>OU898276.1:106986668-107034870 GCA_918026665.1 Diabrotica balteata
CTCTCCCACATCATGTAAGTTGTTTGGTTGGAGCGGTGTCGCTCTTAATCGTCTACCAAGGATATCCCAGATATTTTCAATCAGATTTAATTCCGGACTATGTGCTGGCCATTCCATAGTGTTAATTTCTACCTCTTCTAGATAATTTCTGACGATCTGTGCAGCGTGAGGTCTGGCATTATCTTGCATTAGTAAGAAATGTTCACCGATGTAAGGAGCAAATCGTACAACATGTTGCTCCAGGATCTCCAATACGTACCTTTCCGCTGTAACAGTTCCATTTTGTATGACCACTAGATCCGTACGTGCGGTCAAAGAAATACCACCCCACACCATAACGGATCCTCCACCAAAAAATGTGTTGTGTGAGAAGTTACACTGAGCATATCGTTCGTTGGATCGTTGCAACACATGAACACGTCTGTCGTTATTGTACAAACAAAATCGGGATTCATCAGTAAATAGCACTCGTTCCCAGTCAGTCTCTAACCAATTACCGTGTTCTCTGGCAAAATGTAGTCTCTCCCTTCGATGCTCTGCAGTTAATAGAGGACCTCGAGCAGCAATCCTAGGTGTTAAGTTGTATTCCCTAAGTCGTTGGCGAACAGTTTCAGTACTAATTTGTATAGCATGCACGTCTCGAAGCAGAATTTGTAGACTTGTAGATTTAACGATGTGTTACAAAACGTTGTCGAAGAGCAGACATTCTTAAAAATTGATCTTGAATAGGGGTTTCATGTTTCACGGTTTCGTCCTTGTCCTGGTCTGCGAATATGATCCCCTGTTTCGTGGAATCTTTCCCACACCCCTGAGACGGATGTGTGGGACATATTAAACCGACGACCAATTCTTCGGTAACTCCAACCTTCTTTCGACAGTATTACTGCTTGGGCAAATTCATCTCGGGTTAAGTTACATGATTGACGCTCCATAATAAACACAATTAACAATAATCAACAATTAAACAGTAGCCGAAAAAAATTCATCAACACTTGGAAATAAGTATATTTATAGAACTAGTACAGTTTTGCTTCTTTTTGTTTTGTTACAAAGAAACACTATAGCGATAAAACACAGTCAATAATTATAGAGTGTACGAATAGCCTATACAAGTGGCTTGCAAAATATAAAATCACAATGGAAATTTTTTATTAACGATAATAAAATATTTTAATATTTCAAAGTGGTGCGTTAATTTCTTGGAGAAGTATATATATATATATATATATATATATATATATATATATATATATATATATATATATATATATATATATATTTCAAATTATTTATTCAAGTAGAAAATTTAAACTTTTCTAATATTGTAACTTGTAAAAATAAAAAAACAACAACATGTATTTGAGAAATCAAATTCAATGGGTTCGTTGGCATTGCATGGTTTTAGAAAGTTTCAATAAATATGGCGCATAACTCGTCTAACTTTGTGTAACCTTTATGTAACTTTCTGGACCTCCAACTCTGTTAACTTGCTTTTTTTAAATCGGTAAATTTTCCACTCTACAAAGTTTACTTTTAAATCGATCAATTGAATTTCAATAGGTCCAGTATTAATTCCAAATGGCTAAATGTAGATTTCGTTACTATTTGTTTTGAGAGGGTTTACTATGAATACTACAGTGATTTTGTTGGTTTTTGATCTGCTCAAATCTGTCGGCAAATTTATATTGAGCTTTTTTATAATTTTGCAGAAGTAATTATTGTTAACTGTTAAACTGATTTTATCGCAAAATTGCTTTAGAAGCTGAAAATGAAGTATTTAAACGGTTTGAATATTTTCTGTAAAAGAATTTATTTTTTTTTTTAAACCGACAAGTTGTTCTACCAAACCATAGGTTGGTATTCTCTTTGCATCTGTATATAATAAGATAAATACAGTAATTTAAAAATATTAAAAGTTTAAAAAACATTATATTTCAATAAATATTTGTTTTCAATAGAAAACTGGAGCACCCGTATCGAATACAATGCGTGTCTTGTTTTATACTTTTTCGTTATACTTTAGGTCAACCTTGGTGAGTCAGCAGTTTTGTATGAACAAACTTGGTCTAGTACCGGGCGATGTGTAATACAATGTTGATATTATAAAAGCAAACCAGAGAGGGATCGGGACACTCACTCAATAATAGTAATGTTTCTTAGTTGGTCGGTACTCGTAGTAAAACAAACGTAATCTCAGTCATGCCCAGCCATGCGCCATTTTCTAGAGGGAGTCTGGGCCAAAATTGTTATCGACATTGAAGAAGAAGGTAAGTATAAAATACAGTCTATTTAAAACATATGCAAGAACTTGTAGCCGAAGAATCGTCACATAAATCTGGATATGAGAAATATATAAACAAGCAAAGGAAAAACAATAATTGTGATGAAGAAGAATCAATTCCTGAAGAAGTCAGCCAGAATTAATCACAAATAATATTATTTAGAAAAAGATTCTCCCAATACGCAGCAAGAAAAACAAAAAAGAGCTGCTGTGTAAACATCATCAGTGGTTAATGAAAATAAAGTTAAAAGAGATAAATCTACTTAGAATCACATAACCTTAGAAGATGTTAATATTTTTATGCTGCATTTAACTATTTTGAGAGAAAAAGAACAGAATCAATTATTATATATGTCACTTGATTCAGCGAGCGATTGAGATGTTCAATTTTTGTTGAGTCTATTGCCAGAATTAAAAAAAATTAGAGACAAATAAAAACGAAAATACAAAGTGAGAGTCCTAAATTTTGACAATAAAATCTTTGATGAATTATAAATAGCTTAAACTACAGTTCCTCAATTTTTCCCAATATCGAGTAGTTACTCATCGATAGTTGTTCACGACATAACTTTTAGCCGTTTCTCTACATGTAGTAATTATATTACATCTGCATCTGAGGTTGCTGATTTAAAACCAAATTATCAAGACAAATTGTTTACAACAGCGCATTTACCACCCATAGAAAAAAGGACACTATTAGCGAATATTCAAGATACTTATCCAAGTAGCATTTTACTCCGTAAATTGCAAATTTCCACATTCGATAGAAGAGTTTAAATTTTTGATCAATTAAGTTCAAATCCTTTTTATAAACGTTAAAAACTCCAAATTTCTTACTTCTCTGTCAGATAGGGTGCACCCAATAATGATGTTTTCTCTTCTTCAGGTTTTTAACATTAAGGTTGGAAACGTGAAAAAATAAAAAGGAGTACTCATCGTTTGTGAATGACATTTTCACTACTGATGACACCACACGTTGATTGTCATTTCAGGGCACTTTACATCACTTTTCCTCCATACCATTGCCAGATACACTTCCATACTACTTCAATAACTTGAATGCTCTCCGTGACTGTAAACAGCTTTTGATGGGCTGTCGACAGTGACGGATGACGCATGTAACGGTGAAAAGTAGCTGAGAGATAATATTGATGCCTAATCCTCATTAATCGATTTAAAACGATACAGAAAAAAATCTTAATTCTCGTTAATGATATTATTAATACTGGATGAGTCACGAGCAACTGTACATACTTCGCTTGGAGTGACATGCCATATAGTGTTGTGAGGAAAAACTAAATATTTGTTCGTATGTCTAATTTGGAAAATTCTTATTAGAGTTTTTAAAAACCGCATACAGATGGAAATTTTTTTCTATGAACAAAACGAACTAATTTTTTGAAGCCAGACCTGATTATTTTAGTTTAAATCAGTCAGTTGGTTTTTTTTTTAATTTCCGTATTGCCAGATCTAAAAGGTATCCATTAAATTTTGACAGGCAAGTGTGCCAAAAGACCACAGGGTAGTGCCGGATTAACCGTATTCCGGCTAAAACCTTAACCAGCATTCCAGACAGGAATGGTGGATAAGGTTAAACTCAATAAAAAAATCAGTTGGTTAAGTTTTAGAAGGTTAAGTGTTTACCATAACATGAGACACATCAAATCTACCGTTTAAAAGTTATGACATAGAAATTTCAATCAAAATTGAACTCAGTCGCCCTATTTTACCTGGTGGGCAAAGTATTTTCCGTTTTTTGAGCAGAGAAAACGTATGTTCCTTTTAGCTGTAACATCGTTACATTTACCTTTTGTCATCGCCTTAATAATGATAAATAGGTTTTACATCAAATTTAAAGGTGTTTAAACCTAGTTCAGTAGATAGTTTTAAATACTTTTTAAAATATTTTACTGATGATGGTCCTACTGTACCGAAAACGTTTTTCAATAATTGTAGGCCTTTTGGATAAATTTTAATTATTTTTAATAAAATAATACACCATCATACACCAGAAGTTTTTACTGCTTTGAAGTTTTTTTAAACTATGGTATACAGCGAACTACTGGAATTTTCTCCTTTTACTTTATAATGTTGGTATGTCTCAAGATTTGGCTAAAATCATAATAAAAAAATATAATTAGGCAAGCCGATGCCCCAAGAAATAATGATTTATTTTAAACAAAACATGACAAGGCATAAAGTACATTTTGTTTAAATATTTGAGTAACAGTAATTTTGGACACATATAAATGACACTTATCTTTATTTTAAAGTACCTACGTATGGAATTAGAGATTTTTGACATACTATATTTAACTGGTAATAATCGGTTTAATGAAATTCTGATTTTGTCTTCCTGTCGCATTGAAACAATTCTGCAATGCTGTTTTATTCTAGAAAATTGATGTAGAACACGTGACGTTCGAAAACGTCTTAAACTACAAATTGTGTACTCCGTGAAAACTTTATTGAGCCGTTATCGGAAGTTATGTGTTTGGTTGCTCTCCAAGAAAAGTCACATAAATATTGTCTCAATATTCCTGGCAAGGTCGTGATATGCATCTAGCGAGATTAAGAAACATGCAGAAATTAATAGATGGGATTCCTGGACGTAGAGACAGATTAAAATATATGGTATATTTGAATTTGGCAAGAGATATTGAATTTAAGAAAATCAGTAGCGCGTCAGTGAATACCTATTTGTGTATAGAAATGGGTGTACTGTTCTATTTCTTTATTCATTATTGCAACAGTTAAACAATGCTTGCCGATGCCCCAAGAAAACAAAAAATTAGGAAATTTAGAAACATGCCTAAACAAAAATTTAGAAAATATCGACCTCAATAGAATTAGCGAGTACGATGACATAAACGTTCTGTGGAAAACTATTAAAGAACAAATGAACAATGTAACGGAAAAACATCTAAAAGTAGCACCTAGAAATAACAAACAGGAATGGATGACAGAAGAGATTTTACAATTAATGAACAAACGAAGAGAATCTAAAGAAAAAAATGACAAGGACGGAGAATACAAAAGACTAAATAGAATAACTCGAAAAAAAAATAACCGAAGCAAAGGAGAAGTGGCTGGAAACAAAATGCGTTGAAATAGAAGAACTGCAACAAAAGCACGATTTTTTTAATTTACATAAAAAGGTAAAAGAGTTTACATCGACTACCAAGAGAACGACTTTTCACACCATGCTGAACACGGATGACAAACTGCTAGAATCAACGGAAGATAAACTGAAAGAATGTGAAAACTATATTAAAATTCTTTTTCACGACATACGCGAAGAACCAAGATTGGAAAATAACAACGAAGGGCCAACAATTCTGAAATCTGAAATCATAAATGCAATTAATCATCTCAAAACAAATAAAAGCCCAGGTCCAGACGAAATATACCCAGAAACGCTCAAATTAATCAGCGAAGAAAATATCGAATTATTTGTCCTTTTATTCAATCGCATTTATGATACAGGTAAAATACCCCAAGATTGGCTGGAGTCAATATTCATCCCACTACCAAAAAAGAGAAACCCACAACACTGCAATGAGTTCCGTCTGATAAGCCTTATGAGTCATGCAGTAAAAGTCCTACTAAAAATAGTACATAATCGTATCTATAGAAAGTGCGGAACAATCATCGGAGACGATCAGTTTGGATTCAGAGCCGGCATGGGAACGAGAGAAGCTCTGTTCAGTTTACTAGTTCTCGCCCAAAAATGCTACGACCAACAGAAAGATATATTTATATGCTTTATAGACTTCGAAAAAGCATTTGATAGAGTAAGACATGACCTACTATTAGAACGTTGGCAAGAAGTCGGTTTAGATGGAAAAGACATCAAATTCTTAAAAAAACTTGTACTGGAACCAAAACGCCAGAGTTAGGATCGAAGGTTCCACATCCGCAGAAGTAGAAATTAGGAGGGGAGTTAGACAAGGATGTGTTCTGTCGCCTATGCTGTTTAATTTTTACTCCGAGTTTCTATTTAAAGAAGCATTGGAGGATTCCAAGGATGGAATCAAGGTGAATGGCGTAAATATCAACAGTATCAGATACGCCGATGATACAGTGTTAATTGCGGATTCCGACTCAGGTCTACAACGACTCATCGACAAGACCAAATCGACCTGTGAGCAATTTGGTATGAAAATAAACATTAAAAAAACCAAAGTGATGTCAATCCGAAAAAACCAAAACGTACCTCAACCTTGTACAATAAATGGGCACATCTTAGAACAGGTCAATAGATTTAAGTACCTGAGATGTTGGATCGATAGCAGCCTAAATCCTGATCAAGAAATAAGATCGAGAATAGAACAGGCCAGAAAATCTTTCGAAAAAATAAAAAAACTACTTTGTGAGTCTCGAATAAAACTCGAAATTCGACTACATTTATCAAAATGCTACGTCTGGTCGACTCTTCTATATGCAGTTGAAACGTGGACCCTTAAAACATCAACCGTGAATAAATTGAAGGCCTTTGAAATGTGGATCTACCGGAGAATACTCAAAATTTCATGGACATCGCATACCTCAAACGAAGAAGTGCTGCATAGAATAGGCAAGGAAAGAGAACTTTTTAACACAGTAAAAGTTAGAAAAACATCATACCTAGGCCACATACTGAGAAGTAATAAGTACCAATATGCCCAACTTATAGTGAAAGGAAAAATCAAGGGAAAGAGAGACCTAGGAAGGAAAAGACTATTGTGGCTCAGAAACATCCGACAATGGACAGAGCTAAATTTTGAACAGCTAATAAGAACAGCTGAAGATGTAGAAGAGTTTAAAATTGTAGTAGCCAAGCTCCATTGAGGAGAGGGCACTTTAAGAAGAAGAAGAAACAATTCTTCCCTCTTTAATAGAAATCCAATATTTATAAATGATATTTGTCATACATGTTTTCAAGTGGAGTCATACATATATTCAAAATACTGACAATAGATATACTCTAGATAGATATCGAACTGACTGAATTTACAAACCGACGAACGAAATGAAAGTTACTATTTAATGGCTTACTCGATAGGATATGGCAACTATACTTACTAGCATCCACTTAGAAAAAGAGAGATATATTTATGTAGTTAGCATGTTGCTTTTTTACACATTTAGAAACATACCGCTTACTGTACACGAAACAAAGTTTTAAATATTTAAAACAGACACTAAACTACATAACAAACCGACTATAGCAACAATCCGAATTTATGTAGTATGATATTTAGTAGTTTTGAAGACATCTTCCAGGGCTAGATTAATCAGATTTGGAGATATTACGTCGCCTTGTCTAACTCTTCTTTTTCTCGATAAGATTCTATCTTAGGTCATATCAATATCAATCCCCTTTACCGACGTGTTCTGCCTAAGCGTCTCCTCGAGGTCTTCTTTGGTATTCCTCTCCTACTCCTTTCAATAGCTTATAGATCAGCAATTTTTGGTATTGGATGACTAATGTCTCGACGCTTAATATGGCCAAACCAACTTAACCAATGCTCTCTTCTTTTGGCAATCATTGGTACCACCTCTAGACGTCCTCTAACTAATATACACATTCTTAATTTTTGTCCCTTTTGTCACGTTACCTATCCATTTAAGCTTTCTTATTTTCGATATATGCATACGTTGTTCCTCTAATTTTTTAGCTGCCAAAAATTTAAGTTCGTATAGCATAACTACTAGTCTTATAGCTGTTTTATAAAAATTTTCCTTCAGCTTCATTGGCTTCATTTTTCTTTCACACACAACACACCATTCGCTTCCTTCCACTTCATCCATCTAACTTTAATTATATTACATACATCTCCATCAAATTCCCCATTATTCTGTCATATTGATCCTTGGAACTTAAAATTATTACTTCTGGCAACCATTTCACCGTCCACAGGTATAATTTTATTTGTAGTAACTCCATAGAAGTCTGCAGAATACAATAAACCATTAGTACTGATATTTGTCGACTACGAGAAAGCATTCGATACCATAAGCCATAAAAAATATTAAAGCATTGACAGAATGCTGAATAGACCATCGCTACACTAACAAAATAAAATATATCTACCAAAATGCTACAGTTAGCGTAAGACTACCTGAACAAGAAACAAATAAATTTTGTATACAGCAAGGAGTACGGCAAGGAGACACCGTTTCTATTCACGACGCGTTTAGGACATACTTGTCAGAAGGCACATATGAACGAGCAACATACATGGAAAGAAGGTCAGTCATTTGAGATTTGCAGACGACATCGAACAAGACGCAAATAATGACTAATCTTGTGCTAAGTCGAAATATTGCTGTTAATGGAAGGGATATTGTGCAGACTACATCAAATAAGTACTAAGGACATGGAATTCTGTTGGGCAGAGATAATAAGATATGTGTTGTTCTAAAGCTATTTTCTTATGACATTGTAAATTCATTACTATTAAACTGGGAATAAGCCACAATTAAAGATAAAAATACGTTTATTGACGTTTCAATTTCCTTCGGAAATCGTTCTCAAAATACAAACAGTAAATTAAACAAATTTTGTTTTTTGTTACATAGTGAAAAATTCTTCTAATAATTTAATTTTATCTGACTCCTTTATATTGACAATTCAGACATACATTATGCATTTTAAAGTAGACGACTTTAAAATGATATTGTCAATATTGTTGAGTTGCGCTCCTGGGACGACTTTACTTATAAGGTTCATTCGATTACATGAAATCAACTTTAACTTGAGAATATCCGTCAGAAAAAAATCATAGCATGTAATTCGTCTTTAAAAAGACAAACACATGACATGATGACAGTAAAATTCTCCTGTTAGTGATTCCATAGTAAATTATGAGGGAAAACCAGAAAAAAAAACCTCATAATACTATCCCGACATTGTAAGTATTTGTTCGTGAATTTAGTTTACCTTCAACAAACATCAAAATTCTGATTTTATATGTTACGTTATTTAAAAAACATAAATGATGTATCCTCTATATGTTACTGACTTACTAATACTGGTATTTTCTTATTAATAACTTCCTCTTTCAATATTGGTAACCAGATCCTACTACATTCTGCCGAAGAATTTGCGACACAATTGGCCTCATTTAGCATAATTAGAGCCGCTTCTTTGATTTATCTTTTTTTACCATCCGTTTCTTTTAGGACTACATTTGAATTATTCCATTGAACCCTAGGTTCATTATCCCATGCGTGTTTACAGATTTGAGATCTATCAAATTCTTTATTTTTAATATAAGATTGATGTTCACTTATTCTATAATGGCCTGGATGATTCACCTAAATAAAACTGATCGCATTCACAAGGTATTTTATAAATGCAATTCTTTGTCCTTTCTTGTTCATTGTTAGGTTTGGTTTTGGACAAAATAGATCTCAACGTGTTTGTCGTTTTGAATGTTGTTGAAATAAATAAATTCAACATTTCAACAACATTTAAAACGACAAACACGTTGAGATCTATTTTGTCCAAAACCAAACCTAACAATGAACAAGAAAGGACAAAGAATTGCATTTATAAAATACCTTGTGAATGCGATCAGTTTTATTTAGGTGAATCATCAAGGCCATTAAATGTTAGAATAAGTGAACATCAATCTTATATTAAAAATAAAGAATTTGATAGATCTCAAATCTATAAACACGCATGGGATAATGAACATAGGGTTCAATGGAATAATTCAAATGTAGTCCTAAAAGAAACGGATGGTAAAAAAAAGAAAAATCGAAGAAGCGGCTCTAATTATGCTAAATGAGGCCAATTGTGTCACAAATTCTTCGGCAGAATGTAGTAGGATCTGGTTACCAATATTGAAAGAGGAAGTTATTAATAAGAAAATACCAGTATTAGTAAGTCAGTAACATATCGAGGATACATTATTTATGTTTTTTAAATAACGTAACATATAAAATCAGAATTTTGATGTTTGTTGAAGGTAAACTAAATTCACTAACAAATTCTTACAATGTCGGGATAGTATTATGAGGTTCTTTTCCTGGTTTTCCCTCATAATTTACTATGGAATCACTAACAGGAGAATTTTACTGTCATCATGTCATGTGTTTGTCTTTTTAAAGACAAATTACATGCTATGATTTTTTTCTGACAAATATTCTCAAGTTAAAGTTGATTTCATGTAATCGAATGAACTATCTTATAGGTAAAGTCGTCCCAGGAGCGCAACTCAACAATATTGGCAATATCATTTTAAAGTCGTCTACTTTAAAATGCATAATGTATGTCTGAATTGTCAATATAAATGAGTCAGATGAAATTAAATTATTAGAAGAATTTTTCACTATGTAACAAAAAACAAAATTTGTTTAATTTACTGTTTGTATTTTGAGAACGATTTCCGAAGTGGAAATTGAAACGTCAATAAACGTATTTTTATCTTTAATTGTGGCTTATTCCCAGTTTAATAGTAATTAATAAGATATGTGAGCTTTAACGTCGCATAGGATTAGCATGGACAGCATATTGGATCTACCTATATGCCTCAAATAGGAAAATCTTTTACCAATGTGTGTTACCTGTACTCACTTATGAATCAGAAACACAAAGCCTCATAAAAAAGGTAATGAATAAGATTTGATTGACTCATAGGGCTAGGGAGCGCCAGATGTTGGGTATCTCTCTGAGGGACCGAAACCCAAACGAAGAAATACGTTGTAAAACAAAAACAACAGACGCCATCGAAAAATGTAATTGGGTAGGACACGTTGCCAGAATATCAGACAACCAATGGACAAAACGTATTGTCGAGTGGGAAAGTAATACGGAACAGAGGACTCCCACCAACTAGATGGACTGACAACCTGAAGCGTGTTAGCAATAACTAGATGCAAGCCGCACAAGACAAAGATAGATGGAAAGAGCTAAGAGAGACCTATTTCCAGCGGTGGACGTATACAGGTTTATGATGATGATGACGATGATCATGCTTATGAACTCCATATGGCCCATATCATAGAAGATAATATAAGAACAATAAATGTTAAAGACTGGAAAGTTCAGTTTAAGAACAGGAAGAAATGAAAAAGAGTCACGACAACAGCAAAGACACACAGCAATCTATACATGGAGGAATAATCCGCCTCATTCCAGAATAGGATCTTGAACGCCATGGCTTAACCTATAATCGCTAGGAAGTGTAAAGCTTAATGGCAGAATGGTTGCAATTAGATCATCTGTATTTTTGCCGCCAATATTGCTAGTCCAGTTATGGTTTTTGAACTGGTTTTGAACTGGTTTTTCACCCGAGCTATTTCAGGAAAAATCACTCTAAATAATCGAATAAGTCGAACAAACTAATAATAAATTTACTTGAGAATTACACTGAGACGGTACAATTATAATTGTATACGTAACTACTATGCTCGATTCATAAATAATAATAATGGCCGAAAACTGTGTAGAGTTTCCGGAGTTAGATACAGCTTATTGCGTACTAGAGACAGAAGACCGGCTTTGTTTTGTCCCTACTCCTTGCTGTTTACTAGATAAAAAGTGACACTGCTAGGTGGTTTATGGAGATAACTGATCTAGTAATAATGGATCAATTTCGACCGGGATTTAAGTGATTAAATTTCTAATACACAAATCTCACAAAAAATGGGGATTAGAGGTTAATACCGAAAAGACACAATACATGAATATAGGAGGCATCGGTCAAGACATGGAAACAGAAAGCGGATTAATTAAAAACGTTGATCAGTACGAATATCTCGGAGTTACACTAAGCGAAGACGGGAGAGACGACAAAGATAGAACAAGAAAAATAGGAAAAGGAAAAAACATGATAAAAACACTACATCCGATCCTGTGGAATAAAACTTTAACTAAGAAAACAAAGAAAAATATATATCAGGCTATGATTCAGCCGGTGCTGACGTATGGGTCAGAAGTGTGGGTCTTTAACAATAATATGTCACCAAAACTCCTCTCAACGGAAATGATGTACTGGAGAAGATGTTCCGGGTTAACTTTGTTTGACCACATAAGAAATGAAAACATAAGAGAGAGAATGAAAGTCAAGAACACAATAATGGATACGATAGCCAAAAAACAATTAAAATGGTATGGACACCTGAGACAAATGAACGAAGAAAGGATACCACGAAAGGTTTGGAACTGGAGACCTACACAGAGAAATAAAAGGGGAAGGCCAAGAAAGAAATGGATATCCATTGTAAGTGACAATAATTGTCAAAGTTACAATTTCCCGTGCGTTTGGATTTTGCAATGGCAATAAACAAATACAAATCCACCATTGGACGTTTGCGGAATTAGTTTAGAGTTTCCATGTTTCGCGCATGGACAATTATTAGTGCGTCGGAAAGCCGACAGCTTTGTATATTTATGAAACGCAAAAAAATAAAAATATTGGTTATCAGAAAGCATTAAATTGATTTAACTTTTTTCATACATAGTAATGTTGAGTTTTTTTGCAAAGTGTTTAGACATTTTTTATTTCTAAGGCGGTACGAAGTTTTAATTAATATTTATAATTGGGATTTAAGTACAATGATAAAAACTTATGGAATAATTCATCTCTACTGAATTTTCAAAATTCTACAAATATTTGAAAATAGTATTGCACCTACGCATTGCTTCCATTTCATAGCTCAGCAAATTATATTTGGATGGCAGATATTTATACATTGAAGTCAGATAATACAATAGAGTTATGAGTTTGTCGACTGGCACAAAGCTTTTATTACAATAGACCCAAACCGCTGGTATTTGCAATCTAACAAAACCGCACTGACTGCATATATGTAACATATATTACATTGTAATAAGCCAGCGAATATAAAAAGTTAAATGAAATTATATGCCTATATAAAAGAGAGACAGATCAAATTCTTAGACATGATTATTAATCTATAAGATATAATTTTGTAACTTATTACATTTTATCAAGCGATCCATGTCTTTTTATGGCGTCATTTATTATTGCGAATTATTAAAATTTTAAAAATTGTAATGCTATACTTAACGTTTCAGATTTGGAAGCATAAGACAATTAACACAGTTCAATAAAATAATTAAGTAAATATTGATATTTGACCCCTATACGCCAACATCATTTCGTATTATATTTTATCAATTTACTCATAGATCTGCCAATCTTATTCTCGCCACATGCATTTTTTGTTCGTCTTTATTTTTAACTGTCCAACATGCCCAAAAATCTGAAGCAAGTAACAGTTAATATTAAAAAAAACCTATTCGATATAGCCTCATATTTATAGTGTTTGTTAGCATTTCAGGGGTATTTAACACATCAAACTATCAATCATAAATTATTTTAACTGGTTGATCAAGAGAGAAAAAATATCGGACCACATCGTCCTCTCCATCGTTCAGGAAAATATTCATTCACCCATCCTCTCATCTCGAAAGTCAAATGTGACGAACAGCACTTTACAAGCACCAAAGGTACAAGTTCATCATTAGATGCGTCTGCTAAAAAAATAATAGCCAAAGAAAAAACTTAAAGGAAGACAGGGATAAATGATTTGGAAAATTAATGCTTTAAATAAACTGAGTAACTCTGCCAAAAAATATACTAGCAAAACTGGAAATTTAACGAACATAAGAGAATCAGACACTGGGTGTAACGATAAATGTAATAGAAAATGTAAATCGAAATTATTTATAAATGATAGTCAATAATTTAGTTAATAAGTTTTGGGCAATAGCTGATCATGACAAATAGAGCAAATACTTATGTAGATATATTCTCAGATAGGAGGTATATATGTTTTCAGATAAAAGTTGCATAGTTAAAAGAGTTTAGAAGTAACTGGACATAATATGAATATAATTTGCAGTTATCAGAACACCGACTCTAAGTTTGTAAGAAAACATTTTCGGGCACTTTTAACATAACAGAGATGGAGTTAAATACGCTATTCAAAAATTAATAATCAGGAAGGTGGGTGGCGTATACCTGAAGATATAGGTGGTCGACACAAGAATAGAGCAAATGCTTTAGACGAGGAATATTAAAAATTCCATTTGTGAGCATATAAACTCTATTCCAGCAAAAGAACTGCACTACGTAAGGCAAAGAACAGCTAAGATGTATTATGATGAGTCTTCTACGTTTCCCAAATTGTATTCACTGTATAATGATTTTTTTATAGCCCTTTTTCTATCCGAATTGTCAAATAAAGGCGTCTCCCATTTCTCGCCATTCATCCCTGTTGTGTGCTAGGCGTTTCCACATTGGTCCTGCGACTCTTTTGATATCGTTGCTCCAGCGCATTTGAGATCTTCCTCTTGGTCTCTTCGCATCGTACGGTCGCCAGTTTCCGACTTTTTTGTTCCATCTACCATCTTCGAGACGTTCGTTGTGTCCATCCCATTTTCCATTTTAATTTAGCTGCTTGTTTCGCGGCGTCCTTTATTTTTGTTTTTTTCCGGATTGCTTGGTTAGTTTGCCGATCTATTAGTGAGATACCAAGCATCTGTCGTTTCATGGCTCGCTGAGTTTTTTGAATCTTGTCCATGTTCTTAGGGTGTAGGGTTGTGTTATAGAGGTAGTACTTTTTATCGGAACGACCACATCGAGCGTCATAGACGGGAGATGGTTCTTGATTACTGGTCCTCATAAGACACCCAACTCTCACTTATGGCTCCACGTGCCACACCCTGGGCAACTGCATTGGTCTGCAGGCTAAACTAAGTGAGGGTAACCAGATATGGTGAAAATAGCAACGTCTGTACCCAGAATGGGCGGTTGCAAACAGCGTCTGTTCCATAGTGGGCGGCTGAAAACTAAGCCCTGAAGCGGCATGAAGGAAGGCAACGGGATACCACCTTCATTATATTTCCCAAGACAATCACATGAATACATTCAACTCAAAATTATCCGGAGGTATAAATAGTTCCCCAATCGGATCTCCGGGGGAGCGGACTTGAATGTTTCAAACGTACGAGCAAACTTAAGAAAGACATTAAAGATAGGCACCTGGAATACACGCAGCTTATTTGAAGCCGGAAAGCTGGCTAACCTAACTCAAGAAATGAACAGATTAGATCTAGATATTCTTGGGATCTCAGAAACCTGGTGGCCTGGATCCGGTAAATGCACTACAGAAAGCGGAACATTCTTTTACTCAGGCAATGATGACCGCGATTATAGAAAAGGTGTCGGGATTATGATAACTAAAAGATTGGTGAGAGCTGTCACAGAGTTTGTACCATATTCCGACCGCACAGCCTTAGTAAAACTTGAAGCGAAGCCAAATAATCTCAACATCATACAGGTTTATGCACCAACTACACACGCATCAGATGAAGTAGTGGAAAACTTTTATAGTGAAATCAAAGAACTACTTAAATTGACAAAGAAACATGATGTCAACATAATTATGGGAGATTTTAATTCCAAAATAGGAAAGGGCAGCTTTGAAGACATAGTTGGACCCTATGGTCTTGGAACAAGGAACGAAAGGGGCGACCGACTTATACAATTTTGTCAAGAAGAAAACATGAGAGTTACCAACACATGGTTCCAACTCCACCCCGTCGCCTATATACTTGGAAATCTCCAGCCGATAGAGCTCATAACATAATAAGAAACCAGATAGACTTCATTCTTATAAACGGTAGATTCAGCAGAACTGTCAAAAGAGCTTGCACATACCCTGGAGCAGATGTCCCTTCTGACCACGTACTATTAGTGGCCGTCATAAAGATCGCTCTTTCATGCAAGAACAAGCCTGAAACTCAACAACAGATAGCACTAGATAAACTGAAAGACCCAGTGATACAAGCAAAAATAAGCAATGAAATAAACGCACAAATTCAAATATTAACGACAAACATTACCGAAGATATAACGCCAACATGGAATACGATTACAAGTGCTGTAACAGACATCATGAAAAACAACTTAGGGTACAAACGAAATAACAAGAAGCAAAAATGGATGACAGAAGAAATACTATTACTAATGGAAGAACGACGAAGACACAAGAATAACCAAGATGGCAGCAATATGTATGAAAACATTAACAGGCAAATAAAAGCAAAAATAAGAATAGCAAAAAATGAATGGCTTAAGCAACAATGTATCGATCTAGAACATTTACAAAGACAACAGGACGACCGTAATTTACATAAAAAGCTTAAGGAGACTGCTGGAATATACAGAAAACGAAGACCAACTACCATAGTTAATCAGGATAACCAGATAGTGCTGGGTGAAAAGGAGAAAATTGATATATGGGAAAATTATATCCAGGAGCTCTTCCATGACGAAAGACCCATGAGTAAAGTTTATACAGACGACCAGCTGACTGGCCCTTCAATCACCAAAGAGGAGATAGAAAAAGCAATATTAAATTAAATTAAGTCAATGCAAAAAGATGTGAGGATCACAAACTCATTAGCCTGATGAGTCACACTTTAAAGATATTCTTAAAAATACTACATCAAAGATTATACAAAAAATGTGAATGGGACATCAGTGATTCACAGTTCGGGTTTAGGCAAGGTTTAGGAACACGAGAAGCAATAGTAGCAACACAGGTACTGGTCCAAAATTGTTACGATCAGAGGAAGGATGTGTTCCTATGCTTTTTAGATTACAAAAAAGCGTTTGATCGTGTCCAACACCACAAGTTAATGCAGATTCTCAAGAAAGTTGATATAGACCAAAAAGACATAAGATGCATTGAAAACTTGTACTGGCATCAAACGGCACAGCTAAAAATAGACAATTCTATATCTAAGCCCATACATATAAGAAGAGGCGTTCGACAGGGATGTGTGCTTTCCCCTCTTTTATTTAACATTTATTCAGAAGCCATATTTCAAGAGTCTTTGGAGGATGCAGAGATGGGAATCAAGGTGAATGGAGTATTGATCAACAACATAAGATATGCTGATGATGGTGTCTTAATTTGTGACAACATAGTCGATCTTCAACAACTTGTCACTATAATCAGAGAATACAGTGAGCGAATGGGACTAGAGATTAATACCAAAAAGACCAAATTCATGATCATCTCCAGAAACTTGGATGCATTTGAAAACTCCACCATAACACTGAATAGTAAATCCATAGAAAGAGTGAGTAAATTTAAATACCTGGGATCGTGGCTTTTTGAAGACTGGGCATCGGACAGGGAAGTAAAATGTCGCATTGAGCAAGCTCGACAAGCTTTCGTAAAATTCAAGAAGGTACTGACTTGTTCTGAGTTCGATCTTCAACTGAGACTAAGGTTTACTAAGTGCTACGTATGGTCAGTGCTACTATATGGCGTAGAGGGCTGGACACTCAAAACGAGGGATATAAACAGATTGGAAGCTTTCGAAATGTGGCTTTATCGCCGTATCCTAAAAATACCATGGACAGCGAAAATCACAAATATAGATGTCCTTAAAAGAATAAACCAAGAACGCCAACTTTTCGAAACCATCAAGAAAAGGAAAACGGCGTATCTAGGTCACATCATGCGAAATGAAAAATACCAGTTCCTCCAACTTATAATCGAGGGTAAAATTGAAGGCAAGAGAGGAATGGGACGCAAGAAAATGTCCTGGCTCCGAAACATAAGGCAATGGACAGGGATTAACGACATACAATCTCTGATACATATTGCAAGAAATAGAGAGTTAATGGAAAATGTGATCGCTAACATCCATTAGTGGATTTGCATCTGAAGAAGAAGAAGAAGTCCATGTTCTTTTTTGTGAATGTCCAAGTTTGAGCTCCGTAAGTGAGAACGGAAAGGATACAAGAATCGAGCACTTTGATTCGAAGGTTTTGGGGTATCTTTTTGTCTTTCAGTATGTATGAGAGTCTTCCAAATGCGGCCCATCCCATTCTTACTCGTCTGCTTATTTCGGTAGTTTGGTTTTTTTTGTTTATTTTGATATTCTGACCCAGATATATGTATTCTTCTACATGTTCCACTTTTGTTCCTTAGATGGTTATCGTCGGTTGATCATATTTATTCGATATTAGCTTAGTTTTACTCAGATTCATTTTCAGTCCTTTTTTTATGGATTCCGTATGAAGCTCATCGATCATCGTCTTCAGTTATTTGCAGCTGTCGGCTATTAGTACTACGTCATCTGCATATCTTAGATGGTTTAAATACTTTCCGTTTATCGATATTCCCTTCGTTTCCCAATTTAGTGATTTAAAGATGTCTTCAAGTGCGGCAGTAAATAGTTTTGGAGATATGGTGTCTCCCTGTCTTACTCCTCGGTTGATTTTATTGGCTTGGTTTTCATTCCGTTATCCATTGTGACTACCATTTCAGCGTGTTGATGTGTATTATGTATTAATATTTTATATCTAGAATCTATAGTGTTGAAGATGGTCACATGTACTGAACCCTTTTCTAAATCCGGCTTGCTCTACTGGTTGATATACATCGAACTTTGTTGTCAATCTATTTGTAATTATTTTTGTGAATGTTTTATAAAGTTGTAATAGTAGTGATATTGGACGATAATTTTTCAGATCTGTATTGTCCCCTTTTTTGTGTATTAATATTGTGTTAGCAGTATTCCATTTCTTTGGTATGTTTCCTTCAAATAGGCATTTATTAAAAAGTATTTTTAGGTACCTAATGACTTCTTCTTCACCTTCTTTCAACATTTCTGCCAGAATTCCATCACTACCCGGTGCTTTATTTCTTTTCATTTCTTTAATTGCATTTTCTATTTCTAGTGCGCTTATTTCGGGCATTACTTTAGAATTTACGTTTGTTATTTGTCTTTTCAGATTTTGATTTGAAGACTCGGGGGGATCGTTTCTTGGGCGGTATAAGTCAGTATAGAAGTTTTCAACTATGTTTGATATCTAAGCTTTGCTTGTTTCTAGTTGGCCTTGTTGATTTTTCATAGTTATAATATTTTTCTTTCCTAATTTCGGTTTGGTATATTTCAGACTTCGATTTTCCTCTGTCACTCTTTCTACATGTTCTTGTTGATGTTTTTTAATATCGTCTTCGATCTGTTTTCGTATGGCTCGATTAAGTTCTTTGTATTATGTGGTATTACTTTTGTTTAGTGACAGGAGCTCTTTTCGTTGTTTCAGCATATTCTTCGATTCTGTACTTATTTTGGATTTTTTATTGTTATGGCGGGTTGCTACTTCTGAGCTAGCATTCATTAGTTCTTTTGTTATAACTGAGTTAATTTTATTAACGCTGAGTTGTTCTAGATTCAGTGCTTGGGCGGTTTTTAATTTACTAGCATATTTTTCTTTATCGACTTTTAGCTTTTCTGTGTCTATTTGTATCATGTTATTAAAGTTAATTCTACTTTTGCTATACTTAATCCTTAGTTTAGCTCTAACCATTCTGTGATCACTACCCAGAGAGACATTATTTATTACTGTTACATCTTTTACGATACCTTTCTTGTTACACATGATGTAATCGATTTCGTTCCTTGTTTTTCCGTCTGGTGATAACCACGTACTTTCTTTGCGGTTTTTTCTTATAAAATGTGTTCATTACGAAATATTTGTTGCTATGTAGGAAGTTAATACTCATACTCTCATGAAGCACATCTGGCGCTGCATGAGAACCTTCACATTTTACTCTTCTTCAACTAGTCTTTGAGTAAAGTGACTTTTATCTTTCCTATCAGCCTCTCTTGGCCAACTCTTGTTTTTCTGACCCCGATTGGCTATTAGGTTTCCGAGGGCGGACGGGTCACTATTTTCTTTCCTTACTCTAAACTATTTTCTACCACGCAGAAGGAAGTGGGGCCCCACTGCGTTACTTTGCCCCAAGAACTATCATGAAGATGACCTCTAAACATATCAGTATGCCGAGCGATCCAACTAGCAATTGGCGCCAATCAGCGTCCGGGCTGATGGTGTGAAATGGGCTACCGGCCATGATGTTGTGAGAAACCAGGCACGCCATGGAAACTCTGAGTCTGGAATAAACATAAAAATATGGAGCACCCTTAAAATCGGTACGTGGAATGTTCGAGGATTGCTGGAACCCGGAAAATTGGATGTAGTGGAAAACGAGATCCACAATTATGCCATTGTAGGTCTATCTGAAACCCACTGGAAAAATAAAGGACATTTTACGTCAAAAAATGGCAATGATATTTATTTCTCCGGCAATGATAACGAATCTCGGAATGGCGTCGCAGTGATAGTAAATAATGCCTTTAAAACCTCCGTAAAAGAATACATAACCGTCAGCGATCGGATAATTGTTGTCAGAATGAATGCCAGTCCAGTTAATCTTAATGTGGTACAAACATATGCCCCAACAAGCGAAGCTCACGATGAAGAAATCGAAACATTTTATAGTACGTTGGAGCAGACGCTTAGGAAGCTTCCAAATAGAGAAATCACAGCAGTCGTAGGCGATTTCAACGCTAAAATTGGTGTAACTACAGAAGATCATTACTTGCGAGAGACCGTCGGATTATATGGACTTGGCCAAAGAAATGACAGAGGAGAACGCTTGCTACACTTTTGTATAGACAACAACCTGTTTGTTACTAATACAGGCTTTCAACATCACCCAAGACGACTATACACTTGGATATCACCAGGAAATAGATACAGAAATCAGATAGATTTTATACTGGTAAAAACCCGTTGGAGGAGCGCTGTTAAGGATGTTAAGACCTATCCAGGAAAAGATTGTAATAGCGACCATCAATTTTTATCAGCTGAATTCCGCATGAAGTTAAGAAACAGTCCAAAAACAGGAAATACAACAACTAAATGGCATCTAAGATATAACGATCCGTACAAAAAAGCCGCAATGCAAAAGCTATGTGACCTCAAACAATCATTAAATCCAGACGAGTCCTCAAACAGCATATGGACAAAAACAAAATCGATATTGCATAATGCTGCGAAAAATATTAAGAGTGATAGAGAAGAAAGAAGGAAACAATGGATAACGGACTCCACGTGGACTAAAATACAGGAGAGGAAGTGCTTAAAAGCCACAGGACTGAACAGTGAAAGTGATAAAGAGGCCTATAAAGCGCTGAACGGTCAAATAAAGCGACTCTGCAAAAAGGACAAGAACACACACTTGAACAAAATCTGCATGGAAATAGAAGGGCATAAAACCAAAACTGAGACCAGAGACATGTTTAAAAAAATAAAGCAGATAACACGTTCCTTTACACCAAACTACCCTGCTATCAAAGATGATAACGGAACTCTACTCACTTCTAAAAAAGATATTTTACACAGATGGAAAGAATACTGTGGACGACTGATGATGGAGGAAAGCACAGACGCCCCATCACAACAAGAAGATGCCGGTTTTGCGACGGAACCTGACGTACTCAAAAGTGAAGTTGAAGCAGCAATTATGAGGCAAAAAAGTCAAAAAGCTGCCGGTCCAGATAACATACCTATTGAAATGATTTGGGCCCTAGATGACGTTGGAGTGGATATAATACATCAAATTTGTCAAAGAGTGTGGGAGACAGGTAAATGGCCTGAGGACTGGACACAATCACTATATATTCCCATACATAAAAAGGGAGCGAAAGATTTATGTAGCAACTATCGCACAATTGCTCTAATTGCGCATTGCAGTAAGATACTCTTACACATAATTCTCGAGAGGATAAAGCCCTTTTTACTACCTAACATTGCGGAGGAACAAGCAGGTTTCGTCCCAGGACGTGGTACTAGAGAACAAATTTTAAACGTACGGCAGATTGTAGAAAAATCCAGAGAATTCAACATCACAACATATTTGTGCTTCATAGATTATAGTAAAGCTTTCGATTTGGTCAACTGGAGTAAAATGTGGCAGGTTTTGTCTGAAATGGGAGTCCCTAATCATCTGATACTGCTAATTAAAAGCCTGTACAATAACAATTATGCCAGAGTTAGAATAAATGGGGAACTAACTGACAGTTTCAGGGTCACAAAGGGCGTGAGACAAGGCTGCATACTAAGCCCAATTTTATTTAACATCTATGGTGAATGGATAATGCGGAAAGCTACTGAGGACTGGAACGGTGGCATCACCATTGGCGGGAAGAAGATTTGCAACTTGAGATATGCAGATGATACTACTATCCTCGCTAGTTCTGAAACTGAATTGATTCACCTGCTACAACGGATAGAAGACGTAACCTTATCGATGGGCCTTAAAATAAACAGGGATAAAACGAGAATCATGATAATTGACAGAGCTAACAACAATCAAAATCATCTGGTTAGGATAAACAATATCGCTGTTGTAGATAAATTTGTGTATCTGGGCTCATTAATAACCAACAAAGGAGGCTGTACTGAAGAAATAAAGCGGCGGTCAGCAATCGCAAAAAGCGCTATGGCAAAATTAACAAAAATTTGGAAAAGCCATGAAATTACTACCGATACAAAAATGAGACTAGTAAGAAGTCTAGTTTTTCCAGTTTTTACTTATGCATCGGAATGCTGGACCCTTACTGAGAAAGACAAAAAGAACATAGATGTATTTGAGATGTACTGCTGGAGACGAATGCTGAGAATACCATGGGTGGCCCGAAGAACAAATGAATCCATACTGGTCCAGCTAAACATAAAGAAAAGACTAAGAACACAAATAACAGAACAGATAATAAGCTATTTTGGACATGTGCTTCGAAGAAATGGTCTTGAAAAACTTACCATCCAGGGAAAAGTAGAAGGCAAAAGAAGTAGAGGTAGATCTCCTACACGATACACGGACCATATTGTTGCTACCATTGGCGCTCCATTGTCAGAATGTGCTAGATTGGCAGAAGATAGAAAAACGTGGAGGAACATTGGAAAAATTACCTAACAGCTTCATGATATCACGATACCTGCATCAGGTTAACGACTAAGAAGAAGAAGGAAGTTAACCAGGGTTTCTCCTCTCTCATTTCTAACACCATAGCCGAATTCACCAATATAGTTTTCACTTTCTTCTAGTCGTTGTCCACTCTTAGCGTTGAAATCTCCTATTATAAGTGTATAAGTGTTGTGATAGTTCGTGTTGGTTTCTATTATTTTCTCGTAGAACTCATCTATCTCTCCATCGGGGTGTGTTGAAGTTGGGGCATACACTTGAATGATTTTTAGGGTGATTTTCTCGTTTATGTTCATCACAATCATTGCAATTCTTTCTGAGATTCCCACATATTGTTCTATTTTATTAGCATATTTCTTAGAAACCAGAAATCCTACGCCGTTTAGACTTTGTTCTTTGTGCCCTTTGTTATACAAGATGTTACCTGATTGCAATGTTATGCACTCCTCACCTTTCCTTTTTACCTCTGCGAGACCAATTATGTCCCACTTTAGGTCCTTTATTTCTTCTTCATTCATTTCAGTATAATAAATGGATGCTAGAAAATCACTCATGTGGTAAGCCAGTCACCAACAATCAGTACAAATACATATTCAGACTTTAACATCGTTTTTTTGCGCCGAAAAAGATTAGTGTGTTGAAAATGAAGTGAGATGAAGAGATTTGTAAGTAAAGAGAAACGGTTGTAACTGCCTGCTTTGATTTGCAAAAAATAATAACTACACCTCAATCAGAGGTTTCATTGCTTTATTATACAAGAAAGTTTAGTGTATAATTTCATCATCTTTCCTATAGAATCTGCGGAAGTTTGTTGTTATGCATGGGGTGAACCCACATTAAAAAGGGGGCCTAATGAAATAAGTAGTGCGCTATTTGATTTTACGAAGAGAAAAGTTGCTGGTGGATCATAAAAGTTTAGATTTTATTCAGATTGTTGTTGTAGCATTTTTCAATTCCTTGATATATATTGAAATTACCTCGTATATGTTTAAAACATCGCAGAATATTTTTAGTGTATTTCAGTTCCTATGGTATAGGTAAAAATGCCCGGAATATATTTCGAACCCTTTTACGTTGCCATGTTGAATAAAGACGTTTTAAAAGTTTGTTTACATACATGACATAGAAGCGTATTTTTTCGGTATTCTTTAATTGAAGACACTTTTAGAATATTCTGCGTTTCAAATAAATATTCCGGTTATGTTTTGTTTATACTAAGTTGGGAAGCGAATGATTTTTAAGAATTAGATCATTCTCACTGAGGTCGCTTAGCTTCAGTGTCGATCCAAATTTTACGTCAAGTTTAAAATTTTCCTCGTTTTTCGCCCTTTTTCATGAAAATATGTAGTGTTTAGTAGCAGTTAAGCTAATAGTTACAGTTTTAAGTGAGGTTTGGAAGAATCGTTCCATCCAATTCGTTCCGATCGTTTCGATCTATCCAATCGTTCTGTTTCTCCCTGGTTGTCATCCCAGGCTTTTTGGCAGTTTGGAGATGAATTTTTTCATGTGTTTGTTGCACAGGGAGTTTAAGCCAAGTTCTACCCCCGTAAATTCCAGTGAAGCTCAGTTCTACCCCCGGAAATTCCAGTTTAGTTTCCACCTCCAGAATTTTTGTGTAAAACCCCAGTACAATCAAGGTAACTTTTGTGTTAAATTTTAAAGTAATGATAGACATTTTACCAATAATTGCTTTCATACAGGTTAAAAATTGTAAATTTT
Source organism: Diabrotica balteata (assembly GCA_918026665.1). Lineage (NCBI taxonomy): Eukaryota > Metazoa > Arthropoda > Insecta > Coleoptera > Chrysomelidae > Diabrotica > Diabrotica balteata. The sequence goes on from OU898276.1 coordinate 107,011,489, forward strand.
AGGGTGTGACCTTAGCTGTCAATTTATTTGTTCTCAGATTTAAAATTTAATGTTAACAGATGACAGCTAGTTTTATTATTTTTTTCACATTAGTTTGTTATGTTTTTAAAGAAGATTAACCTCCATGCAGTAACATTTGTAATTTTTTGTAGTATCTCCAACTCCTAGAGTTTGTAGACGGCAAGGATATAGTAAGTGTCTCTCTTTGTTATTTTTGTATTTACTTTGTGACTATTAGTGACGGGAATTTCGGGTCATCTTTAAGATTCGGGTCACCGGTTCCGGTTCACTTAAGAGAACCGGATCACTTTGTCGGGTCACGGGTCAGTACAGATCATATGCAAACCAAATCTATAATTTTAGCGGTAAGTATGGGTGGATAATCGAGTGTAAGAGCATTGTGTTATTATGTAGTTGTTATTCAATGTTACAAGTAAATGTTATGACAACCAAAAATTTACTTTGATCTATTAAATTTTACCTAACTTAAAATTCAAATTTAATTTTTTTTAAGCTAATTATATATCAATAACAAAACGTTTCTTTAAGCATGCTAGCTTAAGCATACCTTTCTAAGGTCTCTTTAATGTAAAAAGTACAAAAGATTTAGTAGGTCTTTTACTAAATTATTATTATTATGCAACGAATAATACGCCGTGCCATAAAATATTTCGGGGAATACCATAAATGTTACTTGCTCTGAACAAATACCATTGTGACAAAAAATACAAGAAATACAAAAGAATATAACCAAAATAATCACTTGGAAAGCCAACAAATATATACATATTTTTTGCCGATAATATATATTATAAGTATAGTTTTTAATTAATATTTTACACCTTATAATTATCAGTAAAATAAATAATATTTTGCTCTAATAAATACCCTCGTAATGACAACCGACGACCGAACATCAATTCACGATTCATGTTCGTTTCAACCGAGCAAGACCGCAAAATATCTGAAAAGATTCGGATCTGTTTATTGTTTATAAAAACTTGGGATTCAGTGTTCAGCTGACTCCTCGGTTTCGCTTAGAACTACATCATTCCGCGAGTCATATGTGTTTATTACTGACCCGTGATCCGTTTGATTTAATTTTGAGATTCGGGTCAGTTGGATCTTTCTGAAGATTCGGCTCATTGAATCGGGTCAGTTCTGATTTGCACATCACTTTTAGTGACTATTAATATAGTATCTTTGTATTGGCTATTTTTTAACTTTTTGTGGTGAGACAACAATAAATATTTATTTTTTTTTTCTTAACCATTTTGTTAATTTCTTTTAACTAACTCTCTAAACCCTTTTTTGAGTTTCATTTAAAAAGATATATTTTTTATTTCAAATAATTTTTCAATAGTTACAACTAGTTCGTTACTAGATTACTCGATTATAAATAATCGTTATAATTTGGCACCTCGAAGCAGCGTCCATTTTAAATTGCTAGAGGTCTTTCCTGTTATTTTGTTTGTTCCAAGAGACTTATGTAAGTACCCCTTTGTTTCATTTTTTTTTGTAGTTGCCCAAATCCAACCCCCTTGCCATTGTTATTCACGACCCAGCTACTTTAAATAAACCCTGAGTACCTTTCGCATAAGTATCGTTAATTTTGCTGGCCCTATCTCCACTCCAATAGTTTCTGTCTCCAATTTTTAACCCCAATGGTAATACCCAATGTGGTAGGTAAAATATTGTCGTTACATTGTGAAGGACAAAATCGTAATCGATTAATATTTCTAATGTATAGTTATGCAGATAAGATTATAAATATTAATATTACACACATGTTTTTTGAGGTGGCTCACTCTTAATCTGAGGGTGATTCAATTCATGTCCTTATTAAGCAAAGAAAAAAGAACCAAGTTGTTTAGTATTCCACAATAGTGGTATACACCAATAAGGTATGCTAAAGTAACAGGAAAACCACACAATTTAAAAGAACTAAGTCAAAAAGGTATATTGAACTTTAAATTAATATTAAACAAAATACCGAATTGAGATTTAGACATAGATAAAGTTTTATGGTCGTAAGAACAATGCATGTAAAAAACAACCACATATTCTCAGGTTTGAGTACAATCTTATTTCTAATCAAAAGTGAGCAAAAGCGCTACCAATTTCGGAAATCAAAATATACAAGATTTATGGGAACTACAGATGTCTTTAGCATATAATGGATTAGTTCGTATAACAACTTCAAGATATAAAGATTTTGTTGCTTTGTGCTTTAGTAAAGCTATACCAGAGCAATATTGCAGTTTTTATTTTAATCTTTCCCACTATCAATAAACACAATATTAGGATTAGGGCTCTGAATAAAAGTTTGCTATGAGTTAACTTTGTTTTTTTTTATTAAAATATTATAAACTAATACATAATTTGTAAATGTTCATTTTGTAATAAATAAATGTATGATGTAAATTCTTAGATACTTGTTTAAGTAAAAAATCATGTTTTAAGTAAAATCAATAAAAAAACTAATAATAATCCGTTTATTTTAATATTTACTTATTAAGAAAACTTATTTTTAAGGAACATACTTTGTTGAAATATCCTTGTATCGACAACTTACAATGATCTTCACCTAAAATTCTTCAAAAACTTAGTATTGTAATTTAACCTAAATCAGGACAAGTAATATTAAAGATGTGATGCGTGAAATTAAAAAAATGAGGAAAAGTTATAAAACATGGATTAAGAAAACTACAAAAAATATAAAAGCTGACGAAGTAAAAAAATTAAATGTGGATTTTTTTAATCGCTCTCCTTTAAACTAAGCAAAAGTGAGTTACAATATCAGGTGTCGAAGTTGATGCGAGAACTTTAAATCACTTCATTTACCACTAGAAAGTCGGAGGGGCCAATTTGGCCCCTGTTGCGATTTGAAGTAATTGTAGTTCTTTTATTTGACACAATAATAATTTCATATTTTATGACTTTTAATATTTTGATACAAAGTCTTATTTAACGCAAAAAAATATTGTTTACTAAATTTATTAAATGGATTTTCTAACAAACCTACCATAGAAGTCTGAAGGGGCCAAATTGGCCCTGTATTAATTATTATCGTTTTCTCGGAAATTTGACGATTTCTTTTAACTTTCTGTCGGATAGATAAAATTATGTTTATGTGCGGTTATTCCTAGATTGTTACATCCTGTTTGTTCCTTGAAAGTATTTTGTTTATTGAGCGGTTTATTAGGTTCTGCCTTGACTCTCGTTTCTAGAATATTGAAACATTCGTTCAATTGTGAAAATTCAAGACGACTGTAAAGATGTCTCGTCGTGGACTATCAGAGCTTAAACTTCTTGAAGAAATACGAAAAATACAAGAAGATGTTTCGGGAGATGAATCTGAATTTGCAGAAAATAATGAATCAGACGATGAACAATACGTACCACCACAAAATAATAATTCAAGTAAGTGACTCTGATGCTTCAGAGCAGTTAGAAAGTTTTATTGTACAAGACTCACCAATTTATGTGAACACTGATTCTACAACTCAACAGCACGAGTCAGCTAATTTTATCGTGAATCCAAGTGCGTCTAAGCCAAGTCACAAGAGAAAAAGAGGTCAACAAGGAAAAACTATTTCAATCGGAGACACCGAACAATCGAAGGACGGAACAACGTGGAAAGTTATTGATTCTGGATTAGTACCTGATAAGATTATGATTTTTAGTATCTTCATATTCATTGAATGTTTGCTCATTACAGGACGCCGCGCTCAGCACAACATTTATCGAGAGGAATCAGGTCCTACGTAGGATGCAAAAAGAAACGTGAGGAACAATTGTGTGGTAAGTGCTTGGCATCTAATAATCAACGACAGCATGTTACGTCATATAAAAGAATGCACTATTGCAGAAGCACATCGATGTTTGAAAAATGACACATGGACTATAACTTTGGAAGAACTGGAGGCTGCCCTTGCTATTATGTACGCAAGAGGAGTCTACAGCGCTAAAAATTTCCCAACCAACAGCTTGTGGTCAACAGTATGGGGTTCCTTAATTTTTTAGACAAACTATGCCACGAGACAGATTTAAGGATATTATAAAATATCTCAGATTTGACATAAAGCAAACGAGATCTGAACGGTTGAAAACCGACAAATTTGCTCTAGCCTCTGCGGTTTGGAATGGATTTATAGAAAATAGTAGTGCATGTTACAAACCGGGAATAAACCTTACTGTGGACGAACAACTACTGCCTTCTAAAGCCAGGTGCCCGTTCAGACAGTATACAACAAATAAGCCGGATAAGTTTGGCATAAAACTTTGACTTTTGACATGCGTGAAATCAAAATATATTGTAAATGGTTACCCTTATACTGGCACTGATCATCTACGCAAGAAAGATACAAGTGTTGGTGAACATGTTGTTTTGCTGTTAATGAAAAATCAACTGGGAAAGGGCAAACATGTTACGACAGATAACTACTTTACATCGTTAAAATTTGCCAAGGCATTGCAAAAAAAATCAACAAGTCTTGTGGGTAGTTTGAATCGCAACAGAAAGGAAGTTCCTCTAAGCGTAAAGAGTAAAAATGGAGAATTATATGTTACCCATATATTCCAGAGCGACGGAGAGATAACACTTACTGCATACCAAGGAGAAAGTCACAAAAATGTGCTTTTGTTGAGCTCATTACATCAATCATTGGATGTTGCTGTCGATGGAAAAAAACTTCGTCAAACAGTAAGTTTTTATAATAAAACAAAATACGGGGTTGATGTAGTGGACCAAATGATCTTTATACTACAAAAGTGGCTTCAAGACGATGGCCAATGCACATTCTTAACTTAGGGGCAATAAATGCATGGATTATTTATAAAGAAGTTACTGGAAGTAAAATCAGTCGTCGTAAGTTTATTCTTCAGCTGTGTGATGCTGAATACTCCAGACTGAAGGCTCCATACCTTGCCTCCCGAAATCTGATACTATACCCAGCACCACCGGATTTACCAACCACCAGCACTGTTGCTAGCCAAAAAAGAAAAAAATGTCAGTTAAAAATGTTTTGTAAAGGAAATCTCACTTCCAATGAGTGCCACGGCTGTAACAAGGCAATGTGTGGCAAATGCAAAAAACTGCAAACTGTAGGGTGTTCCAAATGTTTAAAATGAAACTAAAAAATTAAATCAAATTCTATCGTCAAGAGTTTATATAATTTCTTAAAACTGTTTATTTTTATTTTTTGTTTATTCCCAAATAAATAGTTAATTCTAAACTTGATTTTTATTGATTTAGGAACTTGGGGCCAAAATGATCCCTTCGGGCTTTCTAGGTAGGTATGCTAAGCCCGACTTTCTAGCGTTAAACTAATCAGATAATACATTTAAATCTTAATTAAAAAACTATTAAACAAAAATAAACTGAAAAATACGTATGCGATATAAATAATGGATTAAAGTATAGCCGAATGTGCACTTGTAGTTAATTTATATTATGAATAAACAATGATGTAAGTATAATTTGTTTATTAAATTAAATACATTGCTTAAGACATTGTTAGAGTCACACTATTGGAAAGTTTAATTACTATATTTTGTATAAAAGGTTAAAACATTTATTTTTATAATTATTTTTTATATTGTAGAAAACGCAATAATATACACTAAAAATTAAAATTGTTGAAAGTATTCAAAATGTTATTATTTTATAAATAGTTTGTATAAATAAACATTCAAAATATAAATACCTTCATAAAGTATGCCAGGAACCAACACATCAGTTTTAAACAGTTTATGGGAGACGGTCAGGTTAAGAACCTTTTGTTTATCTTCCTTAACAGTTCCTTCTAGCCGACACTTATTACCTAAACTTTTCAACTCACTATTTTTACCATTATCTAGTTCATTGAGTACCGGAGGTCCTGGAGACCGACCCGGAGCTGGATCTTCAGTCCCACTGTACCCGGCGGGATTTAAAGAAAAACTATAAACGAAATCCAAAAAACAAATTCCAAAAAACAACATCAATATAGAGCTATTCATTGTATCACAGTTTTCTGGCCTACGGGACTAAATTAAGCACAGGCTGCTGCATTTTCACATTCAAATTCAATGAAAGAAAAAATAATTAAGCCTTAGCACGTACGCGGATCGACTCTGAGGACGCAAAGTTTGGCCGAAACATAGCAAACGTGTTCGTCGAATCGGATACCGTATAGGGAACGGGGTGAAGCGATGAGGACAGTAAACGCACACGAACTGAGGGCTGGAAACGGCGGAAAACCTGAATTCTAGCGAACGGCCTGGAGCCGCATGTCTCCTCGCTTGTATAAAGGACCGATCGATTTCTTTGCTATATGGAACGTAAAAATTGCGAAATACCTTAGAATACCCTCACATAAAAAATAAGCGTACACTTTTAAAAATAGGAAATAGTATTCAATAGATAAAAGGTGATAAATGATGTTTGAAAATGAAAATTATTCGCTGCATTTCAAGCCGATAACTTAAGAAATGGGAAAGTTTTATGGGAAAAATAGATGTTAGAAAGTTGTAACCTACACTAAAATATAAAGGTTCTGAAACTGTTTTGCTGTGGCATTTATAAGTTGAATAATATATTTATATGGGCTTAAGCCACAATATTGATTGTAATGAAAATGGTATTTTATAATTATTATTTTTCAAGTTTCGATTTCTACTACGGAAATCGTTTAAAAAAAAATTTAAAGAGTGAGCTGTAAAACGATTTTCGGAGTGAAAATCAAAACGTGAGATAAAAATTAAAAAATTTAAATTTAAGTACAATATGTGGCTTAATCTCACATAAATATAATGTTTAGTTTATAATGTTTATAATGTTTGTTATTTCCTGACCGTGAATTTTCAATATTACTTTTATATATAGGGTGTTTAAATACCTGGTTTAAACAACCAAAAATGAGAATATATACATGTAAAGCACCTGGCGATAATCAAAACTGCATAACGTAAGAGCTCCGAATTCCGACCGGTTATAAGTGGTATATATAAAATTGTTTGAAAGATCAATTCCGAATCATTGAAATTTAAAGTAATACATGTCTATAAGCTAGTATGTATTATTAATTCTTACTAGAGCCAAATTTATAATAATAACACTAGTCATTTCAACAAAATTGCTTATTTAAGAAACCAAATGCAAACATTTCGCAAATATCCATTTTCCGTCCACATGAATGATTTTTTCCCAATTCCGTCCACAAGGGTGCCATTATCCATCCTATTTATTTAGTTTTGACAAAAAAAACCCTTTAAGAATAGTTTTTGAGTAAATTTGCAGAAAAAATGACCATAAAACAACAAAAAACAAAACGGATAATTTAAAAATAAGTTTTATTTAAGTACAAAGTTTTGAAAAGAACTTGATGTCTGCAAATGAATTAAATAATAAAAAAGAAGACTTTGTTCTTTTAGGTTTTCAATTTCTGAAACTTCATAGGCGCCGCGTTTATTTATGAGCAAAGGTCTCGTATCGTAGATCTTACAAACTACATCATCAAAGTCATAATTTAAATATCATCTCTATCTGGCCATTTCCAGTACTTTCAACTCATAGTCATACTTTTAACTCTCAAAGTATCACTGCGTCGTTCCAGAACTACACCATTGTCGTACTGCACCAACACAAAATCGTCCTTTGAATATATTTCTATATTCTTTTTATTTATGTTTTCCGTAATATTATTACCAGTATCTATGCCTGGTGTGTGTTTTGGAGGGCAGTTTTTCTTTTTTGCTTGTTGGATATCTGTTTTTTCTTTTCTCTTTCCGATTCGTTCACATTTCTCATTTTCTTTTTCCTCTTTTTCTTTTTTGAGTCTTCGTTGATGTTCCATAAATTCATCACTTATAGCTATTGTAGGATAAATCTTTGGTTTTTTCCTTTCGTTGGTGTCTTCTGCGCTATTTTTTTTTTCTTGTAGAGCGTTCCGGCCAAAATAGTACTTTTTTGAAAGGTGTTGGATATTTACTATTATTCTCTGATGTTGTTGTAATCTGCTTAAGTGGTTTGTACTTGCCTTTTTTGATCGGAGTGAACTATTGAATCATCTTTTAATGGGCTATTACAAGGAGTTCTGTTTACTACTTTGTTCTTAAGTGGTGTTTTTTCATTTAGTGAACTTACTGCTAAATAAAAGTCTATTGTCTTAGAATCATTGTTTTTGGATGATGATGGACCAGGTTTTGGCGAACTAGAATTGCTATTGTGTGAAGGAATTAAGACCAATGCTCCATCTGCTTTGACAGTAGCTTCAATTGTATCATTATTGCGAAACCAAAAGTTTTTATCGAGGTGTATATCAACAATGGTGTTGTTAGCAGCATTTATCGGCAAATTGTTTTCCAAAGTTGTATCATGATCGACATTTTGTGGATGAAGACTCTTCCAGAAATCATACAATGCTACATATTTTTCTTCTAGTTGGGCCGCTGATTCAGCAATCTTAAAACGGTTAACAACTTCTGGATTTAATCGTATCTCTACCTCTCGAAATAGTTCAGAATCATAAACATTAAAAGTTGTAGTGGATGTGGATCCAGTTATTTTATCATCAGAATCTTTTTGTTCTATTGGTTTTATTAATTTTGAATAATCAATGCCATTTTCGTTGAACGGAAAGAGTCCACATGATTCAAATGCACTTTTTATTATCGATGTACAGACTGTAGCCTTCAAAGTTTGGTCTAAGAGTTTTGCAAACTCAGTGCGTTAAAGTTTTCTTCCATTATTCTCCATACGCCAAGATCGAACATCTTTTCGCTAGTTACTTTTAATGTGATAAAAAACACCAACATCTAACGGCTGTAATCAGTGAGTTGCGTTGGGGTAAAATGCTGTTAAAATGTTAAAATACCTTTTTCTTTGCAGAATTCAGTAATAGGCAGATTGATGTGGGAAGAGTGTGTATCCAGAAACAATATTACTGGGAGTGGAATACTGTTCTTTTCCAACCAGAGAAAAAGACATTTGTAACGTATTCATAGAATGTCTCATTTGTCATCCAACCAGATTCAGAGTGCCCAACTCCCTACTGTTTTGGCTTGTTCGTTATTATTGCAGCTGACACATACCTTTTGTAGGGATACAAAACTAATAGCGGAGGCACAGAACCATCAGCTTCAACAGTTAGCAAAACTGTAAGACATTCTTTTTCGTCATTAGCTATGCGATTGTATACCTTTTTCGCACCTTTTCTAACCAAAACTTGTTTTTCTTGAGGCGATAAATAGAAACCACTTTCATCACAACTGAATATTCTTTTGGGATTTTTAAGAATATGTAAATAATTCATTTTTGTCATATAATCCCGAACTTGGGTAAACCAATTTTTTATATTTTGTTCCGTAACTGCGGATTTACAAGAAGATAGTGATTGTGGAACACGTTTTGAAATTTCTGGATGACGAGCGAGAAAACCATTGTACAATTTTTTACCAGCTATGTAATTTTTAAACGGGGTTTTTCGTTTCAAATTTGAAATTAGTTTTGAAACAGAATCAACAAGTTGGGATCTTGTTACCGGGAATCCCACGTTGCCCACTTCGATTATCCATTTTATAATCAAGTCTTCTTCAGAACTGGACAAAACTGTTGGCCCTCCAATATTGCCTGGAGTTTTGTACTTTTCTTTCATAGTATCTAACAAAGTACTTTTAGGCACATTGTATATTTTGGAGGCTTGTCGAATACTTAAAAGTTTCAAATTAATATCTTCTATAGCTGTTTGGATATTCTCTCCAGGACACTTCATACGATTTTTGTATACCATAGTTGCAGATAATAAAAAACTGAAAAAAATCTTTTATTAGTAATATTTTATGGGGTCAGTTACAGAAGTTTAAAATAGTTCTGTCCGTCCAACCTGGGCGGATACAGGCCAGAAGGTTCCTGTGTCCGTCCAATTCTTTTAAATGAGTGTTTTACTAATTAGATAGTCATTTTATCATACTTGATAATACAAACTGAGAGAGAGAAATACCATAAACATTTTTTACAAATTAAAACTAAACCAAACTTACTCTAGAATAGTTAATAAATGTATCCTTCTTGAGTTAAATGTTAAATTGAATTTTCGAATGCACGTAATATTTGACACTAATTTTCTTATGAGTTGTACCTATTATAGATCGTATTCAGGTTTTTAAACGAAGCAAAATATATAGTATGTTGAAAATATGCTGGATTACATTATTTATCTAAGACTTTTATTTAAAAAGCGTTTGAAACTGAAGGAGTTAATTCCTAATACCGTCCGGTGAGACGGTATCAAGGACCCCTTGATATTCTAAATTACCCTATTCCGTCCACTTTAATTTCTGTAAAAAATCTATTGTTCGAACATAATCACAAAAAGATATGTACATTTACAATAAATAAATATGTAAGATTCTAATAAAAAAGTAAAAACATAAGTGTTAAACGTAGTATCTATAAAATATGGAAAATAAGTATTCCTTACTTTTATTTTTTTTTGGAATCAGTATTGCTTGAAACAAAACATGCACTTGCAATGACCTGAGCTGCACTGGCAGCAGTGAACGTAAAATGTCTACGTGCTAAAGGTAGGATGGGTGGAGATATAACCTATCAAAAATTCTACTCTGCCGTGTGATTGAGACGAAACTCTGAGGTATAGAGCGCAGTTTCTTTATCGGACGGAATTGGGAGACCGGACGGTATACGGTGCTTTTACATTAATAATAAACCAGATTGTTTATATATTAATTGACAAAAGTTATAGAAATTTCATCAAGGGAGTTAAAACATATCCCATGGCGGACATCGGTTCCGACCACATTTCTGTTGTTGATAAAATTTCAATTAAACTAACAAAAATCTCACACAAAAAACACTCAATTATATACTCAAAGAAAAGTTCAGTGAAGCACCCGCAGAAGTAGAAGAAACAATAGAAAGTTTTTGGCACACCTTCAAAACAACAATCACAACTATACAAAGAGAACAACTACAAGACAACATCAGAAAAACAAAGAATACATGGACGACAGAAGAAGTCCTAGAACTGATGGACATAAGGAGATCTTACAAAAATCGCAATGAAGAAAAATATAAAGAAACCCAGAGAATTATTCGAAAAAAAATCAGTAAACCCAAAGAAGAATGGATGAGCAGCAACTGTGAGGAACTGTGAGGAACATATGAAGAAAAAAATCACAACAACAACATTAAACACATCAAAGATCTGTTTAATGACTAGAAAATAGAACCAAAAATGAATATAGTACAAGAAACAATACTTGATACATTAACATCGGAAGTTACAAAAACAAGCAATACGTCAAAGCCATGAAAAGCCTCAGGCCCAGATGAAATATACGTAGAGATGATAAAGCTTATCAATAAAGAAGATCTTTAGACGTTAACACTATTATTTAACAAAATATGTACCACTGGAATCTTCCCAGAAGACTGGGAAAATTTTACTCAAAATTGTACATCAGAGAATATACAGAGAATGCGAAAGAAACCTGAGCGACCATCAATTTGGATTTCGTATGGGGCTTGGTACGAGGGGGCATTATTTGGCCTCCAGATATTACTACAAAAAACGTTTGATAGAGTAAAATACACAGAACTCATAGAAATTTAAATGGAAAAATTTTCAAGTAAACGGCACATAAAAAGAGTATATTAGAAATATAAAACCCCTGACTCATTCCCTTACTCACCGGCGACACCGTACCATTTGTACTGCAAAAAGAAACAAAATAAAATTAGACAATTAAAAAGAAACAGAAAGACGGTATTAGATTTAATTTCGATTAATAAAATTAATTTTACTCTATGTGCATTCAATATATTTTATTACAAAAGAATAAAGTAAAGGTACAGCAAACATTTTAAATAAAATCAACAATGATTTTTTAATATGTGTTATCATAAGTCCCACAAAGAAAATACCTTTAACTTAAGTCTTTAGCTTTGGTATGCATTTTTTCGTAAAATGTCTTAAAGGTTTAACATAAAACTAGGTATATAGAAAAGTAAATATGTGAGAATATGAGTATAGATGCATGTTATACAACTTGATAGATGCTTTAATATAAAAAATAGTCTGCGATAAATTTATTGTATCCATTTAAATAAATAAATACTTACCAATTCGTCTCAAAAATTATTGTCGAAACTGGAACACACCTTTAATCCATAGAACTTCATACCCAGGAAAATCATTTTATCTTCGTATTCAACAAATATTACACATTCCCAATATGTATATTCTTAGATTAATTTATAAGCAATAAAATCAATAATTTATAATTATTGTATAAGAAAAGAAGTACTAAATGACTACAAAGAAACGTAAGTTAATAAACCTTTCCTAACTTACGAAATATTTGTAACATATTTAAAACTGTTAATATTGGAGAAATGTTCTTAAACGTATCACTCATATTCTAAATATAAAAATGACAAAAACTTTCCAGCAAACCGTTATTTACTATCGAAATGACCAAACACCGACGATGTTTAAAATTACACTGAAGAATAAAAAGTACTTTACTCATAGCTAATAATATTAGACTTGTCGACCTGTCATATCGTGAATATTTTAATATTATATTGATCATCAGTTTCCTTAGTTTAGAGAGATCTATTGTCATTTTTTAGCAAATTCTCTTTAAGTAGTATTATGTTGAAAAACAAGTTAAATAAGGACTGGCGGGAATATAATATATATATATATATATATATATATATATATATATATATATATATATATATATATATATATATATATTTAACAATATATATATATTATATATACAGGGTGAGTCACGCTCAACGGGACGGAGCCTACCGGGTAAATGGCTAAAGATATTAAAAATTCCTTTTGTAGGAATACGTAGGTCAGTACCGGCTACGAATTAAAATTTGTGAGATATATACAGGGTGTCCCAATTTGGCGTAATGATATATACTTATACTTTTTTAAATGGAATAACCTATATTTCACTTTAATTTTGAATTCTACTGAACAAAATAATGTTACTTTATTCAACATTCCCTATAGCTATTTTTGACCGGTTTCGATTTATTTGGGTTTTTCTGAAAATGTACTATTCGCAAAATTAATTAATTACACAATATCGCATCAATTATAATTAATGCCTTTTTGTCAATTAATTTTCAAGTGTCCATGCTTTACATCAGAATAATTACCAATTGAAATTAATCTACAGAGTGTTCGCAATACGAAGTGTCAATGCTGTATAATAGTTTGTGTAATTACTTTCTTAACTTAAATGGGACACCCTGTATTTTACTTTAATTTTGAATTCTAATCAAAAAAATAATATTACTTTATTAAACAATCCCTATACCTATCCTTTATAATTTTCGATTAATTTGGGTTTTTTTGAAAATGCACTATTCTTGAAATTAATTAATTACACTTTATTACATAAAGTTAAACAAAACACACTAGAAAAAAATTTTTTTTACATTAAATGTTCAAAATGGTGTCAATTTTCTTCAATACATAACCTCATTCTGTGTTCAAAATTTTGTTTTACTCTTAGCATTTCTGGAGTAACTGTTGCAAACGCATTACGAATACGCGTTTTCATGTCTTCAGCGGTTGTAGGTGGAGTTTGATAAACCAAACTTTTAATATATCCCCAAAAAAAAAGTCCATTGATGTTAACCCCAGGTGATCTAGGGGGCCAATTGACAGCACCACCCCTACCTATCCACTTTCCGGGAAATTTTCTGTCTAAATATTCTCTAACGTTACGCGTGTAATGTGCTGGAGCACCGTCTAGCTGCAGAAACATTGTTCTTCTAATATTTAAAGGGATATTTTGCAAAAGTATCCAAAAGTCTCTTCGTAGAAATCTTAAAAACTTTTGTCCATTTAAATGGCCATTAAAAAATACGGTCCTATCACATGTTCTCCTATTATTTCACCATATACATTAAGGGACCATCGGTTTTGTCGATCAGTACATCTATATTCATGTTGATTTTTCGTATTATAATAGTGAAAGTTATGTCGGTTCACGAGTCCATTATTATGGAAAGTAGATTCATCAGTGAATAAAATTTTATCAAAAAAATGTTGATCTGCTCCCGTTTTGTCTAGAAACCATAAACAAAATTCTAACCTACGTTTAAAATCAGTTCCATACAAATGCTGATGCATTTGAATATGGTATGGGTGATATTGATATTTTTTAAGAATTCTGCATATACTAGTTTGGCTTACTTCAATCTCCCTGGCCATCGTCCTTGTACTTGTATTTGGATTTTCAATAACTGATTGAATAACTTCTAATTCGGTATTTTCATCTTAAGTTATCGGATCTATTAATTTTCGTTTAGTATAAACAACACTGCCAGTTTCACGAAACCTTGTTAAGACTCTGTCAAATACTTCTTTACGAGGATGACGTTTTAAGGGAAATCTCTCAGCATAGACTCTTGATGCTAACAAACTGTTTTGATCACATTCACCCAGTATTAAAATCATATTTACTCGGTCTTCAATTGAATAATCTGCCATTTCTATTTAATTGAAAGCAATACAGTTAATAGTTTGACAATTAGTTTGACAGCTAGGTACCTTTTGTTTTTTCATGGCATTCTTTATAATAACGAGCTATGTAATTAATGACATTTAATGTTCCAGGTAACATAATGCAAATAGATTTGAAGATACTAGATATTAATATAAAATTTTATAATAGTTTGATTATAATAATTGTTACAACATTCAAATACAGGGTTTTTGTTTAAGTTAGAGTAGAACTTTATGTAATAAAGTGATAAAAATTAATTAATTTCAAGAATACATAGTGCATTTTTAAAAAAACGCAAATAAATCGAAAATTCTCAAAGATATGTATAGGGATTGTTTAATAAAGTAATATTATTTTTTTAATTAGAATTTAAAATTAAAGTAAAATACAGGATGTCCCATTTAAGTTAAGAAAGTAATTATACAAAATATGGTACAGCATTGACACTTCAGATTGCGAACACTCTGTAGATTAGTTTCAAATGGTAATTATTCTGATGTAAAGCATGGACACTTGACAATTAACTGACAAAAAGGCGTTAATTAAAATTTATGCGATATTGTGTAATTAATTAATTTCGCGAGTAGTACATTTTCAGAAAAACCGAAATAAATCGAAACCGGTCAAAAATAGGTATAGGGAATGTTGAATAAAGTAACATTATTTTGTTCAGTTAGAATTCAAAATTAAAGTGAAATATATGTTGTTCCATTTAAAAAAGTATAAGTTTATATCATTACGCCAAATTGGGACACCCTGTATATATCTCACAAATTTTAATTTGTAGCCGGTACTAACCTACGTATTCCTGCAAAAGAAATTTTTAATATCTTTAGCCGTTTCCCCGGTAGGCTCCGTCCCGTTGAGCGTGACTCACCCTGTATATATATATATATATATATATATATATATATATATATATATATATTATATATAATATATATATATATATATATATATTTAACAATATATATATATATATATATATATATATATATATATATTGTTATGCTATTTAAATTGTATTATATTGCTTATTTAGAAAAAATCCTGTCTATATTCATTAAATGATCTAATCTCTAATTAATCACAATAAATCAGCATTAATTAATTACAATCTCAGGCTATTTAACTTGTACTATTTACATTTGATCGTAGATTCAAAATATTTTCCAGTTGGCTTCCTAATTGGGATAGGTAATATGACCTGAATAATATACATAGAATTTCAACTGAACTATATGTGAGATGTCCTTTATTTTAATGAAATTTTATATAACAATCAATCCTGTAATATTTGCAATATACTAACTTTAAATATATGAGAAGTTGTTTTCTATCATGGACCCAAATATTATTTTACATTGATTTTTAATATGTGTTATAACTAAGCTCTTTTTATAAATTTTTTTTAAATGATCGCAAAATTAACTGTCTCTATTATTTATTCAATTTATTTAATTAATAAATGAAAACCACACTCCTGCTCTAATGAAAATTGACTGACCTTTCTTTCTCTGCCGTTGCAATTCTATGGCCACGCCAAAAAAAATACCTTTCTCTGCTTCTGCTCCTATTGTGGTCCAGATGACGTACACATTTCTCCTATCTGTCCTTGTATCTGCAACCCAACAACTCGTGTTATTCTATGCAGCCTCCTTTTGAGCCAATCTCCGCGCCTGTTTATAACTCCAAATGTGTCCGGCTTCTCTCTCTCTGTATCCCGTTCCTCACACTGGTCAGCTTTTACACAGCAAATAAACACACCCGGTAAATTACGTCTTCGGGACTTCAAACAAACACAAATCACAAAGCTCCTTCCTTCTTGGACGACGAAAACTGACCAAATTTTGCAAAAGGACATAATTTAGATGTAAGTGCCATATAGTCTTCAATTGTAACATTGTCAATATATTTGTTTTCTTTAGACTGTAACTTCTGAATTTTTTTTAAATAATGATTTTCCTTCCGTAATTGTATAACTACTGTACTTTATAATACATTTTTTCAGGGAGTATTCACTGATAATTGTTCTGGCACTTGAGTTGAACTTGGTGTTGTACTAAGTGGTGTTACTGGACGTGTAGTTACATGTTCAGGTTCTCCATAGAATATGTTGTTTTTAACAGGAGTAATAGTAATATCTTGAAGTACAGTTATAGTGGATGGTTTATGTTTAATACTAACATTTTTCTCTATATCCATAGCTGAACTTTTCACTACTTCTAAAAGAAAAAGATAATGCTTACATATGTGTTACGTCTTAATTATTTATTTTATTTACCTTCATTAATAGGAGATCTTGGCAGACATATGTGTTAAACTATTGCAGAATAAGTATGATTAAAAGTTGATGAGCCCTCCATTAAAGGAAAGTTTGTGGGAACTGCAGAAGGTTGTAATCGACTTTTCATATTCAGAAACATCTTATTGTCGAAATGAGTACCACAAAGACGATGACTTCTTTGTAAACATTCTGCCTTATGCAATAAATCTTCTGGTTCACATGCCATTAACCAAATTTTTGCCCTAAATACAAACATTTTTTAATACACCATGAAAATCCACCGTTAATAAATAATATCCATCTTAACATCTGTAATACACAATTTTAATCGTATTTTCACACTCACCTATTAACATCTTTTGGAAACGAAAAAAGCTAACATTACTTTTTCTACAATTATTACAACACTTTGTAGCTGCATAAAGGTCAATTCAGACATATCAGTCACGTCTCGTCACAGTGATTGCGCCGAACCGAACAATCCGTCACACAAAATATTCTTTAATACAAATATGTTGCCGGCATTCACTCATCAGTTGACAAACAGTTTCCCAGCTGTCAGATAGTTGATAGTTCTGTGACCAAAAAGGAACGGTTCGGCGCCGAGACTATGTGTGTCTAAATGTGGGACTGATGTGTCTAAATTGACCTTAAGTGTGGCAAGGCTTTTTGTTTTTATTTTTGTACATATCGACGTACTTATATAACGTAATTGCGAAATAAAAAATGTATTTGTATCTATAAATACACAAAAAGTAAACAAATACAATGGCCAGAATGCCTCTATATTATTGACAAATGACAATGGACAATGGCCAATGAGACCCGTCAAATTTTTCGGACGCCAGAGAAAATGGCGTTGCTGTCTGCGCGAGTAAAATGGGCGAACTTTCGCGCCAAAGCGGAGTGGGAATACTGGTTGTTGTCTATACTGTGTCTGCACCTCATGGAAGTTAGAAGGAATCTTTTTTAAGAACCAAAATCAGCAGGGAAATGAAGTCTTTTCTCAAGTGCAGGCAGGTCATCTGTGTATGTTAAGATAAGTTCCCTACATTCTCCAATCTGTTACATCTTGTCCTGCTGAAGCAAAAAAGAATAAATACAAACTTAAATTTTCAACATCTTTCTTACAGTTCATGGAAGAGCTACAGTTATGGATGTAGTACATTTCTATGAAATTTATCTTAAATTGGTTGTACTAAAAGGGTTGTATATTATGTATATATATATATATATATTATATATATATATATATATATATATATATATTTGTATGTATATATATATATATATATATATATATATATATATATATATATATAATAGTATATATATATAGTATAATATATATATATATATATATATATATATATATATATATATATACTACTCAATAATTAAAGTGGATAATTTTAAAATTCCTACAATTAAGATATAAAACTATTTTTAAAATAATTTCCTGTACTATACTTTCTATACTATCGTTATTGCCAATATTTTTTGCATGTGGTTTCTTGTCGCAATTGTTGATTGCAGAAGTACAAGATTGTCCATAGTGCATCGATTTGTTCTGCCTGACTCAATTCAAATTTGTCGTAGATTTTATTTTGTTCAAGGTTTAATCTTTTATTAACCATTTTTTCTAGAAGTTTACATAATTTATAGGTGAGAGAGATGGGCCTGTATGCAGTTGGAGTATTTTCTCGAATGTATTTGGCTGTAGGTTTTTAAAAAGATAGAGGAAATATTGTAAGGGCTTGCAGCTGAGCTTTTTTTCGAAAAAATGGCATCGTTTAGTTCTTTGAAACTGAAAGGTATATTAACGGGATGATTAGTATTGCGAGTTTTTTGAATAGCATCAATTTCGTTATGTGGATTGCTAGGATTATTTGATTTATTGAGAAAGTATTGGGAAAACATATCACTGATTTGTTGGTCATCTATAATTATTTTGTCCTGACTAGTGAGAACTAGAATTTTAAGTGATTTGTAATATCTTTGCAAGATTTTCGGAAAATATATTAAAGCTCTTTTGCTTTTTTGAATTGCTGTTTTGCATGAGACATTCCACCAGGGAACGTGTTTTTTTATTGGGTTAATTTTGTATTTGCCAATACACTCCTGTGCAGACAAAACTATGGAATGGTTTAGTTGTTTTATGTCTTTGTCTATGTTATTTTGATATTTGAGTACATCTGTGAGTCCTTTTACAGTTAGTTTGAAGAGTTCCCAATTAGCATCTGAGATTTTCCATCTCGTTTTTGTATATTCCGATTTGACTGCATTGTTAGTAATGATAATGGGAAAATGATTGCTATCGAATAAGCTGTCTAGAGTATGTCAAGTTAGTAACGGGTTTATTTTGGGATCACATAAGCTTAAGTCTATTGATGAGAAGCTTCCTGACTGAATATGAAAGTATTCACTATTTACTGTATTTAATAAGTTAGTATCAGTATTGTTAATGACATTTTCGATTATTTTACCTCTATCACATGTGTTTTTTGGAGTCTCACATAGTGTTGTGTGCATTCAAATCTAACCATAATAAATGGGCTAGAAATTTGAGAGATTAGGTTTTCTAATTCAGTGCTTGTCAATGTATAATTAGGAGGAATATATAAGCTACATATTATGATTTGTTCTGGACATCATGCTGCTACAGCAACAGCTTCTAATGCAGTGTTTAGGTGAAGTTTGGGGTGAAAAATTTCAGTTGATACGAAAATTTATTTTCCTCTGCTAGCGCGTCGGTGGGTAGTTCTGATATGGTGATAACTAACACAGTTTTTTAGATGAGAGTTGTGTGTTGTTGTAAAGTTTGTTTCTCGTAAACAAATAAAGTCAGGATTGGTTTCGGAAATAAGTTGTTGTATGCGTATAATTATAAGTTTGTTAATAGAAGGATGTTTGGGATGTTGGTGAGTTTTGAGATGTGTTAGAAATGTACTCATCATCAGTTGTTTCGTCTGAGAAGTCAAGATTGGGTAATTTTGTAGAATCACCCATCAAGGGTTTGGTTTTGTCCTTAAAACTTTTTAATAAGACGAGTTAGTCTATTTTTGGTTGATTTCTCATTAAGGTTGGTATAGATTTGGTACAACGTAGAAATAAGTTATTTGATGTCTGGTGTAAGTTTTAATGCATCTTCGTATGGATCGCTACTACCGTAACAGTTTTGAAGAAAAGCAATTAAGGTATCTGCTGGGATTATGAATATTTGTGGAGTTACTTTATAAAGTTTGTGTATGATTTTTTTGCCATTTCGGATAGAGTTGAGTCACAATTCGACCATTTAAGTTTTTTTCTTGCTTTGTGGTTTGGAAAACCCAGCATGGGTATTAGTTTGTTCACTATGAGTAGATTCTTTAGTTATGCTAATTCTGTCGCTAGAAGAAGAAAGTTGTGAGTGTGTGTGTGTATCTGTCAGATTTTGACTTGATTGTTATAATGAGGGGTTGTTATTTGAGGATCTAAGTGGTATATTATTGACTGGATAATATATCTCTATTGGTGTTTAAAGTTACAGTGTTGCATTCTGAGCTTTTTTCAGTAGACGTAGATTCGGCTTTTGAAGTGGATGAAACAATTTTTTTGTTAGAAGAGGTACTTTCTGGTGGTTTTTTGCAATTTGAAGCGACATGCTCTGATCTTTTACAGACGAAACATTCCATTTTGTGGAAAGAAAGTAGGAAGGAAATTGCGATTTTCATTATCTTCGAAATAGAGTACAACAGATGTTTGAAGCTCAAAAGTTTCGGAGAGAGGAAACACATAAACTTGTCTCCTAAAGCTAAGGATATGTGAGAATTCCTGCCCCGGAATGCCTGTTTTAAGAAATCATACTGGAGAAGCAATTTTTAGACCTAGGCTTTTAACAGCGGTTTCGATAATTTCTTGTGGAATACAGGGGGAGACATTGGATAATACGTATGTTTAAAGTTAGGGAGCCGATTTGTATGGTAGGATGAGATTTTACAAGTTCGTCTACTATGTTTAATTAGTTAAAGATATATACACTCTATTGTACATTCTGGAGGCGAGGCAGATGATCCTGAATTCGATAATATTACCAATCGCTTTTACATAATCAAATAATTTGAGGCTGTCTTCGGTATAGAGCACGATTGCTTGTTCTTTCTTTTGGTAGGTTGGTTTCGGTGTTGTTTTTGCTGCTGTTACATATGACATTGAAGAAGTGTTGTTGCTTGGTGTATCTTGTTTGTTGTGGATTGTTGAATCTTGTTGTGACATTGTTGTGAAAGGAACAGTTTGTTTGATGGTATTTCCTGTGCTGCTCATATACACATAAGCTGTACGTTAATTCTTGATATTAATTGATAATTTAGTTTTTAATGAATACAGTGCCTGGCCTATTATAGGACCGGCAATTATTTGTATTAACAATAAAAGAAACCAGGTGTTTACTCGTTAACTTTTCAAATAGGACTGTAATTTTTAACAACTTCTTAAATCACAAAAATTCACGGAGAACTTTTAAATGCGTAATTTAACTTTTGTATAATAATTTAAATACCACATGTACACAAATATGTAAATTTTCAAAACACACTGCATACAGTTGTACATCCATGCACACTTATTTAAAATATTTTGTTCAATATGTACCGTAAAACGGGGTCACTTTGTGAGAGATTCGGCAGTTTTTGTCAATTTTAAGATGTTTTTGATGGAATGATTATATTCCAAAATTTCCTAAAGAAACTTATAACTTCTAACTTCTAAATTTGTATAATGTATATTACTGGGAAAAAATTACAAAAAATACAGCAATTTACAAAAATATTTGTCACAATTTCGCCCCTCTCATTGGGGCGACTTTGTGACAACGTAAATTCTGCATACAAGTCTAAAGTCGTCGTTTTAACGGGTCGGAATTGTAACAGAAATCGCCTGTAATTATGATCTGAATGTTAGATCTGTCACAAAGCCGCCCATACACATGTGAGCATATGTAATTGGACTGTCATAAAATCACCCCAACAATTGAACAAGAAAGCTTTATCAATAATAAAAACAAACGTTATTATCCACAAATGATACATAAAAGAAGTTAGATAAACTATTTTGAATCAGTAGTTGTAATTATTCGCATAAATGTCCATGTCAGGCACTTGAAAAATTGCTCTTCGAGAAATTTGGACGGGTGCATTTATTTTGGATTGTATTACATCAGCAAATTCGTACATAAGCTGGTTTTCCCGGTCTGGCCACTTCCAAAATCTTCCACATTTCTCCATGTCACTGACATTCACACCTTGCTTTTCCACTCCAGTGACCACTCCTGGAAACTGAGACCCCTCGTACTGGATAATGACGTATTCCCCTATATTTGGCTTACCTACTTCTTCCTTTGCCACAGCGGTGGCATCTTTCTCTCCCACAGTGATGGCATTTCCTTCTTCCACAATCGTGGTATCTTCTTCTTCCACAGCGGCGACAACTTTCTCTCCCTCAGTGGTGTCTTCTTCTTCTTCCACAATCGTGGCATATTCTTCTTCCACAGCGGCGGCATCTTTTTCTCCCACAGAGTTGACAACTTTCTTTGACATTCTGTTGGCATCTTTTTTTTTTCATAATGGAAGAGGTTTGTTCTAACATTTTCAGGAAGAGGAATTATCACTTTCCCTGTAAGAAAGAGCACCTGAGTCTTCGCTCGTTTCAGAGCAAGTCTTATGCCGCTGGAGCGGTTTCTTCTTTGTAGAGCTCTTCTCCCCTTGATATCCTTTTGAGGTTGATGGCATTGATTGGAGGTCGTCGATTATTGTATTTTTTCAAAGCAGGTTTTATTTTGCGCTTTCGATTTACGTTGTCTGGTTTTGATGAATTGGAACTTAACGGTTTAGCGGCAAGATCAGCAGCACTTATACTCTGTCCAGGAGGTACATTTACTTTCTTACGTCTTTGGACTTGACGTAGTGCAGTTGTGGACTCCTTTTCCGTTGGAGTTGTTACAAAAAACTGTCACCTAAATGACTTTTTTTTATTTCTCACTTTGTTGGTTCATAATTTGTTTCTGGCATACGACTCAACACTTCTGTGCGGTTTAGCGGATGAATGCCACATTTTCTAAAACCAGCTGGAAGGATCTCAGTTCCCCTGTTATTCATGGCGACCATCAATTTCTGTAACAAATTTGGAAATTGGTCTTTTGGGTTGTTCCACATTTGCTACCAATCACAGTATCCTTCCATTCATGTAGAATTGCTCTCCACCTACCTTTCATTGGCCCAAAAAGAAAGCAACGTCTAATGGTTGCAAAAGGTGTGTTGTATTTGGAGGCAATGCTATAAAGGATATATTGTTGTTTTGACACTGTCGTATCACTTCAATATTTAAATGTGAACTCAAATTGTCACCTAGCAGTACTTTTTTGCCTTCTTGTCTTTTAAGTATTGGCAGCATCAGGTTGACAAACCAATCTTCGATGCATTGGTAATCAAACAAACGCCGGATCTGCTTCTGTTGTACCTGGCACTTTCAGGTCCATTCTCCGTCCAAGTTTGCCACAGTTTTTCAGACTTGTA
>OU898276.1:107035370-107087870 GCA_918026665.1 Diabrotica balteata
ACTATACAAAGAGAACAACTACAAGACAACATCAGAAAAACAAAGAATACATGGACGACAGAAGAAGTCCTAGAACTGATGGACATAAGGAGATCTTACAAAAATCGCAATGAAGAAAAATATAAAGAAACCCAGAGAATTATTCGAAAAAAAATCAGTAAACCCAAAGAAGAATGGATGAGCAGCAACTGTGAGGAACTGTGAGGAACATATGAAGAAAAAAATCACAACAACAACATTAAACACATCAAAGATCTGTTTAATGACTAGAAAATAGAACCAAAAATGAATATAGTACAAGAAACAATACTTGATACATTAACATCGGAAGTTACAAAAACAAGCAATACGTCAAAGCCATGAAAAGCCTCAGGCCCAGATGAAATATACGTAGAGATGATAAAGCTTATCAATAAAGAAGATCTTTAGACGTTAACACTATTATTTAACAAAATATGTACCACTGGAATCTTCCCAGAAGACTGGGAAAATTTTACTCAAAATTGTACATCAGAGAATATACAGAGAATGCGAAAGAAACCTGAGCGACCATCAATTTGGATTTCGTATGGGGCTTGGTACGAGGGGGGCATTATTTGGCCTCCAGATATTACTACAAAAAACGTTTGATAGAGTAAAATACACAGAACTCATAGAAATTTAAATGGAAAAATTTTCAAGTAAACGGCACATAAAAAGAGTATATTAGAAATATAAAACCCCTGACTCATTCCCTTACTCACCGGCGACACCGTACCATTTGTACTGCAAAAAGAAACAAAATAAAATTAGACAATTAAAAAGAAACAGAAAGACGGTATTAGATTTAATTTCGATTAATAAAATTAATTTTACTCTATGTGCATTCAATATATTTTATTACAAAAGAATAAAGTAAAGGTACAGCAAACATTTTAAATAAAATCAACAATGATTTTTTAATATGTGTTATCATAAGTCCACAAAGAAAATACCTTTAACTTAAGTCTTTAGCTTTGGTATGCATTTTTTCGTAAAATGTCTTAAAGGTTTAACATAAAACTAGGTATATAGAAAAGTAAATATGTGAGAATATGAGTATAGATGCATGTTATACAACTTGATAGATGCTTTAATATAAAAAATAGTCTGCGATAAATTTATTGTATCCATTTAAATAAATAAATACTTACCAATTCGTCTCAAAAATTATTGTCGAAACTGGAACACACCTTTAATCCATAGAACTTCATACCCAGGAAAATCATTTTATCTTCGTATTCAACAAATATTACACATTCCCAATATGTATATTCTTAGATTAATTTATAAGCAATAAAATCAATAATTTATAATTATTGTATAAGAAAAGAAGTACTAAATGACTACAAAGAAACGTAAGTTAATAAACCTTTCCTAACTTACGAAATATTTGTAACATATTTAAAACTGTTAATATTGGAGAAATGTTCTTAAACGTATCACTCATATTCTAAATATAAAAATGACAAAAACTTTCCAGCAAACCGTTATTTACTATCGAAATGACCAAACACCGACGATGTTTAAAATTACACTGAAGAATAAAAAGTACTTTACTCATAGCTAATAATATTAGACTTGTCGACCTGTCATATCGTGAATATTTTAATATTATATTGATCATCAGTTTCCTTAGTTTAGAGAGATCTATTGTCATTTTTTAGCAAATTCTCTTTAAGTAGTATTATGTTGAAAAACAAGTTAAATAAGGACTGGCGGGAATATAATATATATATATATATATATATATATATATATATATATATATATATATATATATATATATTTAACAATATATATATATATATATATATACAGGGTGAGTCACGCTCAACGGGACGGAGCCTACCGGGTAAATGGCTAAAGATATTAAAAATTCCTTTTGTAGGAATACGTAGGTCAGTACCGGCTACGAATTAAAATTTGTGAGATATATACAGGGTGTCCCAATTTGGCGTAATGATATATACTTATACTTTTTTAAATGGAATAACCTATATTTCACTTTAATTTTGAATTCTACTGAACAAAATAATGTTACTTTATTCAACATTCCCTATAGCTATTTTTGACCGGTTTCGATTTATTTGGGTTTTTCTGAAAATGTACTATTCGCAAAATTAATTAATTACACAATATCGCATCAATTATAATTAATGCCTTTTTGTCAATTAATTTTCAAGTGTCCATGCTTTACATCAGAATAATTACCAATTGAAATTAATCTACAGAGTGTTCGCAATACGAAGTGTCAATGCTGTATAATAGTTTGTGTAATTACTTTCTTAACTTAAATGGGACACCCTGTATTTTACTTTAATTTTGAATTCTAATCAAAAAAATAATATTACTTTATTAAACAATCCCTATACCTATCCTTTATAATTTTCGATTAATTTGGGTTTTTTTGAAAATGCACTATTCTTGAAATTAATTAATTACACTTTATTACATAAAGTTAAACAAAACACACTAGAAAAAAATTTTTTTACATTAAATGTTCAAAATGGTGTCAATTTTCTTCAATACATAACCTCATTCTGTGTTCAAAATTTTGTTTTACTCTTAGCATTTCTGAGTAACTGTTGCAAACGCATTACGAATACGCGTTTTCATGTCTTCAGCGGTTGTAGGTGGAGTTTGATAAACCAAACTTTTAATATATCCCCAAAAAAAAAGTCCATTGATGTTAACCCCAGGTGATCTAGGGGGCCAATTGACAGCACCACCCCTACCTATCCACTTTCCGGGAAATTTTCTGTCTAAATATTCTCTAACGTTACGCGTGTAATGTGCTGGAGCACCGTCTAGCTGCAGAAACATTGTTCTTCTAATATTTAAAGGGATATTTTGCAAAAGTATCCAAAAGTCTCTTCGTAGAAATCTTAAAAACTTTTGTCCATTTAAATGGCCATTAAAAAATACGGTCCTATCACATGTTCTCCTATTATTTCACCATATACATTAAGGGACCATCGGTTTTGTCGATCAGTACATCTATATTCATGTTGATTTTTCGTATTATAATAGTGAAAGTTATGTCGGTTCACGAGTCCATTATTATGGAAAGTAGATTCATCAGTGAATAAAATTTTATCAAAAAAATGTTGATCTGCTCCCGTTTTGTCTAGAAACCATAAACAAAATTCTAACCTACGTTTAAAATCAGTTCCATACAAATGCTGATGCATTTGAATATGGTATGGGTGATATTGATATTTTTTAAGAATTCTGCATATACTAGTTTGGCTTACTTCAATCTCCCTGGCCATCGTCCTTGTACTTGTATTTGGATTTTCAATAACTGATTGAATAACTTCTAATTCGGTATTTTCATCTTAAGTTATCGGATCTATTAATTTTCGTTTAGTATAAACAACACTGCCAGTTTCACGAAACCTTGTTAAGACTCTGTCAAATACTTCTTTACGAGGATGACGTTTTAAGGGAAATCTCTCAGCATAGACTCTTGATGCTAACAAACTGTTTTGATCACATTCACCCAGTATTAAAATCATATTTACTCGGTCTTCAATTGAATAATCTGCCATTTCTATTTAATTGAAAGCAATACAGTTAATAGTTTGACAATTAGTTTGACAGCTAGGTACCTTTTGTTTTTTCATGGCATTCTTTATAATAACGAGCTATGTAATTAATGACATTTAATGTTCCAGGTAACATAATGCAAATAGATTTGAAGATACTAGATATTAATATAAAATTTTATAATAGTTTGATTATAATAATTGTTACAACATTCAAATACAGGGTTTTTGTTTAAGTTAGAGTAGAACTTTATGTAATAAAGTGATAAAAATTAATTAATTTCAAGAATACATAGTGCATTTTTAAAAAAACGCAAATAAATCGAAAATTCTCAAAGATATGTATAGGGATTGTTTAATAAAGTAATATTATTTTTTTAATTAGAATTTAAAATTAAAGTAAAATACAGGATGTCCCATTTAAGTTAAGAAAGTAATTATACAAAATATGGTACAGCATTGACACTTCAGATTGCGAACACTCTGTAGATTAGTTTCAAATGGTAATTATTCTGATGTAAAGCATGGACACTTGACAATTAACTGACAAAAAGGCGTTAATTAAAATTTATGCGATATTGTGTAATTAATTAATTTCGCGAATAGTACATTTTCAGAAAAACCCAAATAAATCGAAACCGGTCAAAAATAGGTATAGGGAATGTTGAATAAAGTAACATTATTTTGTTCAGTAGAATTCAAAATTAAAGTGAAATATATGTTGTTCCATTTAAAAAAGTATAAGTTTATATCATTACGCCAAATTGGGACACCCTGTATATATCTCACAAATTTTAATTTGTAGCCGGTACTAACCTACGTATTCCTGCAAAAGAAATTTTTAATATCTTTAGCCGTTTCCCCGGTAGGCTCCGTCCCGTTGAGCGTGACTCACCCTGTATATATATATATATATATATATATATATATATATATATATATATATATATATATATATATATATATATATATATATTTAACAATATATATATATATATATATATATATATATATATATATTGTTATGCTATTTAAATTGTATTATATTGCTTATTTAGAAAAAATCCTGTCTATATTCATTAAATGATCTAATCTCTAATTAATCACAATAAATCAGCATTAATTAATTACAATCTCAGGCTATTTAACTTGTACTATTTACATTTGATCGTAGATTCAAAATATTTTCCAGTTGGCTTCCTAATTGGGATAGGTAATATGACCTGAATAATATACATAGAATTTCAACTGAACTATATGTGAGATGTCCTTTATTTTAATGAAATTTTATATAACAATCAATCCTGTAATATTTGCAATATACTAACTTTAAATATATGAGAAGTTGTTTTCTATCATGGACCCAAATATTATTTTACATTGATTTTTAATATGTGTTATAACTAAGCTCTTTTTATAAATTTTTTTTAAATGATCGCAAAATTAACTGTCTCTATTATTTATTCAATTTATTTAATTAATAAATGAAAACCACACTCCTGCTCTAATGAAAATTGACTGACCTTTCTTTCTCTGCCGTTGCAATTCTATGGCCACGCCAAAAAAAATACCTTTCTCTGCTTCTGCTCCTATTGTGGTCCAGATGACGTACACATTTCTCCTATCTGTCCTTGTATCTGCAACCCAACAACTCGTGTTATTCTATGCAGCCTCCTTTTGAGCCAATCTCCGCGCCTGTTTATAACTCCAAATGTGTCCGGCTTCTCTCTCTCTGTATCCCGTTCCTCACACTGGTCAGCTTTTACACAGCAAATAAACACACCCGGTAAATTACGTCTTCGGGACTTCAAACAAACACAAATCACAAAGCTCCTTCCTTCTTGGACGACGAAAACTGACCAAATTTTGCAAAAGGACATAATTTAGATGTAAGTGCCATATAGTCTTCAATTGTAACATTGTCAATATATTTGTTTTCTTTAGACTGTAACTTCTGAATTTTTTTTAAATAATGATTTTCCTTCCGTAATTGTATAACTACTGTACTTTATAATACATTTTTTCAGGGAGTATTCACTGATAATTGTTCTGGCACTTGAGTTGAACTTGGTGTTGTACTAAGTGGTGTTACTGGACGTGTAGTTACATGTTCAGGTTCTCCATAGAATATGTTGTTTTTAACAGGAGTAATAGTAATATCTTGAAGTACAGTTATAGTGGATGGTTTATGTTTAATACTAACATTTTTCTCTATATCCATAGCTGAACTTTTCACTACTTCTAAAAGAAAAAGATAATGCTTACATATGTGTTACGTCTTAATTATTTATTTTATTTACCTTCATTAATAGGAGATCTTGGCAGACATATGTGTTAAACTATTGCAGAATAAGTATGATTAAAAGTTGATGAGCCCTCCATTAAAGGAAAGTTTGTGGGAACTGCAGAAGGTTGTAATCGACTTTTCATATTCAGAAACATCTTATTGTCGAAATGAGTACCACAAAGACGATGACTTCTTTGTAAACATTCTGCCTTATGCAATAAATCTTCTGGTTCACATGCCATTAACCAAATTTTTGCCCTAAATACAAACATTTTTTAATACACCATGAAAATCCACCGTTAATAAATAATATCCATCTTAACATCTGTAATACACAATTTTAATCGTATTTTCACACTCACCTATTAACATCTTTTGGAAACGAAAAAAGCTAACATTACTTTTTCTACAATTATTACAACACTTTGTAGCTGCATAAAGGTCAATTCAGACATATCAGTCACGTCTCGTCACAGTGATTGCGCCGAACCGAACAATCCGTCACACAAAATATTCTTTAATACAAATATGTTGCCGGCATTCACTCATCAGTTGACAAACAGTTTCCCAGCTGTCAGATAGTTGATAGTTCTGTGACCAAAAAGGAACGGTTCGGCGCCGAGACTATGTGTGTCTAAATGTGGGACTGATGTGTCTAAATTGACCTTAAGTGTGGCAAGGCTTTTTGTTTTTATTTTTGTACATATCGACGTACTTATATAACGTAATTGCGAAATAAAAAATGTATTTGTATCTATAAATACACAAAAAGTAAACAAATACAATGGCCAGAATGCCTCTATATTATTGACAAATGACAATGGACAATGGCCAATGAGACCCGTCAAATTTTTCGGACGCCAGAGAAAATGGCGTTGCTGTCTGCGCGAGTAAAATGGGCGAACTTTCGCGCCAAAGCGGAGTGGGAATACTGGTTGTTGTCTATACTGTGTCTGCACCTCATGGAAGTTAGAAGGAATCTTTTTAAGAACCAAAATCAGCAGGGAAATGAAGTCTTTTCTCAAGTGCAGGCAGGTCATCTGTGTATGTTAAGATAAGTTCCCTACATTCTCCAATCTGTTACATCTTGTCCTGCTGAAGCAAAAAAGAATAAATACAACTTAAATTTTCAACATCTTTCTTACAGTTCATGGAAGAGCTACAGTTATGGATGTAGTACATTTCTATGAAATTTATCTTAAATTGGTTGTACTAAAAGGGTTGTATATTATGTATATATATATATATATATATATATATATATATATATATATATATATATTTGTATGTATATATATATATATATATATATATATATATATATATATAGTATATCTATATAGTATATATATATATAGTATATATATATATATATATATATATATATATATATATACTACTCAATAATTAAAGTGGATAATTTTAAAATTCCTACAATTAAGATATAAAACTATTTTTAAAATAATTTCCTGTACTATACTTTCTATACTATCGTTATTGCCAATATTTTTTGCATGTGGTTTCTTGTCGCAATTGTTGATTGCAGAAGTACAAGATTGTCCATAGTGCATCGATTTGTTCTGCCTGACTCAATTCAAATTTGTCGTAGATTTTATTTTGTTCAAGGTTTAATCTTTTATTAACCATTTTTTCTAGAAGTTTACATAATTTATAGGTGAGAGAGATGGGCCTGTATGCAGTTGGAGTATTTTCTCGAATGTATTTGGCTGTAGGTTTTTTAAAAAGATAGAGGAAATATTGTAAGGGCTTGCAGCTGAGCTTTTTTTCGAAAAAATGGCATCGTTTAGTTCTTTGAAACTGAAAGGTATATTAACGGGATGATTAGTATTGCGAGTTTTTTGAATAGCATCAATTTCGTTATGTGGATTGCTAGGATTATTTGATTTATTGAGAAAGTATTGGGAAAACATATCACTGATTTGTTGGTCATCTATAATTATTTTGTCCTGACTAGTGAGAACTAGAATTTTAAGTGATTTGTAATATCTTTGCAAGATTTTCGGAATATATTTAAAGCTCTTTTGCTTTTTTGAATTGCTGTTTTGCATGAGACATTCCACCAGGGAACGTGTTTTTTTATTGGGTTAATTTTGTATTTGCCAATACACTCCTGTGCAGACAAAACTATGGAATGGTTTAGTTGTTTTATGTCTTTGTCTATGTTATTTTGATATTTGAGTACATCTGTGAGTCCTTTTACAGTTAGTTTGAAGAGTTCCCAATTAGCATCTGACATTTTCCATCTCGTTTTTGTATATTCCGATTTGACTGCATTGTTAGTAATGATAATGGGAAAATGATTGCTATCGAATAAGCTGTCTAGAGTATGTCAAGTTAGTAACGGGTTTATTTTGGGATCACATAAGCTTAAGTCTATTGATGAGAAGCTTCCTGACTGAATATGAAAGTATTCACTATTTACTGTATTTAATAAGTTAGTATCAGTATTGTTAATGACATTTTCGATTATTTTACCTCTATCACATGTGTTTTTGGAGTCTCACATAGTGTTGTGTGCATTCAAATCTAACCATAATAAATGGGCTAGAAATTTGAGAGATTAGGTTTTCTAATTCAGTGCTTGTCAATGTATAATTAGGAGGAATATATAAGCTACATATTATGATTTGTTCTGGACATCATGCTGCTACAGCAACAGCTTCTAATGCAGTGTTTAGGTGAAGTTTGGGGTGAAAAATTTCAGTTGATACGAAAATTTATTTTCCTCTGCTAGCGCGTCGGTGGGTAGTTCTGATATGGTGATAACTAACACAGTTTTTTAGATGAGAGTTGTGTGTTGTTGTAAAGTTTGTTTCTCGTAAACAAATAAAGTCAGGATTGGTTTCGGAAATAAGTTGTTGTATGCGTATAATTATAAGTTTGTTAATAGAAGGATGTTTGGGATGTTGGTGAGTTTTGAGATGTGTTAGAAATGTACTCATCATCAGTTGTTTCGTCTGAGAAGTCAAGATTGGGTAATTTTGTAGAATCACCCATCAAGGGTTTGGTTTTGTCCTTAAACTTTTTAATAAGACGAGTTAGTCTATTTTTGGTTGATTTCTCATTAAGGTTGGTATAGATTTGGTACAACGTAGAAATAAGTTATTTGATGTCTGGTGTAAGTTTTAATGCATCTTCGTATGGATCGCTACTACCGTAACAGTTTTGAAGAAAAGCAATTAAGGTATCTGCTGGGATTATGAATATTTGTGGAGTTACTTTATAAAGTTTGTGTATGATTTTTTTGCCATTTCGGATAGAGTTGAGTCACAATTCGACCATTTAAGTTTTTTCTTGCTTTGTGGTTTGGAAAACCCAGCATGGGTATTAGTTTGTTCACTATGAGTAGATTCTTTAGTTATGCTAATTCTGTCGCTAGAAGAAGAAAGTTGTGAGTGTGTGTGTGTATCTGTCAGATTTTGACTTGATTGTTATAATGAGGGGTTGTTATTTGAGGATCTAAGTGGTATATTATTGACTGGATAATATATCTCTATTGGTGTTAAAGTTACAGTGTTGCATTCTGAGCTTTTTTCAGTAGACGTAGATTCGGCTTTTGAAGTGGATGAAACAATTTTTTGGTTAGAAGAGGTACTTTCTGGTGGTTTTTTGCAATTTGAAGCGACATGCTCTGATCTTTTACAGACGAAACATTCCATTTTGTGGAAAGAAAGTAGGAAGGAAATTGCGATTTTCATTATCTTCGAAATAGAGTACAACAGATGTTTGAAGCTCAAAAGTTTCGGAGAGAGGAAACACATAAACTTGTCTCCTAAAGCTAAGGATATGTGAGAATTCCTGCCCCGGAATGCCTGTTTTAAGAAATCATACTGGAGAAGCAATTTTTAGACCTAGGCTTTTAACAGCGGTTTCGATAATTTCTTGTGGAATACAGGGGGAGACATTGGATAATACGTATGTTTAAAGTTAGGGAGCCGATTTGTATGGTAGGATGAGATTTTACAAGTTCGTCTACTATGTTTAATTAGTTAAAGATATATACACTCTATTGTACATTCTGGAGGCGAGGCAGATGATCCTGAATTCGATAATATTACCAATCGCTTTTACATAATCAAATAATTTGAGGCTGTCTTCGGTATAGAGCACGATTGCTTGTTCTTTCTTTTGGTAGGTTGGTTTCGGTGTTGTTTTTGCTGCTGTTACATATGACATTGAAGAAGTGTTGTTGCTTGGTGTATCTTGTTTGTTGTGGATTGTTGAATCTTGTTGTGACATTGTTGTGAAAGGAACAGTTTGTTTGATGGTATTTCCTGTGCTGCTCATATACACATAAGCTGTACGTTAATTCTTGATATTAATTGATAATTTAGTTTTTAATGAATACAGTGCCTGGCCTATTATAGGACCGGCAAATTATTTGTATTAACAATAAAAGAAACCAGGTGTTTACTCGTTAACTTTTCAAATAGGACTGTAATTTTTAACAACTTCTTAAATCACAAAAATTCACGGAGAACTTTTAAATGCGTAATTTAACTTTTGTATAATAATTTAAATACCACATGTACACAAATATGTAAATTTTCAAAACACACTGCATACAGTTGTACATCCATGCACACTTATTTAAAATATTTTGTTCAATATGTACCGTAAAACGGGGTCACTTTGTGAGAGATTCGGCAGTTTTTGTCAATTTTAAGATGTTTTTGATGGAATGATTATATTCCAAAATTTCCTAAAGAAACTTATAACTTCTAACTTCTAAATTTGTATAATGTATATTACTGGGAAAAAATTACAAAAAATACAGCAATTTACAAAAATATTTGTCACAATTTCGCCCCTCTCATTGGGGCGACTTTGTGACAACGTAAATTCTGCATACAAGTCTAAAGTCGTCGTTTTAACGGGTCGGAATTGTAACAGAAATCGCCTGTAATTATGATCTGAATGTTAGATCTGTCACAAAGCCGCCCATACACATGTGAGCATATGTAATTGGACTGTCATAAAATCACCCCAACAATTGAACAAGAAAGCTTTATCAATAATAAAAACAAACGTTATTATCCACAAATGATACATAAAAGAAGTTAGATAAACTATTTTGAATCAGTAGTTGTAATTATTCGCATAAATGTCCATGTCAGGCACTTGAAAAATTGCTCTTCGAGAAATTTGGACGGGTGCATTTATTTTGGATTGTATTACATCAGCAAATTCGTACATAAGCTGGTTTTCCCGGTCTGGCCACTTCCAAAATCTTCCACATTTCTCCATGTCACTGACATTCACACCTTGCTTTTCCACTCCAGTGACCACTCCTGGAAACTGAGACCCCTCGTACTGGATAATGACGTATTCCCCTATATTTGGCTTACCTACTTCTTCCTTTGCCACAGCGGTGGCATCTTTCTCTCCCACAGTGATGGCATTTCCTTCTTCCACAATCGTGGTATCTTCTTCTTCCACAGCGGCGACAACTTTCTCTCCCTCAGTGGTGTCTTCTTCTTCTTCCACAATCGTGGCATATTCTTCTTCCACAGCGGCGGCATCTTTTTCTCCCACAGAGTTGACAACTTTCTTTGACATTCTGTTGGCATCTTTTTTTTTTCATAATGGAAGAGGTTTGTTCTAACATTTTCAGGAAGAGGAATTATCACTTTCCCTGTAAGAAAGAGCACCTGAGTCTTCGCTCGTTTCAGAGCAAGTCTTATGCCGCTGGAGCGGTTTCTTCTTTGTAGAGCTCTTCCCTTGATATCCTTTTGAGGTTGATGGCATTGATTGGAGGTCGTCGATTATTGTATTTTGTTCAAAGCAGGTTTTATTTTGCGCTTTCGATTTACGTTGTCTGGTTTTGATGAATTGGAACTTAACGGTTTAGCGGCAAGATCAGCAGCACTTATACTCTGTCCAGGAGGTACATTTACTTTCTTACGTCTTTGGACTTGACGTAGTGCAGTTGTGGACTCCTTTTCCGTTGGAGTTGTTACAAAAAACTGTCACCTAATGACTTTTTTATATTCTCACTTTGTTGGTTCATAATTTGTTCTGGCATACGACTCAACACTTCTGTGCGGTTTAGCGGATGAATGCCACATTTTCTAAAACCAGCTGGAAGGATCTCAGTTCCCCTGTTATTCATGGCGACCATCAATTTCTGTAACAAATTTGGAAATTGGTCTTTTGGTATTGTTCCACATTTGCTACCAATCACAGTATCCTTCCATTCATGTAGAATTGCTCTCCACCTACCTTTCATTGGCCCAAAAGAAAGCAACGTCTAATGGTTGCAAAAGGTGTGTTGTATTTGGAGGCAATGCTATAAAGGATATATTGTTGTTTTGACACTGTCGTATCACTTCAATATTTAAATGTGAACTCAAATTGTCACCTAGCAGTACTTTTTTGCCTTCTTGTCTTTTAAGTATTGGCAGCATCAGGTTGACAAACCAATCTTCGATGCATTGGTAATCAAACCAGCCGGATCTGCTTCTGTTGTACCTGGCACTTTCAGGTCCATTCTCCGTCCAAGTTTGCCACAGTTTTTCAGACTTGTATACGACATAAACTGGTGCAACTTTTCCAGTTGCATTTCCAGCTACCATTAATAAAGTGCACGCCTTTGTTGCGTTGCGTATTTGCTCAGGATACTTTGTCCCTCGTCGTATAATAACTTTAGATGCACCAGGATCGTCAGCAAGATTCGTTTCGTCATAGTTTCAGAGATTTGATGGAGGGACATTCTCTAACTCTCTTTCGAGATTATCGAAAAAACTATTTATAGTTTCACGGTCTACTGAAGCTCTTGAAAGGCTTATGTTTCTAGCAACTCGATTAATCAATATATCGTTATGTCTAGACAGAAATGATCTTACCCATTCTTTTCCTGGAAAATTATCTTTGAAACCTTTTACATTCTTGCCCCTCTTATCTAGGTATGTCTTTACAATACATCGCAGATCATGGGCTGTCACAGGGAAATTAAAAGTTGATACAGCAATTACGTGTGCAATAATTGACTCTTCTTCTTCCCTCTCTAGAGCTGTTTGTCCACCAGAAGGACGGCTATGTCGGTTATGGAGTTTGCGAAAGAGCGTATTGCCGTGAATTCCATATCTAAAAAGTTTAACGGGTAATTTTTAGGAAAACATTTTTGTTAAGACATATTCATACCTTTCCGCAGCTACCAAAAGTAATAATAAAACGTAAAAAACAGTGTCACAATCTCACCTCATTTTTGTCAATCTGTTAATAAATTGTGTCACAAAGTCACCTCATGTTTTGTCGAAATATTATTTAAGGTGACGCCACTGGCTTACCAGAGGTAATTTTAAGGTCATTTATGAATGACAACATAACCTAAACTATAACGCATTCTGTACATATCTTAAATTTTGGCTACATGAAACTGTTAGAGCTCCACAAATGAAAGTATACCAATAAAGTAAAAATGCTAAAATACTTACTTTTATTTTAATTACACACACGATGCAGTTACTTGTTTCAAAAGCTTTAATATGGCCAATAATCAACACACACAATCCTTACAAGGCCATTGAAAACAACTGCGGCGCGTTCAGTCGGTAAGTATGGACTTTGTATTGGATTTAGTGGGGGTACTACATGCTGTCACAAATTCACCTGGCTGTCCTAAAGCCACCTCGTTTTACGGTATGTTCTATATTTGTTAGATTTTTTTAATCTATGATGGAGTTAATTTAGTTAATATATAATCCGATAGAGTAATATCAGAAGAACGTACAAATATGTACATATTATCATGAGTCGCTAGAGTATGTCCTGCGCGGTTTGGTGGTTTTGAAAATTGTATAGATATATTATAAATTTTTACATTAGACAATCCCATAACTTGTTAGAGAGCTAAAAAAAATAAAACATAAATTTGTTAAAATTACAACCTTCAATAATTTGCATAGTTGTCGAAGTAGAAATAGCATACGTACCAGTTTAAGTCTTATCTTCTATTTTTAAACATGCTTACACCTTGTTAAAGTCATCAATTTCGATTTATAGAAGTTTACAACTCTTACCACTTGTTATTTAATACTCTATTAATATCGATGTTTCACCTTACAAGTTCAGATGCTTGTTACTCTATTTCAGATGTATATTTCACATATTTTTTTACTTCTCTAGTTAGTTCATTTAAATGTCAGAATTACAAAAATTTATTTTCTCTTTGATATTACGATAATGTGGTATTTTATACAAAAAGTAAATTATATTTTAGATCGCCAGATAGCCAGAATGATCGCCAACGTTCGGAACAGACAAGCACCCTAAGAAGAAATGATATTTGTAATATTAAATATTTATAGAGCTAAAAATAATTTTGTAAATATTAGCCATTAACTTTAAAACTCTCCACGATTGATTTTGGTGCCTTCCTTAATTTTAACTGTGTATAAACTTTTCAACTTTTGTAAGGGATAAATTACAAAGCGTGAAAAAAGCGGTCAGACGAAAAGTTAAACTTAATCCTTTGTCATGTTCAAGATTAAGGCCTAAATAACATTTCAGTTGTATATTACATTGATTGACATTGTATAGCTTAAGAAATCAAATTTTACAAGGCATTTAGGAATGGTTTGGCCAAAATAAACTCACCAGTTTGGAGTACATACAAAGACTGAGATATACTATTTATAACATTTTAGAGAAGAAGTTTTTACTTCACTTTTAATTTATTTAAACTATGGTGTACAGCCAACTACTGAGATCGTTCCCTTTTTTAAGTTAAAAATTAATTTCTTGAGCTTTTTTTTAAATTATTTGAAAATTACGGAATATTAGCCAAGTTAAGGAACAGTACCTGAGCTTATCATCAGAGCGAACTCTAGCAAGCCCTATGAATGAAACCAAATGTGTCTGTCATATTAGTAATTATTTAGAAATAATTACATACAGACGCTAAAACTACATCTAATAAAAACAATCTAAATCTGGAGATTTAGAAGAAAAAAAATTTCAAAATATGTGCTTTTTACAATTTCCAAAGGAAAACAGACGATAATTAACAGACATGATTAATCTACAATTTGCATTCCATAATACGTCACCTTATCTACCCAAAATTAGTAATGGTAACTTATTTCAAAAAACTAATACCAGACATTAGCACAAAAGAAATTCCTTTAATAGCAATACTTAATAAAAACGTCCGATGGACATGGGAAACTGAGCAAGAAACGGCTTTCAAAAATTTGAAAATAGCTTTTTCCACAGCTGTAAGAGTACACCACCCAAGATACGACCAACCTTTTATTCTTAGGACCGACGCATCCATCCATACAAAAAGTCGCAGGAGTGTTATCACAAATCCAGGAAGATGTAGAAGTGCCAAAATGTTTTGTTTCTCGTGTCACCCAAAACATATGATAGAAAATACAGCGTTAACAAACTAGAATTTGCCAGTGTGTTATTTTGTGTGAATAAATTACGTTTTTACCTACTTGGGACAAAATTCACAATTGAGACAGATCATGCAGCTTTGGTGCATATAATGAAAAATAGGCTGGTAAATAATAGAATTCATACGGTATTCTTTTACTTCAAGAGTGTGATTTTGAATTTAGATATCTTCTTCTCTTCTATGAGACCATCTTGGTGTCTTGTCTTGCTACATGTGCTACCCATTGCCATCTCAATGTCGCTATTTTTCCCATGATGTCGGTTACTCTAGTTCTTCGACGTATTTCGGTGTTAGGAATTTTGTCTGTGAGGCTTATATTTAACATGGCTCTCTCCATGGCCCGTTGAGTTACTCTTAATTGTTCTGCTATTTTTCTTGTTATTGCCATAGTTTCTAATCCATAAGTTGCAACTGGTAGTATACAAGTGTCATAGGTTCTCGTTTTAAGTGAATTGGGATTTTTCTGTCTTTTAAAATGAAGCTCAACTTACCAAAAGCAGCCCATGACAATTGTGTCCTTCTTTTAATTTCTAGGATTTGATTTTCCTTTTCGTTTTTAATTGCATGTCCTAGATATAAATATATATATATATATATATATATATATATATATATATATATATATATATATATATATATATATATAAATATATATATATATATAGATATATATATATATATACATATATATATGTATATATATATATATATATATATATATATATATATATATATATATACGGATATATTGGGTTTAGTAGTCAATATATTGGCCTTTAAGTAAAACTCTTTTAGGTTTGTTAAGCTTTCGAGTTTATTTTACTCTTTTTCAAAACATACTAAAAATTAACATAAAAAATTTACATTAGAAAAATGAAGTTTTTATGTCTTCAATAGGCTTACCCTTGTGAGAATTGTCTTTTAAAATTAGCAAAATTTTACATTTTGTCATTATGTCATTAACATAATGACATTAAATTTGATTTACTTTTTATTTCTGTCAAAACTTATTACTAAGGTTTCCATATCTCTTCTATTTTTTATATTTATTTTAGGTGAGTTTGACAGAAGAAGTGTCTATGTTTATGCAAACATTCATTGCAAATTTTGATATAATATTAGTTATTAAACAAGCAACAGAGTTTATGTTACTAAGTATTTAAGAAAGAAAAAATACAAATAAAAATAAAATTTTATCTCATTTGAACTTGGAATAATCCCTTTCATATGCGTAACTTTTAAGAACTTTTATATTGTTATTCTTTTATTTAAAAGAAGATTACTGTATATAGCACTAAGATTTTCAATGTCTTCTCTTTTGTTTAAGGTGTTTTGTGTAGTTTTAATTAAACACATTTCTAGAAACAGTCTTAATAACTAATATTATATCAAAATTTGCAATGAATGTTTGCATAAACATAGACACTTCTTCTGTCAAACTCACCTAAAATAAATATAAAAAATAGAAGAGATATGGAAACCTTAGTAATAAGTTTTGACAGAAATATAAAGTAAATCAAATTTAATGTCATTATGTTAATGACATAATGACAAAATGTAAAATTTTGCTAATTTTAAAAGACAATTCTCACAAGGGTAAGCCTATTGAAGACATAAAAACTTCATTTTTCTAATGTAAATTTTTTATGTTAATTTTTAGTATGTTTTGAAAAAGAGTAAAATAAACTCGAAAGCTTAGCAAACCTAAAAGAGTTTTACTTAAAGGCCAATATATTGACTACTAAACCCAATATATCCGTATATATTACTCACATAGTCACTAAAGCCCTTTCTAAGAATATATATATATATATATATATATATATATATATATATATATATATATATATATATATATATATATATATATATATATATATATATATATGTATATATACATATGTATATATACATATATATATATATATATATATATATATATATATATATATATATATATAATATATATATAATATATATATATATATATATATATATATATATATATGTATATATATATATATATATATATATATATATATATATTATATATATATATATATATGTATCGCACCATCAATACAAGACTATCACAACTCAAAAAGTCGCATTTTACAGAATCAACAATTTCATTTTGGTCTAAAATCTAATTTTCAATAACTCTTAAAAATAAAGTTATTGTAGTTATTCTTTTTTGTGAGTTTCTAATAGTTTTTACTTTTCATATTACTATATACAAAATATAAATTAAAACTTTGTAAATAATTATTTTCATATAATTTCAACTTGTGATAGTTTCCCACGGGTAAAATTTGATCATTTGAAAGGCAATTTTGACATAATATATACATTACAATACGTTAACAATAACAACACCATAATTTTAGTACACTTTATTAATGTTAAACAAAATAGTGAAAACATAATAGTAATTTTCATTCCGTATTGGCATAGTCCTCCATTTTTCTTAGTTGTTATCGCCGGTGGCACGTTAAAAGCAGGAACAAGACTAATATGAGCCACTGTTTTCTAAGGGCCTCTAGCTTTGTCTTTAATTTTTATTTCAGAAAATTCTTTGTCGTTAAAGTTAGTTTTATAAAATATCGACTCTGGATGACATTTTTCAAATTTACAAATTTTTATTTCATTCCAGCAGACCTTTTGCCCTTTTGTGCCAATATAATAATTTTTACCCATTGTTGCACTAAGATTTTTTAAATCGTAAACGTTTTCAGTCTGGACTTGGATGGTGGAATATGGTTTACCTTTTTTCTTTGCCAGTGCGATAACTGGAACCCATTGAGACGGAGCATAGAGGTACTCCTAAGCATTCTTTCTTTTTCTTTCTCTATAGTTGAGTGAACACTATCGCCCTCGTTTTGGGTATGTCCTACTGTTAAATATTTATGATAGATTGTTGAAATTGGTAATACATTAAAAGCATATAAATACATAGCAAAAACATATTTGTTTTTGTTCTGTCCACGGCAGTTATCAGAATAAAATATTGCTGTTTCTTTATCAACACAATAGTCTTTTAGATAACTAAATACTAAACTACCAATTTCATTTGAACCTCTATTAACTATGGCTTCATGCCACACATAGCACATAGCTTCTCTATTTGTAATATTGTAAACAGTAAAATTAAAAGTACTTACCTAACTTTTATAATAAAATGCTGAATATTTTCCTAAAGGAGTTGGTAATACAGCTTGTAAATCATACACTAGAATAATGCTTTTATCTTGATTTTTTCTTGATTGTTCTACATCGTTCTGTTTTTCGGTCCTTGCTTGTTCTTTGTGTCTAATGTGAGTTTTATATTCCTCATCCTTTAATTTTTTTTCTTCTGGAGAGCTATTTTCATACTTCTGGCGTAAATTGCATTGATCTTTTTTAGGTTTGAATAGACCAATGTTGTATTCGGTATTAAATATTTTTGCATAAATAGGCTGTTTAGCATAAGGTTCATTTTGTTCCTCACATTTTTCTTTATACATCCTATAAAGAGTAGCCAAATTAAGGCTTCCATCAATGTATTCTCGAGATGTTTTTGCCCTTAAATAGTGGGATTCAATCCTTGCAATTGATTCAATATGCTGACGGATACCTTTTAATATGGCAGTACTGGTCGATATTTGATGACCATGTCTTCCACGCACATCACTTTCAACTATGCCTTCTGTATTTAATTTTTTTAAAGCAGTCCTTACGATCATAGTACTAATAGACAAAGTACTAACAAAAAAGTGTTTACACACTCTAACTTTAGCTCCATTAAAAACAAAATGAAAGGCAAAATTTTTTGATCTGTTACTTCTTTTCTTCTTATATTACATCAAAAATTTTATTAATATTTATTATTTATATAATATTTTTGATGTGAATTATACATATGTATAAGGGTTAGACCCAAGAACTGTGGCCTACAGAGCCCGATCTTTGTTTTTTAATATGTCGTTTGTTCACAATTTTCCTTCTATGAAGTATTTATTGACTAATTGACGATAGCTCTGATGATGACATTTATTATGTCGAAAGTATACTCAGCTTAATTAATAAATTATTTTACACACTATCAATTTTATTGAAAACATACAAAACCTGCTTACCAGTTAGAGTTAGACCGTATAATATATAGACTGAGCAGTCCCGTATTCTTGCTATATAATCGGGTGTCCGAAAGATCTCTGCTCAAGGTTGAAGGTATGTTTACCAGAACAGCGGCGTGCTTATTTATATTTTAATGACAATAATTATTTTTGTAATTAAAATTAAATATTTATGCATTATGCATATAAAATAGCATGGCATTTTACTAAAATAGTAAGTAAATAACTCTCAACAATTTAAAATAAAATTTGCTTGTCACATAAAATATGTAAACACACAAAATGGAGAAAATGTTTTCATACTACCATGATGTTTTCAAACAAAAGATCAACGTCGTGATGCTTCGTAAGAAATCATGAACTTCGTGCATCTTCGTATCAAAACAATAAACAATAACAAAGTTATTCATGTTTTGGACACTTTTTAAAGCGTTCGCCGAGTCTATATACGATACGTCATTAGATAACCGTAATAACATAACCTTACAATTTTATACTTGTCACAAATATATTTACATATAAAACTAAAAATACCTAATTTATACTTACTTTCTGTGCTTTTGCTCCGAGTTCTACTAATTTTCTACATCTTGTAGTCACTTTTCCACTCATTTTG
Organism: Diabrotica balteata; assembly: GCA_918026665.1. Lineage (NCBI taxonomy): Eukaryota > Metazoa > Arthropoda > Insecta > Coleoptera > Chrysomelidae > Diabrotica > Diabrotica balteata. Next base: position 107,055,382 of record OU898276.1, read on the forward strand.
GGTTGTTTTCTGTGGTTTTAATAATAAAAATAACAAATTGAAAGTTAAGTATAGAACAACTGAAAACTACACTCACACGACGTGCTAATAATAATACATATTAAACCCTAATTAGGCCTCGAAATCTAGCAGCGTTGGAGTTGTGATAGTCTTGCAGAGTTTCCTGGGTACTGTATTAAATACAATACTATCATAACTAAAAAGTGATAGGTTGCACTCATAAGTTATTTCATTTTGAATAAATTTAAAACTAAACTAACCCCAGAATCATGGTCTTATATTAAATTTTGAGTTATAATACTCTTTCATTATAATTAGACTAACCATTACCATTACAGATTCATCAAAAACCAAAAATGGTAATTTTTGAGTTGTGATAGTCTTGCGTTGATGGTGCGATATATATATATATATATATATATATATATATATATATATATATATATATATATATATATATATATCCATATAAAGGAGTACGACCGTCAAACAATTATTCAATGCAGTAAGTTTCAAAAGAAAAATTCTTTTGATCAACGAGGATGTCGGTCAAAGGAGAAAAATAATACAAGGAAATCACAGTTCCATTCTTATATTTGAAGACGTTTCACTTGTGGTGTTCACAAGCTTCATCAGTTCAAATCTAAAAAATATTACACTGATGGTAGGTAATATTATACAAAAACATGGAAAATTAACTTACGAATGTAATGTAGAGTGAAGAATAAAAGGTGTTGAACAAACACACCATTCCCTTTGATAACTGTGGTCCAACATTAAATTGTTGGTAAAATTGTAGCTTGAAAGTTTCTGTGTAGTAGCATTCGTGTTTTTCAAAGCGAAAAAGTTTGATTTACAAATAAACGACAGAATAAAAAACTACTACCAAGCTTACTGAAAAACTCGTCAACATTACACGTAAAAAACTAACTTACAACAGTCAAATGTAGAAATAAAATAACAAAGTGACTAAAACGCACTGGCACAGAGCTGAATTGTTCTAACAAACAGATTTTGAACTTCACTTTAGGGCGCATTTCCATCTAACGGATTCAAACTCGAAAAACGAAAGTCAAATTGCCGGCATTTTCATTGCAGTAGAATGTGTGGATTTATTAGTTCTGAGTTGATCCAACTTACTGTGGGAGAATGAGACGAGCAGGCGCAATACACAGAAACGCAAACCTAACAACGCAGAGAAAACTGAAGCAAATAGATTGTTAAGTGGAAATGTCTACAAAACCAATATGTAGCGAAGATAGGATGGAATCTGGAGTTTAGAATTAGTTTAGGATTAGTCAAGGAGGTAAAATATACATTGTCTATAAGAGAGGGTTTATGTAATTAGGTATAAATCAGTAAGGGATGTAAAAGGTTGAAAATAAGAATAAGTGGATATGGTAATAAATGATCAAAAGAAAATGGCAATTAGAGAGTCTGGATGACGAAAATAACGTCGAAAATTTTTCATTTGATATTGGAAAGAAGAGGATGGTACAATAAACTGAGATTGTCGATGTCCGTACGTTTATTCATAGTGGAAGGATTGAGGAAAATGTGGCACATTTTAAGGAAGGTTCTCTTGAAATGGTTGCTTTCTGTGCAGAGAATTTTGACATGTTCATGATCAGGTCGGTGGTCAGAAGTAAGAATGTGTTGTGCTAAGGCACTGGAATGTTTATGGCATCCGACCGACATCCTCGTTGATCAAAAGAATTTTTCTTTTGAAACTTACTGCATTGTATATATATATATATATATATATATATATATATATATATATATATTATATATATATATATATATATATATGTAGTTTTACCTTTTCTATATTGATGTTATCTATCGTGATGTTTTCTAGGCTGTTGCTTAATATCTTTGTTTTGTCGAGATTCATTTTTAATCCTATTTGATTCGATTTGTGATTTAAATCTTGTAGCATTGATTTTAGTTCATGGATATCTGTGCATATTAGTACTATGTCGTCTGCAAAACGCAAATGGTTAAGATATACTGCATCTATCTTTAATCCCTTTTCGGTCGAGAGATTAAGTTTGGCGAGAGGAAAAGAGAGGCTGGCATCATTGGAAAGGTACGTGCATTTGAAGGAGAGCATTGAAGACACTAAATTGCAATATCTTGTTTAATATTGCTAATTACATAGGAGGCTGCTGAGAACTGATAGTTTATTTTGCATAGAACGAGGAATTGGACAACTCAAGGGAGAGGAAGCGTTTCAACGGGAGAAACATTCATAATTCATTTCAATTTGAGAATTTTGGGTTAAATAATATTATATCATCTTAGTAACGTGTGAATAAGTTGTCAATAGTCGAAGAAGATCAAATTTATTCTGAGAGGGGACGGAGTTGTGGAGAGAATTGGATAATTCATACAAATTTTTCTTGGTACAATCGATAGACCAAAATTGCATTGGGAAGGACACTGAATATTACTTGATTTATTTATGTAGAATTATAAGCTCGATTTTAGATTGCAATTGTATTATATTATCCATGCAATATTGAGTTCACGTACATAGAACGATTTTTGTTTGATAAACATTGTATGCTAATGATTTTTAGAGGTATTTTAATCAGTTTATTTTATTACATTATTTTCCTATATTATGTTGTTTTATTCCGTTATTTTATGGACCTAACCCATCAGCTGTAAAGTATAGATATTAAAGCACTAGTAAAACCCGAGATAACAAAATTGAAAGAGTATGATATAAATCATAAACCAAAAATTTAAATAATTTTTTTATATATAATTTGTGTAAAGTTTTAAAATAAAAATTCAAAATAGTCACCTGACAGTGGAACATTCCTACCACAATTAAAATAAGCTGAAGTACACTGAGTGACTTCATTAAACATATTTAAAACCCTTAGACACAAACTGAGGATCATTATCAAAAGACATGATTTGTAGAACATAATAAAATTACTTACAACGCTTGTTGCTCAACTACTCTTTGCTCTGTTGCTCGTGTTGCTGAACAATAATAAAAACACTTGTTGATAGCTAAAATAGTATCACTACGAAAAGGCCAAACTAAAAAAAATTGGTGAAATAATTTACAACTACTAAACAATAAATGTTACCATTGTAACTACGAGAGTAAGGTCCGGTAAGATCCAAAGATATCATCTGCCAAGGATAATTACTGGTCCTATAAGAACCCATAATCAAACTTGAGGTAGATTTGCATGTTTAAACTGTACATCTAGAGATGTATTTCTTAACAAAATTGCTCATACAAGGACAGTAATATAGCTCAGCTGTCTTTAGATATAACAAAAGGCTTTATAAAAACTAAAGTAACCAGATGTTACATCATCATGAAAAACTCTTTATCTGTCTACCACACCATTGCATCACGATGCATAATGCTGTAGTCGAACGGAAAGAGCCTTGCAAATCCATCGGGATAACCGTTGTGGTGGGTTTTTCACAGAATGTAACCAGAACAAAAAAATATAATCCGTATTAATTGTAAACTTACGACTCTCTAAATAGTACCGAAAAGCATCAAGGCATTAATGAATGCAAGAAGTTCTCGTTCCATAGTGGAATATTTTTTTTGTGCTTTATTTAGCCTTTTACTAGTGTGTGCTATTGGATGTTCCGAGTCATCTTTTATCTGAAAAAGTTCACCATGTAGCGTTTACGCTACTGATTAACCCCTTAAGAAATTTTTATTACCCGCCTACGATCGATTTTAAATCGACATTTTTCCCGACACGCGCTGTTATCGCTTTGAAAGGAAGATCGATTTTATGCGGAAGCGGAACGATCAGTTTTGGTCAGAACTCATACGCAGCCACGTCAACCGGTGAAATTTTTCACCTTCAAAGTGACGGAATTGGAGCAAGGAGGATAATTTGGGGAAGAATAAAATAGAAATATTTATAATAATAATTAATTTTTTTAAAATAAACAATAATCTAAAGAGTTCCACATAAAAGGAAGATTTTTTTGGGGGCTGCAGCTCCATGTAAGTAAATCATTTCGTACGTATTATCTCTTTATCATACAATCAAATTTATCCTTGCAGTTTAGTATTTCTTTAGAGATTTATTTTTGAGTTCCGAAATAATTTAAATATAAAATTTCCTTGATTTACTTGCAAAGAACAGAAGTTTATTTTTTTTATATAGTTAAACTTAAATTCTGTTTTAGTCCATGTCGTTGTCATTAAGTTTTTTTGGTTCTTTTTTCTTCTCTAACTTTTTTTGGTGGAATATAAAAGGTTCTACAAATGTGGTACAGCCTTCTGTATTCTGCGCATGTTCTTTTCAGGGTGCAAGCCTGTCATATCTACGAAGTAACTTCGGAAATTCTGACATGTTGACATAACCTAATGTTTTGATGTTTTGTTTTGGTGCAGTCAATCCATGCTGCTACACCTATTAAATTACATATTTATTAAATTAAATAATCATTTTAGATTCCGTCACTCCACTTCAGGACTTCAGAATATTCCCTCAAGGAATAGTTATTCTCTTTATTGAATAGTTAACAACTTGGTTATGGAGTTACCGATTTCTCGGAGCAGATAGACCAGTGCCTGGTTTGACTAAATTACACTCCCCTGGGTTTGTCCTTACAGCCACAAGCTGATGTAACCGTGCCAAGAGGAATTTTCCTATGGACTTATGGGGCTGTAAAGATAAGTTGTTTGACTGTGTAATTTTTTTTTGTTACTGTCTATTTGTTAACTCATCATATGCATATGATAAGGTGAATACTTTTTTTTGATAATTTAATTTTTGATAAATCTAATTCTAAAATATTGGGAAGAAGAAAATACATTACATGTTTTTATTGGGTTTTTAAATAGGATATACAGAGTCTGACCAAACTCACTTTTTTTGATATAATTTTTTTTTGTTAATACAATACATTTGATATAATACAATTTGATATTGAGAGAGGGACATAAATTTAATGTGGTTTTTTTTAAATATATATAATGAGTATTGAGAACTCACTTTTGAGATCATATAATTGTAACAGAGTTATCATTGTTGATATCTGTACAATACGGTAATTATTTCTCATTTTAGTAGAACTATTTAAATCTAAATTACTAACCTTAGTGTTAAGACTTAGGCTACCCTACGGACTATTCTTGGTTTATACTAATATTTCATATTTTATTTGGCCAGTGGTAGTGACTATTCGTTTGTTGAGGGGCTATTAGGTCCCATTGTATCTGTACACCATCCACTACCACTGTTATTTGGCTTTGCATTATATGAAAATTGTTTATACACATATACCTATATACATTTTTTTATAAATATATTTATTGTTGCTATTTTGAGTTTTATTTCAGTTCTACTAACCAGTATATAACATAGCAAAATAAGATTATTATTTAGTATTTTTGAATTTCAGAGTATTATCTCCAGATTCATTTGTTACTTCAAAATCTCAACTATTGTTGAGTTGGCGCCCTTCTTTTCTCTTCTTATTGTTCTCTTTCTATAAATTTATTCCCAGTGACCTTCTTCAGTTGTATCACGTTTGATATTACCAGGTCTCATTTCTTTCTTGTCTCATTAGCTCATTATCTCTTGTTATTGTTGTTTATATCTTTAAAGCCACAATCCAGTGCATTGAAGCTAGCCCGAACACTCACTTGAGATTAAGTGTCTCTTTGGCCATTTAAATTTGTTCCTCTGAGCTTAGCCCTATTTTAGTATTTTTTTTTCGTCACTTCTCTTTCAGTTCTTCTGAAATTTGGAAGTTCTACACTTCCTAAAATCCAATACTCCCGAAGTATTGAGCGTTTCAACCACCAGAAGCAATATTAGAATATTCGATCATAATTAAAGATGGAAGACATCACGACAGAAGCGCTTATTTAGTTCTTCGAAAAGCATCATCTGCTTTTAAAGTCCGTGTAATAATTGCTTGGCCTTTTTTTATTAAGGTTGTCTGTAAGCGAAAACAACAAAGTCGAATAAGAATACAAATCTACGAGAGTATCCACACTTCCCAGTATTTTACGTACTTGGGTGGTGGTTTTAGGTAGTGAAAAGTACCTAATAGGAACGAATTTATTAGAGTAGGTCCGTAAATCTTAATTATCTACAACATATTCTAAAATTTTAATTTTGAGACAACACGATTGACCCTAACTAAGTTTACAGTTATATTAGCCTCTTTAAAGCGTGAAAACGACTTATATTTCAATACATAAAAGCATATTTCGATGTCAAGAGAAAAAACAGGAGTGACAACTAAAATGTCATCCAAATAGTAAAATACATATGGTTTCAGTTGAGGAACAATAACTAAATTCATCACACGACACATTGTCTGAGAAGATGAAACAAGAACAAAAGGCGTAGTAATAAACTGAAATAATCCCGTTCGGCACACAAGAAAACCAGTTTACTTCTTTCTCTCATCACTCGAAAACAATTTGTAAAAAATCTTTGGATAAATTACTTTAAAAGATATATTTAGCATTTTGGAGTTTGCTCAAAATAATATCTATTTGGGGAATAGGATAGGCATCCCGATACGAAGCGATACTATTTAGTTTTCGTCCATTTAAACAAACTACACAGTCACACAGGTCGACGGTAACAAGAAGTAGAAGGTTCAATGATATTCAGATATAGCATAAGATCTATTTATTTCTCTAAATATACTAGTCAGGCTTGCGGAATGGGATATTGATGGTATTGTCTAACTATTGTCAACACTGGTGTTGAATCTTTCACTTCAATAGTGTGAGAAATTAAAGACGTACGGCCTAATTAGTCTTCTGAAAAAATAGTAGCAAATTTAAAGATCAAATTCTCTCATTGCTGCTCTTCTGAGCTGGATAAACTAGCAAATACAGGAATAGCACTTAAAATAGATATATGAAACAAAGATATAGAAAAAGAAAAGTCAGAACAATTTAGCCTGCTATTAAAAGCGTTTAGGAAGTCCACACCAAGATTTATGTAACTCTAAACTGCGATTTCAGTTTCCGTTTTCCGGTAATATTATTGAATTGTACCATCTGAGGTAGACACTTGCACACAAGAAATGGGGGTAATATTAACATAAGATTTCTTCAATTAAAGCCACTATATAACAAAGTTATACACGAATGTTACATAAAATTAATATGAAAATAAGTTCGACTATCATTAGATTTCTTAACTAATAAGTAATTTAAATCAAAACAATTATTATCTGATTGGTCAGATTGTCTAAAAGGTAAAAAATTGGCATATTATCCATACTAATAGAATCAGAGAATGAGGATATAGAAATGAAATCCTTTTGATTTGTAGAACATGATATATAGAACCTATTTACTGTTATGTCTATGAATAAAATTTTGGGAATTTTCTAAGAACGGTAATCTGTGCTTAATCGAATTAGTCGAATACAACATATTACATTACATCTGGAAGTTATTTCTTTGACTGAGATTGTGTGGAGGAAGTTAATTTTTTAAACAAAATTCTCTTCCCTTTTCAAAAGTGCTTGAACTTGTATGTTGTGGACAGAGTTTTGTTCAATGGACGAACCACTGTATATTTTTTTCGCAAACAATTAAAACTATTAAGTTTTAAGTAGTAGTTACTCAAACTAGTATTAAGATACTAGTTTGAGGAATTCTGCATTCAATGAATGTATGACTAGACTGACAAAAGTTCCAGCAAATCACCGAAGAGTTCACTAAATAAACATTACGTATCATGTTTCCAGGAACAGCTAATATGACTATTCCATCATCAGTGCCTTTACCAGGTATGCATGAGTAAATCCACTAAATTTAAAGGGATAAAAACCCTTTAAATATAGTTAAATTCATTTAGATTTCCTTTGTTGCTGATAATATTCTAGGATGTTTAAGTTTTGTTGAAAACATTCTGTGATGTAGCCCGAAAGGGTTTTTTTTATAATATTATACCTTTTATAAGGATTTTTTAAATAAAACGTTTTAAATGTAATATTAGATTTTTACAAATATTAGGGTATATTGTTATCAACTTTCAATTAGGAACAGAAAATGTATTAAGTTAATTTAAAATATCAAAATGTATAATGATCAAAACATAAGCATTGCTGTAAAAATGCATTAGCAGCTTATAATATTCAAGCTATTGGATCTCAATTATTTAATATTAACTTGTTGTTTTATTTAGCATTTTTAAGTTGCACCAGCGCCTAGTTTTTATGGTAGTCATCGAACATTAAGGATTCATAAGCATTCTTGCAAATCATAGCTATTTGAAACTTGATAGACCAAAATCTTTTCGCCATTTAGAATTATAACCGTAAATCACCATTAAACGTAATAGTGCATTAACGTTCTGAAACTCTTTTCTTGTGGCATGTCTAAGTCAAACATTGTGTTTATTTTAAACTAAACAATAATCGATTATATTTACTAAAAAATTTACGTTTCGATTTCCACTCCAGAAATCGTTTTCAAAAAACAATAATTATTTAATCCTTTAAACGGTAATCCCGCCATAAGGCCGGCATTAAAATATCCGAATTATTTTAAATTATAAAAATTTTTTGCTCTCACATCGACTGCACCGCTTTTGGGCAAGAATAGAGTCGACCAACGGTAACGGTTTAAAAGTTGTAGGTTCAGTTACTTGAGAGATATAGCCAGTTACGTATAAACAAGTAAGTTAATCTTACATACAAATTATTTCTCTGGAACACGTGGAATCGAACCGTACAATAAAATAATTCTACTTATCCAATTGATCTAATATTTTTTTTGGTAAGTACTTATAGTATTTGTTTGATAGTTTGCTAGCGTGTTTGATGAGAAATGCAAAATTAGTGCTACTTTTTGAATGTTGAGTGATACCCGCCTTTTGGCCGGCTTGTCGGTGTACGGTAAAAATAATTCCTTCGCGTATTTGAATAAAACTACATATTTGTATTATTTATACATTTTTTTCTTTCTATCGTAGACCATGGAAAAGAATAGATCTCAAACACGAAAAAAGTATGATGCGAAAAGGTATCACGAGCTGACAAAAGCGGAAAAAAGAACAAAATACGATCTTTCCACATTAACCGATGAACAAATCGACGAGATCTTGAACTCTAATCTTGCTTCAGATGACGAGTCAGTTTACGAAGATGATGATGATAGCATAGCCGATCCGGATTATGACTACAAGGTGGATGTGCTCACAGCCGAGAACGATGAGATGATTGCTCCTTGTTTACATGAAAATATCATTGATTTGGATCTCTCCATCAACCTTTCGTTGGAACTAAGTAATCTCACTAATGTTGTGAATGTTTAGTGGGTGTTTCAGAACCACATGTAAATATATCTACTTCTGAAATAGCAACATTAACTTTTCCGGAACTTATAACACCAAAAACTACAACACCAAAAGTTTCAACAACTGATCCGGATACTCAAATAGACGTTTCAGTATCTCCCGTACCGTTAATATCAAAAGAACCAATTGCATCAACTTCCACACAACTAGCAACAACCACTAAGTTCAAACCAAAGAAAAGACCCAGATCCCCGTTACCAACTGTAGAAGCTACGGGACCGCAAATAGTACCATCAGCGTGTGGCTTTACTGGCACAGGTATGCTAATAAAACATGGAAAGTCATAATGCAACACTAATTTTTTTCTTTCTGTTTTCAGGCATGGATGCGATCGACAAGAATTCTATTATACATGTCCATTTTTCGTTATCCCAATATGGAGTCACACTGGGGGGAATTCGGATTTAGACAAATTCCTCAGTGTATGCCACTGAAGAAATTTGTGTTTGTTTTGCTAATGAAGCAGAACGTATCCCAAAAGGACAACATGGATATGATTCGCTTTTTATAATCAGGAAAGTTGTTAATATTTTAAATTCAATTAAAATCCGTTCCAAAGAATGCGCGGTTATGTATTGACGAGCTAATGTGTTCGACAAAAATGGGGCACCATTTACGCCAGTACATGCCGAACAACCTCATAAATGGGGAATTAGGTTGTTTGTACTGTGCAATACCACAGGATATTCATACCAATTTGAGATATATAATGGTACTCGAGATAACATCATCGTGCCAGGAACACTAGACCTCGGAGCTACCAGCAACGTTGTTATTCGGTGATCACAAACAATTCCAAATTACAAAAATCATATTATATATTGTGATAATTTTTACACATCCTTGCCTCTTCTAGTTTATTTACGAGTTCGTGGAATTTTCGGGTTGGGGACAATACGTGCAAATCGAATTCCCAAGTAAACTTCCGCTTCTAACTACAGATAGAGAAATCAAAGACACGAAACGAGGTTATGAAGTGGAGTATATGAGTTCTGCATATGGTGTGGATCTTACCACTGTCCTCTGGACAGACACCAAGAACATAAAACTTTGTTCAACTTACGTTGGGGTGAAACCGTTTCCGAAAATGGAATTCAGACAAACAGATAGCAAAAACGACTCGTTACGACAAAAAAAATAGAAAGAATACAATAATGTTGACTACCCCCAAAAAATTCGTAAATACAATTCGCATATGGGTGGAGTTGACCTCATGGACTCGCATATGGGACGAAGTGGACTGCGCATTAAAACAATGAATGCAATGACACGCTTTTTTTACCATCTTCTGGATATGGCTGTCAAAAATGCGTTCATTTTGTATCGCAGATCATATAATGAAGATGCCAAGAAAACAGATTTCAGAGAATAAGAAGCTTCACAAGAAAAAAATATGAGACTATTCCAATTTCGGGTGAAAATTGCTCAAGGTATGTGCTCTTCTGTTCAGAAAAGACCCATTACTCGACATTAAACTCACCGCTCCCTACTAATAGTACTAATGCTGGTAGAAAGGCGGCGCATCTTGTTGCAGACGTACGGTATGACGGAGTAGATCATGTTCCTGAATGGACTCCAGGCCGTAAAAAGTCCTGCAAATACTGCAAGATATCGGAGATACACAATTTCTGCCCGAAATGTCAACTGCGTTTATATTATTCCGGTGCCAAAATTGTTGGAAACGCTACCACGTCCGTCGTTAATGTGTATTTCATTTATTAGTTATTAGCTATTAATTGTTTACTATTAAGTTTAATAATTATAAACTTAATTATAAGTTTATAATTATTATATTATAAACTTTTTAAGTTTATATCAATAAAAATTTAAATGTTTTTATAAGCAGCAAAAAAGCACTAGTTCATTTTTCCCTGTAGAACGATATAGCGGCCATATGGGCGGCATTCTTCTTTTTCACTTTGTGGCTAATAAAGATATCGAGAAATGGACTTTTCATTCGTATTTCGTATACCAAAATTACCCTGAAACCAAAATTTTCAGAAAGTTAAACCCCCGATTTCTATTTTGCCGATTAAAGGGTTAACAGAGAAGAGTGTCCAATCTATACTACGTTTCACGTTTAGAAAATAACATTGCGAAGATAGGGCCATGTATTTCTTATGGACGATAGCAACGCGGCGTTGCCACGACACACACAAGCACAATTTAGGGTTGTATAATTTGTATTTTCGTTTCCACAAACATGAATTAAATTAATGTTTTTTAACGTAATTGACCAAAAGTGCCCATTCGAAACAAGAGATGAAAAGTAGGGAAAATGATTTTAATTAGATAAATAGTATTTACAAAAGATAATTTTATTTTATCTTATTTTAATTATAGTAACGACAGTTTATTTGTTTTTCGGTGAGAATACGATATGCCATGAATCATATAAATCAGTAGATAATATTGACCGCTTGGAATGCGTATATCTAATTACTAATTGCAACTTAAAATAATACGATGTGCGTATGTCAGCTATTTTATGTCGTCTCTGACTACATAATGATAATAAGGCTTTTATTTAGTAGTTATTCTGACTTTACAGTTAAATATTAATTGAAAATGAAAATTCAAAAATTAAGCAAAGGGAATATCTTGGACATCCGTGCAAAAGAGAGTGTCTGAGAGTTTTGGCAACACTGATCTCCATAAGCGTAATGTTATTTTCTTAACGTGAAACAAAGAATAGAAAGTTGTTATTCGGTTATGCCCTCACAACTTTGGCAGTTAGACACCCTTTTCAACAAAATTCTTTAATAATCTTTTTAAAAACGATTTTGGAAGTGGAAATCGAAACGTCAAATTTTTTAGTTAAAAATGTAATTTTCATTACAATCAATAATAACTTTGGTCTAATCCCATATAAACACAGTATTTGTATTAGCGCATCCTCCATATATTTAATTAACGCGTTCATCACTTTTTACAATCATAATAACAGTCACAGCATATAGAGATTTTTTTATGTACTGAAACCGATTGGATTGTTGCACATTGTATGTTAAAGTGTATGTGTTGTAAGGTACAATAAAGCTGGATAGGTGAAAAGGAATCTCAGGTTTAAAGACGTCCAAACTGCTACCGGCTCTCATGTGTTTTGAAGCAAACAACGGCCATCGTTGGAAAGTGGGTGAAAACATTTAGACTGGTGATACTACAATGGATTGTTTAGCACTAGAAACATCAGAGCGGTAATTTTGACCGCTCCCTATTTTTGACCGTTTTTATTACTTATTGATAGATATTTTAGTAACATGATAAATTAAATTATTTGAAACTTGATAAATAAAAATGTTTTCCAAACAATTAAAACCTAAGAAGGAGAATGGAAGTTCCTAAAGCTGTTTACGAAAGCACAGGACTTCAGTCTTAAAAACAAATTCAGAAAAAGGTGCGTAACCTAGTACTTAAAGAAGACGACAAATTGGATGAGTTTTGGTGGATTGTGATAAAACCTTCAGAGAATTAAATGATGCAGGATGTTAAAGCTTTAAACGGTTTGCAGACGGCCCTGTCGTCTTTAGAACGACGCAAACATAGCTTAGCTCGGCGACGGTTTGTCGCTAAGGGAGTCGCATAAGTTCCTTATGCAACATCAGATTAACATTATCCATTCATAGCAAATTATCCATTTATAAGCAAGTACTGAGGCCAATATGGGTTTATAGGTGCCACCTCTGGGGCTGTACCAAAGCTAGTAATCTACATATTATCCAGAGAATTCAAAACAAAGTACTAAGGAACATTGTTGATGCTCCTTGGTATGTCCGTAACAGTAACCTTCATCAGGTTCACCAGTATGGAAACTGTGACCGAAGTAATCAAGAGAACAGCAGCAGGTCACGAGCAGAGGCTGCATAGTCATGTGAAGGTCGAGGCAATCCGGATTCTTGACAACACTGAACTAAAGAGACGACTCATAAGGACAAAACTATATAAGTTAGTGTAAATGTGTAACAGTTGAGTGTAAAAAGCAGAGTATAGTGCTGTGATGTTAGCATGTTAGTTTTAGTGCATTTGTTGATAGATAAAATAAGAGGAAGTCGTACGGTAAGCCCTTAGATTTAAGTTTGATTTTTATTAAGTCAAGTCAGAAAATAACTAATAATTGGTCATTTGTGACCAAATAGCAGTATACAAACACCGCAAAAAAATACAATCAGTTGTGGCTTAATCCTATATAAAAATAATATATGTAACTTATACATGAAACAAAAAACAGTTTGAGAATATTTTATACCTAGTTAACATGTTTAATAAAATTTTACAATTTATCAATAAGAATAAACTTATAAAAAAAACATACATTTTTAATAATTTTTTTATTTGCTATTTAATAAATTATAAAAATTAATATTTCTTTATCTGAACAGGCTTCCAACTGGAACACTCAGTTGTTTGTTCTAGTGTCGCGAGAATACATTTTAGTTGTTTATTAACATCAACCTTATTGTACGTTAAATTAGATAATTCTATATTATAGTCATCATCGAAGTTTATTGTTCCGGTGACCATTTGATCTATATAAAGCACCTCCTCGGGACAATAACACCGGCTCACAATATAGTATTTTGGTGGCTGACTTAGCTTGAAGTTCTGCAAATCTCTAAAGTATGATCCATATAATGGCATCGAGCAAGGATGCAATTCGAAGAATAAAAAGAAATCTTCCACTTGTCTGACTGGTCGCATACTGCACCTAAAATCATTTAGAAAAATTAATTTACATTTACAGCAAAACTAATATATAAGATAATATACCCGCTAAGGATATTTGGAATCAAGATTATTATTATGTTCATCTACAACACTTTTAATAAAACAATCAAAGTGAAAGGTTTCTATAGTAAAATAGACTCTATGCTAAGCAATATAGAATATATCACGAGAAGTGAACGCTGCGTTAGTCTGGTGGGGTCTAGGGCCTGGTATGATTTTTGTGCAAATATCTAAGAGCCATTTATATGTATCCTTGGTACAATGAATACAAGGTATGGATACATAATGGTCTAACATCGTATCGCTTTCGCGCATGACGTAGTCAAGACCGTTTATTCCCGCAACATTTGAATGTAGTTGTATAGTAAAGACTTTTTAATTTTAAGTTTTTTTATATAATTTAGCTAATTTAATTATAGTAATTATAAAACATGATAAAATTATGTAATTTAATAAATTATATAATATTTAATCATAAATAAAATTTTTAAGTTAATTTAAGTGTACTGACTTTCGGTACAGTTATTTTGTTAACATAGATATCCTTTATAAAACAAGAAGTTTTAATCATCTTTTATTACACGTAGGTACAGATTAATCACTTATACTCCAGAGTTAAATATTTCAGATGTTTAAAAAGATACAAAAAAGTGGTAATGAAAGTACACAAAATTTGTACGTATATACCTACTGGATCGGATGAGCTAGCTTGGCAGCGAATATGAGTGTAGTGAGGTCACACAATATTGCAGGATATTGTAAATGATATCTTTTCAATATTCACACATAACATTATCTTGGTATTGTTTATAATAATGATAATATATATTTTAATAATGAAAACATTATTTAACAAAGAAAAATATGTTATTTTGGAAAATGCTAAATTGATTTTCTCTGAAACAGTTCTTATTGCAAATTGCATAGCAGGGTGAGTCTAGTTTCTGACTTAACAAATCGATATTAAAGAACCATTTAAGGTTGCTGTCTTAAAAAAGAACAATTTTACAGTAACATGTTAAAAAGTTTTAAACTGATATATTCATATGAATTCTGGGTCTTCGTTAATGTACAAAATGAAAGATGGAGTTTTTTCTAGTTGCATAACTATGGACATCACTCAGTTTATCCAAATGATTTTAAAATCACCTATTTTTAACACATAACAAACATTCAAAATTAGCCATGGTTCATGAAGAATAAAAATGAATTAATGCAGAGCTGGATAAATTACTGCAGAGCGCAGATATAGTTAGATTTATAAAGTCACAAAGACTAAACCCGGTTGGCCACTTAAAAAGAATACCAGATAATCGAGCTGTTAAATTAATCCAGAGATTAAAACACCAAGCAAATAGGACAAGAGGTAGGCCCAATAAAAGGTGGATAGAGGATATAGAGGAAGATCCTCAAACCATGAACATCAGGCAGTGGTGAAGCAGAGTACATTGTTAAGCAGACCAAGACCAACAAAGGGTTGTAGTGCCATTAGAAGAATAAGAAAAAGAGAAAATTTTTTTGGACAAGCATTATTTTACAATTTTTGACATTTTTATTTTAATTTTTGCCTTACTGTCCTTTAAACGAAGATTTAACTCCTTAATTCTGAAATAAATTATTGATTTAAAGAAAAGTGTCTTTACATTATCGTCACAATCAACATTATTAGCTGATTTTAATAGGTTTTTTAAACAATTTTTTCCTGGTTTAAGTCCACTCCCTAAAATATATTTATTATCTAATAACTTGCAATTTGCGTCGTCACCATTGATAACCGATATTGTCGAACTTTTGTTTATATACAAGCCTTCTGTCTTGTCGGTGTAAAGTCGTCTGAAGTCGATATTTATTGTGTTTTGTGTTTGAACTAATTATATAATATAAAAATATAGTACTTAATGTGTATATTTTTTATTTTACTAAATTTCATTATAACTCATCTAAAATACCATATTAAATAATAAATCAGATTTTTCTTTATTGTAATCTATTTTGTTTTTACTTCAGTAAAACTGCTTGGAAATGAGTGACAGTGAATCAGGATACGCAAATCTACTACTATTTACCCATTTACAGTATTTCCTCTGCACAAAATTTTTAAATTTCACCGGATTTGTATACAAAAAGGGTGCTTATATTATAAGTATATGTATGAAAACAAAAATAAATATTTCGCCTGAATCCCCAGGAAAAGTAAAGATTTTACGCTACTGAAAATATATTTTTTATTTAATTATAACCAAAACAAAACATTTAAAAAAAAACTCGATCATTTTTTGACCATAATTTCAAAATTCATGTATACGTTAAGCTGTAATAATGGGTTCGAGCCATTTCGAGAGGTCTTGACTACGTCACACTCCTGGGCCAGCTGTCAAATGTCATGCGCAATATTGTATTCATTGTACCATGACATGTATCTACTTCAACTATCTACCCACGTTGAGCAAAGACACCCGTAGTCAGTGCAATTGTAACTGTCGAGCAACGCCTGGGTTGTCAGACTCCACCAGAAAAAGAAAGATTTTTTTTTTTGTGACAAGTAAGTTTAATCTTTTGGATTTTTGAGTAATTTTTTAACTATTTCGTCTAATGTGTATGAATACAAATTATTAATACTTAGACTCGTATTCACCAACAACGAATAAACTTCTATTCGAATAATGTCTTTATGCCTAGAATAGATTCTATCAATTTTATTTCACCAACTACAAATAGCCTTATTCGTCAAATAACTATTTGTAGATTTATTTGTTGTTGGTGAATATGGCCGTTACTCTTTTAATTTTAATTAAATAATTAATAATATAACAAAAATTTATAATGATATTACCGGCATAAAACGAAATATTGGGAAAAAGTACAAGGTAGGCTTTTAGCTCTCTATGAAGAATTTGACTCTGATGCTGATATAATAGGCTCAGGATCTGAAGCTGATGATTTTGAATTTCAAAACGACCTATTAGAAGCCGGAGAAAATGACCTGGAGTCTAAACTGGATTAAGTAGAAAGCCCACAGAACCAGCGCACAGACTAATGGTGATGGATCCGAGTAGCGGCTAAAAAGACACAGTTCTGCTCTCCGCTTTGCGCATGAGTCAAAATATTTAAAACGTTGTCGTGTTGTAACACATTGACATCGAGTGAAAATTCAAAGTGTTAACAGATTGATTACTTTCCTTAAGTACGTTCCTAAAGTACCTAAAGATTGATTACTTTCAGTAACAAAAACACATTTCCCAGTACGAAGTTTATATTAAAGTAGATTTGTTGTTTGTTTGTGTTTAAATGACTGCGGACACTATATCCATTCGCCAATCTTACAATTTGAGGTGTAGTGTGTGTGTGTGTGTGTGTGTGTAGAGTAATTGTCTTCATACTTAGCAAAGTCGACGTCATTGTCTTTGCTAAGAGACGCTAATTGTATCCGAACGTCTGCGGTCCCTCCGGTGTGTACCGATCACACAAGGATAGAAATTATTTTCGTTTATTAATTTTTTTAATAAACGAAAATTTCCACCCAGGTGGGATTCGAACTCACGATCTTTAGGTTTAAAGGCAGGCGCTCTTACCACTGAGCCACAGAAGGGGTTATTAAAGTAGATAATATTGCTGAGTTTTATTTTTTTGGGACTGTAATTCAAACAAAAAGTTTTATTTATACGCACAATTTACTTAAACTCAAGTTTATACATTATTATGTTCACGAGTGAGGTTTTGTTAAAATGTATTTTTTGGATGATAAAACGGATTTTATCGAGGACAACTCACTGTTTCTTAGCATATTGGGTTATTTTAGCGTTCTTTTTTTCTTAGTAAAATAAAAGCTTTATTGCTTATGCCGTTTCTTATTTGCTGGTTTTTTATTGTTTATAACTACAGCAGATTAACCGTCATGGTGTCGATTACTTTTTAATAAATTTATACTCGTCCTGTGAACTTTTAAAGAATGATCTACTATACTGTAATTCTGTAATTAACATGAATAAGATTAAGTTAAGTAAGCTCTTGGCCACATTGTTTAAGTAAGTTCCGTTTATCTGGTCCTTTGTTGGCCCAACAATACTGCTTATATATGGCTGTGATTCAGTTTTGCTGATGGTACTGCTGCTGATACTATTACAGTGAATTACACTTGCTTTAATAATATTTTAACTTTTATTTTGTAGCTCAACAATATAATGAATATGTTCTGAAGCTATTTTCTTGTGGCATTGTAAATTAAATACTGTTTGACTGGGAATAAGCCACAATTAAAGATAAAAAATACGTTTATTGACGTTTCAATTTCCACTTCGGAAATCGTTCTCAAAATACAAACAGTAAATTAAACAAATTTTGTTTTTTGTTACATAGTGAAAAATTCTTCTAATAATTTAATTTTATCTGACTCATTTATATTGACAATTTAGACATACATTATGCATTTTAAAGTAGATGACTTTAAAATGATATTGCCAATATTGTTGAGTTGCGCTCCTGGGACGACTTTACTTATAAGATAGTTCATTCGATTAAATGAAATCAACTTTAACTTGAGAATATCCGTCAGAAAAAAATCATAGCATGTAATTCGTCTTTAAAAAGACAAACACATGACATGATGACAGTAAAATTCTCCTGTTAGTGATTCCATAGTAAATTATGAGGGAAAAACCAGGAAAAAAAACCTCATAATACTATCCCGACATTGTAAGTATTTGTTCATGAATTTAGTTTACCCTCAACAAACACCAAAATCTGATTTTATATGTTTTGTTATTTAAAAAACATAAAAGATGTATCCTCTATATGTTACTGACTTACTAATATTGATATTTTCTTATTAATAACTTCCTCTTTCAATATTGGTAACCAGATCCTACTACAGTCTAACGAGGAATTTGAGACACAATTGGCCTCATTTAGCATAATTAGAGCCGCTTCTTTGATTTTTCTTTTTTTCACATCCGTTTCTTTTAGGACTACATTTGAATTATTCCATTGAACCCTATGTTCATTATACCATGCGTGTTTACATATTTGAGATCTACCAAATTCTCTATTTTTAATATAAGATTGATGTTCACTTATTCTAACATTTAATGGCCTTGATGATTCACCTAAATAAAACTGATGGCATTCACAAGTTATTTTATAAATGCAATTCTTTGTCCTTTCTTGTTCATTGTTAGGTTTGGTTTTGGACAAAATAGATCTCAACGTGTTTGTTGTTTTGAATGTCGTTGAAATGTTGAATTTATTTCCTATCCTTTTAAGTTTTTCTGATAATCCTTTTATGTACGGTATTGTTATTTTCCTCATATTATTCCTGGTGTATGCTGTAGGATCTCTTTCTAAGTTTCTAACGAAAATTCGTTCTTGGAGGAGAAACATTTGTTAACATCTGTTTTAATAAAAAATGATTATCCTTTATCGTTTATAAATAAGAAATTTTCAACAATCGATCGAATCGAACAGAACTACTTTTGGTGTTTGTTAAGGGTAAACAGAACAACAGAATTTTGGTGTTTGTTAAAGGTAAACTTAACTCCAAACTAAGTACTCCAAACTTTAGACAAAAGATGCGAAATTCTAAATGAGATAAAAACTAGAAAGATGGAATACTTGGGGCACATTGTGAGAGGTGAAAAGTACGAACTTTTAAGAAACATCATGCAGGGCAAAATTAAGGGCAAAAGAAGTGTGGGAAGAAGAAAAATATCGTGGCTTCGTAATCTACGTGAATGGTTCGGGTGTAGTTCGATTGAACTTTTTAGGGGCGCTGCTAACAAAGTCGCAGTGGCCATGATGATTTCCAATCTCCGCTAGGAGTGGCACGAGAAGAAGAAGAAGAAGGGTAAACTAAATTCACGAACAAATACTTACAATGTCGGGATAGTATTATGAGGTTTTTTTCCTGGTTTTTCCCTCATAATTTACTATGGAATCACTAATAGGAGAATTTTACTGTCATCATGTCATGTGTTTGTCTTTTTAAAGATGAATTACATGCTATGATTTTTTTCTGACGGATATTCTGAAGTTAAAGTTGATTTCATGTAATCGAATGAACTATCTTATAAGTAAAGTCGTCCCAGGAGTTCAACTCAACAATATTGGCAATATCATTTTAAAGTCGTTTACTTTAAAATGCATAATGTATGTCTGAATTGTCAATATAAATGAGTCAGATAAAATTAAATTATTAGAAGAATTTTTCACTATGTAACAAAAAACAAAATTTGTTTAATTTACTGTTTGTATTTTGAGAACGATTTCCGAAGTGGAAATTGAAACGTCAATAAACGTATTTTTTATCTTTAATTGTGGCTTATTCCCAGTTAAATAGTAATTAATAATGAATATGCTTGCGCACAATTCCCTTTATAAAATAATAAACGCAAGTATATCTATTGATGTGTGAATACAAATGTTGCATTTAACACACTTTTAATTCACATGATAAAATTTGCTTTTTTTTAGAAGCAATATATTTCTGCACATTATTTATTACATGCGAAACATTTCACAATTGGAAAGAACTTTTTAATGCGAATTCATGTCTCTGGTGTCTGTGTCACAATGTATTGTTTTTAAATGTCTGTTAATGTGGTGGTAATATTTGCACATTACCGCCACAGTCACTAAGTTTAAAATTATTAACAAAAACAACCACACAATACTGAACAATAAAGACAAAGTACAAAAAAACAATATGTACACCTACACCTCAAACACAATCATATTTGAAAACTCGAATTCGTCTATGAACAATTAAATTGATAAAAATAAAACTATCTCGGAAATGGCTATATTGGAAAACACTCATGCGCAAAAGAGGGAGCATAACTGTGACTCTAGCCGCTCCTATGGATCCGTTGAAGAGGACGCGCATTTTTCTTTATATTACCTTGTAAGTGGCAATAAGATCAAGTGATGAAAAACTAGAATTAAATGTCATCCTAACATCATGACACGTAGACAAAATATTGTAACACCTTTGCCATGCTTTCGACTACAAAATAGGAATGGCAAGTCACGAATTGAGTGCTGAAAGTATTTTATAACTGACATAATGATCAGTGAAATTTTCGTTTACACCAACAAGAAAATTCAGGAAGAGTCCTTAGCATACTCGGAAAACAATTAATATAAAGTAAAAGAATCAAATCGTCAAGAATTAAGTTCTTTATTTAGTTGGTTTTTACAGGTTACAGGTTTTTACAGTTGCGTTTTTTTAGTTGGACAAAATTTTGACGACCTTTGAGCTACATAAGTTATGATTTTTAGAAAGGACATAACACTATATAGATTTCGATTTCTCTTAGCCTTAGAAAAAAAACAAGACAAATTTGAAAGCTGCTTTTTCACCAAGCGAGTATTTGACCATCGACGAAAATCTTAAATATTTTCGGGGAAAATGCTCTTTCCGCCAATATATTCCGAATAAGCCAGCCAAGTGTGGCCTCAAAATATTTTCATTTGTAGATGATAAATATTTCTACACGTTAAACATGGAGATTTACGTCGGTAAACTAGGCCGAGGGACCTTCCAGCAGGGCAACATAGGTGGAGACAACGTTATTTATCTAATTGAGCCAGGGAGTAAAACTGGTCGTAATATAAGTTTAAATAACTGGTTTACCAGCTACAATCGTACGATACGCCTCTTATCTGAACACCAATTGACTTCAGTGGGAACTTTTTTTTTAATATCTTATTTCCTGTGATTATAAATTCATCAATTGTGCACGATTTAAAAATAATATCATTTACATATATTTTTGCTTTACTTATTGCATTCTCTATCGCTAGCTGATCAAGCTGTACCAACAGTTGACTCAAATCAAAGTGATTAAATCCTGTGGTCATGCTCTTGCTGCATTTGATTTTGTTTTTGACCCGAATGCTGAGTCTTGGTGAGACTCGGTTTGCTCCAAAAGACAAAATTGGTAGTCTATGCGCCTCCACATTATTTAGTACCTTTCTTACTGTTTGCTTGTGGGTTTTATGTTGTAATATATTTTCCTCTGAGTTCTTTATTGTGGCAAACTTCTTTTTCAATAATTTCATATTTAAAAAAACCATAATTCCAAATTCGTTTTTCCATTATAATCCATTATGTAGTTACTGTATTGTCGTGCTGAAGCCGCAGGACTCTTAGCTGGTTGGGATTTCAGTACCACCCTAGCTTATCCTCTTAGCAGCCTCCTGCTCGACGTAAGTTTCAACCATTAAGGTCGAACCGTATGCAGTTTGTCTACATTCCTATTAAACTTACTTTACTTTATCGTGTCCGGACATGTTATTCATAAAATTTCGGCCCAGTATATGCTACGTCGGTTCCATCACGTAAGAAGATGTTCCATATTCTGTGTTACTCCACAGTCACAGTTCACATCATGTTGGTCTATTTTTCCCCATTTTGCCAAGGTTTTTCCACGTTTTAAAGTCTAGGGTCTGGCCGGTCCATTGGCTTCCAAGGAAGCTTTTCCTAGATTTTAGTCGCTTTCGTGGTGTTCGAGCTTTGTATAGGGCATGCCGATCGTCCGCGATCTGTTTAATTTCATCTATGTGTTCTGCAGCGCCTCTGCGTGTTGAGGGTTCTGCAAAAACCGCTGCTCTATATAGATTTGAAAGTGGCGTTGGTTTCATGCACCCCGTTACTATCCTGCATGTCTCATTTAGCGCAGTATCAACTTGTTTGGTGTGGGCAGATCTGCTCCAAACGGGGCACGCATATTCAGCAGTTGAGAAACACAGTGCCTGTGCCGTTGTTCTTAAAACGCCATGACGTGCGCCCCATTTACTTCCCGTTAGCTTTCTGAGTATGCTGTTCCTGGTTGTTACTTTCCCTCTTGTTTTTATGCAATGTTGTCTGTAGGTGAGGGACCGGTCCAGAGTTACTCCAAAATATATAGGTTGGTTTTTGTGTTCTAATGTATTACCATTCCACACAATTTGGAGTTTTCACTTGGCTTTCTTTGTGCGAAGGTGGAAAGCGCAGACTTGGGTTTTAGAGACTTTTGGGTCTCAGAGAATTCTGCAGGTAGTACGCTGTCATTGTTTTTAAGGCAGTTTCGAGTTTTTCCTCCACTTCTTCAAAACTATTTCCTTGAGCACATATTGCAAGATCGTCAGCATAGAGTAAGTGCTTGGTTTCGATCGGAGTAGGTTGGTCGTTTGTGTATATATTTAAGAGCATTGGTGCTAAAACACTTCCCTGTGGGAGGCCGTTTTTTTGAACTCTCCACCTACTTACTTTACCCTCCAGCATAACGAAAAAACGTCTATCTTGCAGTAAGGAATATACGACCTTTCCCAGATGGTGGTCATTGAGAGTATCGTATAATTTGCGGAGCAATGTTTTGTGCCTTACTGTATCATAGGCTGCTGTCAGATCTACAAAAGCAGCCCCTGTTATAAGTTTTTGTTCAAAGCCCTCTTCAATGTGTTCTGTTAATGCGAGGACTTGACCAGTGCAAGATTTGCCAGGTCTGAATCCTTCTTGTTGTGGGATGAGGTGCTTGTCGACATTTTTTTCTATTTTGGCGAGTATAAGTCTCTCGTATAGTTTAAAAAAGTGACACAATAGCGAAATAGGTCTGTAGCTACTGGGGTCTTCTGGTTTCTTTAAATGCGTGCTTTAAAGCACCTCGATGTGTAAAGTGTGGCGAGGAACATGAGACGAAGAGCTTGCACGATGCCAAAAGAGCAGAAGCCAAATGTGCCAACTGCAAAGGCCAACACCCGGCCAACTTTAGAGGTTGTCCCAGATGTCCAACCTGGGGCAGACAACAACAACCCCAACGACAAAGGCCAGTCACCCAAAGTAGGCCACAAACCGCACCTACAGGGATATCTTACGCCTAGGCAGCGAAACCTCAGGAGCATGAAAAGACCACCCTCATCTCCAGACAACACCAGGACGGCCTAGTAAATTCCGTAAAGGAATTACTTACTAGGGTCGTAAACGAGGCGATAGCGGACTTCAAGTTGGCACTGAACTAGTGCAAACAAATTGGGGATACTTGAGGATAGGCTCTTGGAATCCAGGGGGTTTAAGGACCAACCAGAATATTCTGGACGAACTGGTCAATAGATATGAAATGGACGTCGTAGCCATTCAAGAAACCAAACTTACGAACAACGTTAATATCAAATTCCTAGGATACGACGTATACAGGAACGATAACACAGCGAGAGCAGGCTGCACAGCAATACTCGTAAAAAAAAGCATAAAACATACTAGATTACCAACACCACAACTAGTAAACATGCAGGCAACAACAATAAGATTAGAAATGAGGCAAGGAGAAGTCAGAATTACCTCCGTCTATGTAAGACCGCAAGATCCGCTGATTGACTATAATCTAAACACGTTCCTAAACGACGAACCCTCAATTATAATAGGAGACCTAAACGCAAGATCCCCTAACTGGAATGACAGAGCTACGAACAGAAATGGAAGACTATTAAAAATATACATAGAAAACAACGAAGACGTTATGGCAATGGGCCCCACAGACCCAACGCATTACCCATAAAACGCACTTCCAACGCATATAGACATAGTAGTTGCTAAAAACCTAAAACTACAAATAGAAATTCTAACATTAAACGAAGGTACAACCGACCACAACCCTATCCTATTAGAACTAGGAACGTGGGAAGAAGAAAGTACAATCAAAAGGATTAAAAAGAAAACAAAGTGGACAAACTTCAAGAGACTCGTGAGTACTGGAATAAACATTGTCCCAGTGATAGACAATCCACGAGAAATAGAAGAGAGGGTCCTAAAGCTGGAAAACATCATTCAACAAGCAATCAGGAATAGCACTACTGAACAGGAAGTAGAAATGCAAACGGGCAGATTCAAGGATATACCGCATGTAATAAAAGACTTGATAAGGGAAAATAACAGAGCTAAACAGATAGCAAGAAGAACAAGAAACCAGGCAGACAAAAATAGAGCAAATTGACTAAATAGAGAGGTCAAAACAGCACTACAACAACACCGTAGTGAAAACTGGGAAAATCACATAAGGGACATGGAAGAACAAGGGCCAAATATGCAAAATATTTGGAAACTGCAAAAAATCCTAAGAAGTGGCAGAAAAGCAATTCCCCCATTACACGAAGAAAATGGCATAGTATACAGTACACTACAGAGAGAGTGTACATTAAATTACCACCCAGACGAAGACATCGACTTCATAGAAGAAGTCGAAAGACAAAGAGAAAGACCGGAAAACCCAAACGAAATTATCCCTCCAACAACACCGGAGGAGATAAACGAGCTAATCAAGAACAGCTCACCAAAAAAGGCTCCCGGTCCAGACCAGATCACGAATAGAGCTCTAAAATACTTACCAGCGAAAGCCATCGTATACCTAACAAACATCATAAACGCAATGCTAAGGTTTAAAAAATTCCCAAATAGATGGAAAGAGGCCCATGTCATAATGCTACCAAAGCCCGGCAAAGACAGCACATTCCCACAAAACTACAGGCCAATAATCTTACTACCAGCAATCAGCAAAATAGTGGAAAGAGTGATACTTAGCAGACTCCAAGCTCAAACAGACAGACTGAACATCATACCAGAAGCCCAATTCGGCTTCAGATTAGAACACTCCAGCGAGCTACAAGTACTCAGACTAACAGAGTACATAGCAGCTGGATTCAACGATAAACAATACACAGGAGCTGCATTCCTGGATGTAAGCAAAGCATTCGACAGAGTCTGGCATAAGGTACTATTATACAAAATGATTGGATACGGGTAAAGCGAAGCAATGACAAGACTAATCTCTTCGTACTTGGTTAACCGTAGTTTCAGAGTCCGGATAGGACAAGTCCTGTCCGAACTAGGGAACCCGGAGGCCGGAGTGCCACAGGGAGCGGTACTGTCACCATTGCTGTACACGATATACACAGCAGACATACCTAGAACACCAGGTACACTATTAAGTATCTATGCCGACGACACAGCGATAGCGGCCAAACACAGAAATGTAGACATAGCAGTCACCAACTTACAGACAGCATTAGACGACATAGAAGAATGGAGTCTAATGAGACAAAACGCAAGCTGTACTTTTTAAAAAGAGGCGAGAACAACCGGAAGAACAGGTAACTGTGCAAGACAATCCCATCGAGTGGAAAAGCGAAGCAAAACACCTCGGTGTAATAATGGATAAAGGATTAACTTTTAACAAACACGTAGAAGCCACAATACAAAAAGCCAATATGGCAAGAGCCGCAATAAGATGCCTAGCAGGAAGGAAAAGCAAACTTCGCATCAAAACCAAAATAAGATTAATAAACAGTATAGTCCTTCCTATACTGACCTACGCGTCACTTGCATGGGGACATATATGCAACACGACCAAAAAGAAAATACAGGCACAACAAAACAAAAGCCTAAAAGAAGCGGTAAACGTACCAAGATACGTAGCTGAAAGATTCCTTTTCAGAGAATTACAGCAAATCAGAGTAATTGACACAATGAAAGAAAAGGCTAGGATAAAGTTGGCAGAATTAGAGAACCACCCCAGTCACATTCTACGAGAGACAATGAGGTATGACGCTTTCCACAGATGGAAGCATAAAAGACCGCACAACAGATAGTTGACTAAAAGAAAACCAGAGAAAAAAATAAAAACCCCCATAGAGGGAACGATACCATACAAAACCCCAGAGTGACAAGAAACTCCAAAATCATAACACTCACACAAGGAAGATAGTTCGTAGCTCAAATCACCCAGAATATCGCATATCGCCTCGTACACAGTGGGCCCAGCTGCTCACACAAGGATACAGTCTGTATTGTGGTATCGTATAATATTTTATATATTTTCTTCATTATAATATGGACTATATACTAATTATGATTTTTTGTCCACAGGTCACCTACAAAAAAAAACACAAAAAACGCAAAAAACCGGCCTCGGCCACCAAAAAAATAAAAAAAAAATTACTAACAAAAACCGGCTTCGGCCACCAAAAAAATTAACAAAAACCCCAAAACCCGGACACGTAGGGCCCAACCCATTGAGCACCAAGTCGCCGAACTGAGCCGGGACTCAGAGCGGAGACCTGTGGCCCAAGTAAACAATTTTAGTTCGCGGATAAGCCATATTAAGATAACAGGAATATAGCGGAGATGCGCTGTCCTGAGTTTTTGCATTCGGTTAGGAAACCATGTTCTATTACCCAGGACCTCCACATGAAGAGCATTTGGCTGATTGTTGTGCCTCTATAGCGCATCAGAGTGCTATACGGGGGAAAGGGATGGTCTAGAGCATTGGAGCACGGTGGGGTGACTCCTGTTTTTACTCGAGTTAATACACCTTGCTCCAATGAATTGTTACACCCGATCGTACCACCTGGGTGATCATTTCTCATAGGCTGGGTTCAATTAAATTTCTTGCTTGCTTGCAGTTAAGAAATGATCAGTTGGTTTAAATACGACGCATCGCATATGGAATCGCAATAATTATTCTACCTTGCGGAGGAAGTGAGAGAAGGGTTCCGAATGCTTTAGAATTATATGGGAAGAAAATAGAGGATTGTAACGTTGACTACCACAAGGGTATGGAAGCTAATATGTTGAAAGGTTGGTTTGAAAACACACTGATTCCAAAGTTTGAGCAAAATAGTGCAGTAAAACACTATTTGGCACCAACTTATATAGTACTTATATTACCTACTTGAAAAGCTTCCTACAGCTCACTTCAAAGAAAGTTGAACAGCAAAGTTTTTTATTGGAAGGTGATTTGTATTTCGAGTATTTTTATATAAAAAAACAACTTATAGTAGTTCTATATTCGAAGCAATTTAACAAATTATACGCCCTAGAGAGTATTACTGAAAAGCATTGGTAGTGATACTTCCCCTATTATATATTTTGTGTGCGTGTAATCGTAGAGTTAATTTGGGGACAAATAAAACCAACTATAAGAGATGAAAATACATGTCCTAAATTTGATAAATAGGTAATTGAGATAATTAAAAACAACGTATCGAGTATTACCAAAGAAAACTGGTAAAAAAGAATACCGAAAGTGATCGAAGTTAAAAAATAGTTTAAGATTGGACACTTCCACAATAATGGTGGAAACAAATTTCTTATTAAATAATGATAATGACGCATAAAATACGGAATATGGAGAAACTAAATTTTATAGGTAAACTGAGAATTTATAAGTATTTTACTTGGTTCCTTGATAACCCTCCGTTCATCGGGTGTGGTCTGTGAGTCTACGACAAAATAAAAATTTTGGATAATTCTCTCACTTTATTTTTTTTAATTTCTACCTATAGCTGCTGCATGGCCGTTTATCCTAACAGACCTCATCCGATCAAATGTGTAACAATATTTGCACTGCTTCTTAGTTGTATTTTTCTTGCAATCTTGTTTCACTTGGCAATCCTGTGCATTTTTGTGAACTGGATTATTCGGTTGTTCCGAGAAAATACGTCAGTTCACCGATAAAAATTTTTTGTCTGTGGTCTGCGCATCAGTTGTGGATTAAAACCTGTTTGAACGGTTTACGATTGAAATGTCGAAATCTAACAAAGAAAATAGTAAAGTATATGAAAAGTGTTTACAAATTTTTGTAAAATATCAATATAAGAATAATTTCGTATCGAGATTAGGTTGGACAAACATTATAAAGGTACGAAGTAGCTGCATAATTTACTAATCTGATTTATTTGACAAAATATTGTATTTTAGCATTGTAAAATGGATCCTTATGAAGTGTAAATAGAGAAAAACTGCCACAGTCAGTGAAATAGACAACTCTGACGACGATTCGATCGCGGATCCAGATTTTCTAGGGATCAGTGATCATGATACAGACAACCAGCAGAAAAATCAAGATGAGCAAATTCTAAATGAGAATGAAGACAATGAGAAACAAATGGGTCATGAGAGAGGCTTATATTTTTTTGGTAAAAACTGAACTACATAGAGAAAATTTGTCCCAACCAGAAATATTAGAACAAGTAACGAAAACATAGTGATCCATTTGCCTGGTTTTGTTGGTGAAGCGCGACACGGATTATCTCCCATTGAATGCTGGATGCACATGTTTGGTAACTGCATTGATATTATAAATAAAAACACGAATTTATACATAAAAAAATTTCCGTTAGATATCAAGAAAAGGATATATGTCGACCTACTGACCCAGTAGAAATTCGATCACTGATTGGTTTATTGTATTTGGTTGGACTCGATCAAGCATCAACAACAAATTTATAAGAGTACTGGTCGTCAAATTGTTTGGGATATGAGATATTTTCTGCTACAATGGCAAAACGTAGGTTTATATTTTTACTGAAGTGTATCCGTTTTGATGATACCACGACCCTAAGTTCAATGAAAATTGTAAGAATTGTAAGAGTCATTGGGAGAGTTTGTGACTTTATACAAATTTTTACTTGCCTTTAGGTGCAGATGTAGTTTTAAAATGTATATTCCCAACAAACCTAACAAATATGGGCTCAAAATTTTTTCAGTTCTTGATGCCAAAACTTTCTTCACCTTGCACAAATCTATGCTGGTATTCAACCCGAAGGCCCATATGAAGTTGACAATTCTACTTCTGCAGTAACTGAAAGGAAGTGCTTACATTTATCGAGTTCAGGAAGAAACATATCCATAGACCGCTGGTTCACAGGATATGCAATTGCCAAGAAAGTACTAAGAGAAGAACGACTCATCGTAATTGGTACAATTAGAGCCAACAGACGAGAATTACCTGCAAAAATAACGCAAATTAGAAATAGGGAGGTATATTCTTCAGTTTTTGCATTTAGCAACGATATGACTGCCGTATCATATATACCGAGGAAAGGAAAAAATGTGATTGCTGTTTCCACTGTGCACAGAGATTATTGGATTGATGAAGATACTGGTGATCAGAAAAAACCAGAAATAATTACTGTTTATAATTCCACAAAGAGTGGAGTAGATGTTGTAGATAGAATGATAACCTCATATAATGTTTCCAGAAATACGAAACATTGGTCAATGGTAGTAGTTTATAATCTCCTTAATCTCGCAGCAATTAATGCATTTGTAATTTACAAAGGCAACAACCCAGATTAAGAATTTTTCAAAACGCGAAGATTATTCCAAAAAAACCTAGGTAAACAAAATGCAAAGATTGAATTGGTACAGGAGAGTATACGACGGAGAGCAGTTGACAAAAGCTGTGCGTGCTTCGGCCTTGAGACTCAGGCATTGAGGTCGACGTTGTACCAGAGCCCCAACCAGGTAAGAGAGGAAATTGTAAATATTGCAAAAGACGCAAAACTCGTTTTTTTGCAAAATTTGCAAAACCTGGCTTTGTATGGACCACATAATGGCATGCTGCAAAGATTGCTTAGAAAGTTTGACCACCAAAGTTTGACCACCAAAGTTTGACCACTGTAGTTTGTGCCCACAATTTAATTTTTTTAGTTTATATATCTTTTTGTAGTACTTTGTTTCTAATTAAAGTTTTAAATGTTTTTTTTGTTTTTTCATTATTTAGTCGCTGTTCACAAATTTGAAAAAATATGCGCTGAAATTGTAAACATTTTTAAAATTTACCTAATACAACTTTACAATTTTGGAATTGTTTCTGTAATAAACATTATATAGTAAATGATTTGTTTAAAACGCGTTGATACGAAATTAGCAATAAAATGTATGCTGTTGCTCGGGAGGCGGTATTTCACTTTGGTCCTCACAGACCACACACGACCGAAAGTGTTTTAGAATGGTCACCCGATGAAGTGAGGGTTAATTGTTGTGTTGTGCAATTAATATTCCGACAATTAATATTGTCGGATTGTTGTAAATAAGTTTATTAATAAAAAGTCTCTTGTTTTAAAGAAGTTGTAGGTTTTGTATTTTTAATACAGAATAAGAAAATAGCGGGGAATTTTAAATTTTTTTTTAAGTTCTACCCGAATTTTAAAAATTTTTTAACTGTATACTTATGGTAATATGGACGTCTGAGGTGGGTAGGCCATGTAATGCGGATGGAGCAAACCGACCTGGCTAGAAAAACGCTCCTTGATAGACCTATTGGTCAAAGGAGAAGAGGAAGACCCTGAACAAAATTCCTAGATAACATAGACCAAGATATGAGAAATATGGAAATACGTGCTTGGCGGAGGAAGGCGATGGATAGGGACGACTGGAAGAGAATTATTGGGGAGGCTAGGACCCACACATGGTTGTAAAGCCAAAATGATGATGATGATACTTATGGTAATTTTAGATTATAAAGCTAGGATATAAATTTTTATAACTAATAAAGAAAGAAAACTTACCTGAACGCAGAATAAAATACATGCTCAATAGTGACTTCGTTACGATACTGTTTGTAACCATAAATATGCTTGACTTGGTACCTTATAACGATAATTTGTGATTTTACTTCTTCCATTATGGTTAATATAACATTCTGTAAAAAGTGAGACATTTGTTTATAGCTGTTATGACTTTCGAGTGATGTAATCATTAAAAATATCGGAAGTGTGCCAATTTCTCTTGGGATCTTCGTGGTCTCTCCATTGCGCTTCATTGGAGAGCCCATTTTACGTTATTTTTAAGAACAGCTACATAATTAAGAATTTTTTCCCTATTTAGAATTAGACTACAAAATAGCGTCCGACAATTTTAATGACCAAAAACTATTAAAGAGGTCCTAGTTCAGATGTCAAAGAATTATAATTTGAGTACAAAGATGAAATAAATAAAAAATACTTAACTCACATCTGTTTACTAGTTTAGGCTACCTGTTTAGTAGTCTACCAGAGTAGTACCAATTTCTGTTGTACATATTTCTGTACCCATATCTGTCAATTTCTGTAGACCACGAAACCCATCACCGTAAACAGATTGTGCATAATCTATTGTATATCATACTAGTTCATTATTGTGTCTTATTGCTAAGTTACCAACTACACAGCAAGTATACGTTATGTCCGGGTGAGCATAAAGTGCACTTTAAGACCCGCACAGGCATAAGATAAAAAAATTTTATGACTTCCTAACAAAATTTATTACAATATCTATTACACAATATAAAATTTAATCAATATAACTATAACTGTGTAACTATATGTAACTTTTATACATAATGTTAGTTAGTGGAACTCACAAAAAACATGGGTGGGACAAAAGTTGGGCAAACGTGGAAGATGATAAAGTCTCTCCGAAGCTAAGAAAATGAAAAATCTAACTTACAGTTAATAGACCTGAAACAGTGGAAACAACATTATGAAGCCTTACTGACAGAGGATGGATGTAAATTCCAAGAGATCGAAATGAAAAAAATATTCGAACATACACAAATAATTGAGTTAAAAACCGAAGAGTTAAGCGATGCCGTCAAAAGATCGTAAAACGGTAAAGCAGCAGGACCTGGA
>OU898276.1:107090370-107371911 GCA_918026665.1 Diabrotica balteata
CAATCTACTTGCTATCTCCTTCTGCAAAACTATTCAATTCTTTTCACAATGCCGGTATCCAACTGACGAACCACACCCTATCTTGGGACAAACGACTATTTCCTTCGATGACCACATTATAACTGACTTCTCCGGTTCTCTTGATCGGCTCACAAATTCCCATTTAACAACGACCCTCCAATCTAAAGCTCAAATTGTTTACCACTCTTAATATTTATTTTAAAATTCTATGTATCATTTGGGAAAGCCAAATTACTATTTCAGAGAAAAACTAAGTAGCTTACTTTAAAATTGGTTTTGTCAATACACAATTTATACATATTTCAAAAGATTAGAATATGGTCATTTAATACTCGATTATACAAACAATGAAAAGATTAACTTACAGGTAAAATGTCTTCTAATTCTAAACAAAGGTTTTTTGATAATTTTGTTGGAAACAGAAAAAGGTCGTTTTCAAACTTTGGCCAAACAAATTTCTATTCTTATCTACACTAAATCTTATCTTAAATTACTATATACAATTTGTTTATACTGATATCTTAAAATTTTATTTCGATGTCTATTTTTATTTAATTTTCTTTGGTTGGGAAAGAAGAAACTATAATATATATATATATATATATATATATATATATATATATATATATATATATATATATATATATATATATATATATATATATATATATATATAGCGCCCTTTTGATAGTCGCCTTGTTTGTGTTTTCGATCTTAGTATATAGCGCTATATCCTTCTCATTCATTTAACGCATCGCACGCTCCAATCGGACCAATAACAAAGAACATATGATGTAATGCTCTCTTGGCAATGCCGGAATGTCTTCCAATGACTTCCAATTTTATCTTAGCAGACAGGCGGTTATAATCTGTTTTTAAAATCGGATCTCTATATATTTTATATTGAAATTTTTGTATTGTATTCTCTGAAAATGCGGCGGTTTTGTCTAATTTGTGACAGTATATTTTGAGGGAAAGCCAGAGAGATTTTGGTTTTCGGAATAGCAAGTTAAATGCTTCATTTATTAAGCTATATTCTGAAACGATTGCCTCGTCTACATAACCCATAGACAAAAGATTGCTTAATAAGGGAATGTTATATATTAGGTATTATTGAACCAGGTCCCAATTGGCTTTACGATAATCTTGCCTGTAAATGGGCGGCGCCTTTTCGGGTGGATTCGATAAATTAGATTTAACCAATAGTGGCAAATGATCTAAGCTTATCGAGTCGCTTATGAAACATTCATCGTCGAGTCTATTAATTATCTTTTCCGTACAAATTATAATAATCGACGATAGAATTTAAGACTCTTCTTATGGGGAGTTTGAAAAGTAGATAAGACATATGTATGCTTTCTGCCCTTTCTGAGGTAATTGTTCTGTATTATAGGACAAATTACGTGTCTTAACATATTAGATACGATATCGTTGGATATCTGTAAAATTTTTTGACTTTACAGCGGGAATAAAGCTGCAAGCACGAAGTTTTTGTAGAAGATGAAAGTTATCATCTCCTGAGTTAGGTTGAGCGGCAATATTTCCCTCCTGTACAGCTTGTCAAATTTATTAATTATTATTAATTATTATTTAAATTATTAATTAAATAATTATTAATTAAATTTAGGGTGATACTTGACAAATTTGTCCACTTGCGTAGAAAATTAAGTGAGAATGCATTCGGAGGAAAAGAGATACATAATGCGCTCGGGCTCTTCGCCTCGTTGGTACACTCCATACTACAAGTTTACAGAGAGTGACCATATTTATTAATGGAAATTCTATATGTCTATATTGTTTGTTATTTTGACGTTTGAATTTTTTCTTCGGAAATTTTTCTCAAAATACAAAATATTTTGTTTTTGTTACTTGGTAAAAAATTATTCTAATAATTATATTTTATTTGACTCATTATTGACCATTCATTCATGTCGAAGCGGCAGTTTTTTTTTCCAACACTTCTATAAATGTCTCGTTCTGTAGTTTTATAAGAGAAATATTATCAGAGATGAAAGCTTTACAGTTGCGTTACAGTAAACTGTATAAGAATAAAAGAACAGTAGTTAATCTTATACCTGGAACATACCGACGAAACATTTATTACTTAATTTTTATACTAGATTTGTCGTAATATTTTATATTATATAATCAGCGTGAACAATAATCAGCCTTTGCCCTTTGGACAGGTTGTGCAAACTTCGGTGGTAGTGTCTCCCCAGTATCTGTCATGGGTATGAGAGGAATGAATATAAGTTTCATCCATGTAAATTATGGGCCGATTTTCTTCCCTATATTGTTTAATATTTCTGAGAAACTTTCTCCGGGGCACTTGTCTATCGGGTTTTTCCATTAGGATTTTCCTGTTATTCTTCGCTTTCCTCCATCGAAATCCCACATTTCTCATCACTTTTCTCAAAGTTTCATGAGACCATGTATAAATATTGTCTTCATTAATTTTTTTTGTTATATGTCGTTGTAAGAACTCGTTTTTCCGTGACATAATAAATTATTATTATACGCCGAAGTAAACCTTTGTAATGATGTAGAAGCACCTTTTTCTATATTTTTCATTTCACGAGGGATCCGTTTTATAGTGGCTATACTTACTCCCGTTGCTAAAGAAGTACGCTCTTCTTCTTCTTCACGTGCCATCTCCGCCACGAAGGTTGGCTATCATCATGGCAATTTTGACTCTGGAGGCTGCCGCTCGGAACAATTGTATGGAAGTGCAAGCAAACCACTCCCTGAGGTTTCTCAACCACGACATTCTTCTCCTACCTATGCTGCGCCTACCTTCAATCTTTCCTTGCATAATTAGTTGTAACAGTTGATATTTATTCTCACGTGTAATATGTCCCAGGTATTGTAGTTTCCTCATTTTAACACTTAATACGACCTCCTTTTGTTTGTTCATCCTGTCTAATACAACTTGGTTAGTTATCTTATCCTTCCAGGAGATTTTTAACATTCTTCGGTACGCCCACATCTCAAATGCCTCCAGCTCTTGAACTTTTTTAAAATCTTTAACCTTTCGTTGGTCGCATGGTGAGCGCAACGCTCACCATTTTACTTTTTTCTTAACATTTTTCACAATTTTACTCACATTGGCAACTGCGCGCATGTAATCCTTCCTACTACTATTGTGTGTAGAATATTTTACGCAGAATTGTGATCGAGCAACCGTCAGTCTATTCCAAGTATTGATTAAACGTAGATGTCGGGAAACGAGCGATTAGCTCATCCACTACTAACGACGTGACGATTTTGGAAAGCTACACAGCAATTTTTGTTGGGTTTTTTATTGACTTTGTGTTTTAAATCATATAACTTTAAAATATTACTGTTTCATCGATCCTAAAGAAGAGACCAGACTGTTAAAAATATATTAAGAATTGGAGCAAGAGGGTTTGTTACTTGAACAGACGCAAGAGCAAAGTTTGGAAGATGAAGGAAGCGACATAGATTCAGTAGAAGTTAGTTCTAATCATGAGACAGACTCAGAGTTTTCGGCCTATGATACGACAAATACTATTTCAACGTTTTGGTCTGAAGATGATCCCATATATATCGGCAGAGACAAAAAAACCATTTGGAAAGTTCACCGTGAGCGGAAAACTAGCCGTATTAGACAGCACAATATTATTAGCAAACTACCGGGAGTGAAACATGCGGCAAAGAATGCTAAAACTCCATATGCAAGTTGGAACTTGTTCATAACAGATGATATCATTTGAAAAACTTGTGACGTGCACAAATTTGTACCTAGAGAAAATTAGAGGCAACTATACACGCCAACGAGATGTTTTAGATACTGACTGTGACGAAATAAAAGCAGTGTTTGGATTGTTATACATGGCAAGCGTTTTGAAATCCCAACACACCAACCTAAATGACCTATGGAGCAACGATTCTACAGCACCAGAATTATTCAAAATGGTAATGCCCCTGAAACGTTTCTATTTGTTGCTTCGAGCGCTACGTTTTGATAATATTCACACAAGAGTTGAACGCAAATTAATTGATAAGCTAGCTCCAATAAGGAATATATTTGAGAAATTTATAGAAACATGCCAAATCTGCTACACACCTGGTAAGAACTATACTATTGACAAAATGCTGGAGGGTTTCCGTGGAAGGTGCAGCTTCAGGCAATATATCCCGAGTAGGTAAACCAAACAAATACGGGATAAAAATATTTGCCTTGGCTGAGAGTCGTGTATGTTATACTGTGAAAATGGAGATTTACGCAGGAAAGCAGCCTGATGGTCCATTTTGTATTGACAACAGTCCAAAAAGTGTGGTGAAAGAATTGTGTGAACCCATTATGAATTCAGAACGAATTTTAACCTGTGATAACTGGTTCATGTCAGTTCCTTTGGCCGAAGAATTAAAAAAGAAAAAAATAACTTTAGTTTGGACAATTAGAACAGACAAACGTGAAATTCCTGAAATATTTGTTGCAACTAAAGAAAGGTCAATTCGTAGCAGTTTATTTGCTTTTGTTCGTGAATGTTTATTAGTTTCGTACGTCCAAAAAAAAATAAGAATGTCCTGCTTTTGTCAACCCTCCATAAATATGACGAAATTGACGAGGAAAGTGGTGAAGCTTGTAAAGCAGCAGTAGTTACTTTTTACAATCAAACAAAATCGTGAGTAGATTCAGTGGACAAACTGATACTATGCTAAACATCGCTGGAATAAATGGAAACATTATATTTAGGACAAATGTATTAGATTCCTGCCAACCAAGACGTGAGTATCTGAAAATTTTAGCCAGACAACTCATTACCCCACATATGCAAAAAAGAGCGGCCCAAAACTTGCTATTTCTGCTAACTTTGCAAATTAAAAAATATCTGAATCTTCCTTTGACACAGAAATGAGATGTTCCTGAGGAAAATCAAGCAGGTGCAAGGCCAAAATGCTCCTATTGCCCCAAGAAAAAAAAATCGGAAAACAGCGTCAAAATGTGCCCAGTGTTTCAGAGCAATTTATAAAGAACATACAATCACCATTTGCACAGAGTGTGAACGCGACGAAGTTCCTGAATCTGAGTAATTTTTTTTATTATTCTAGTTGCTGTTACAGAATTATGCTTATTTATGTAGATGTACCAAACATTATATTTTATGTTTTATTCCTTTTTGTATTTTGTTCAAAATATTGCCTTTTTTAGCTTTGATAAATAAATCATTATATTTATGCCTTTTGTTTTTTTGACTCAAAAAGTCAAAATAAGTCATACATGACAAGTGAGCTTCACGCTCACCTGAACCATGCGACCAACGCAGGGTTAACATGCGGATTTTTCATCGCTTCTCTCTGCATAAAAAAATACATTTGCTATTACCTCCCTTGTTTGTCCAGACAAGACTTTGCCTTTTAATTTTGAATGAAAATCCATGTTTATAATTTAAAATACTTAAGAATAATTATTTAGAAAGTCAAATCTATTGTAATATGATATTTCTTCAACACACAGCAACTTTAAACATAAGTAAAATAAATAAAAATTTGTCGCAGACTATACAAGTACTTGCACTGTCCCTTGCAATTTGAAGGGCCAAGAAATAATAAGGACGAATTGTGTTGTGGTCGAATGCGCATCGTGGGTGGAGATTATTTTCAAATCGGCCAAGTATCACGTTAAATTTGACAAGCAAACAAAAGCAATACCTGTTGTGGTTTCGTCGGTTTAGCTGTGCGGTCCTCGCACCTATGAGAATATGCCGGATGACTCAGCTGGCAATTAGAGCAGATAGTTTTTTTGGCATTAGGACAGGCGATTGAGCGGTGGTTTTCGTCGCAATTAGGGCATTTGAAAGAATTTTTTCGGAATCTCATTCCCTGCCAGTGGCTGATCAAATCGGTGTCTAAGCCCGTCGATGCAAACACCCCGTGTCAAAGCCTGTGAATATGCTTGTTCGGACTCCGTAAAGACTCTCAGGAGAAGAAGATATTCAGGGGTTATTTGTGGCTCTCGAAAAGATTCTTACGGCCTTTTTTACGAAAATTTTTATCTTTTGAGACAGTATTCGATTGTCTCGTTAGTTAAAGAGATGTCCACACGTCGGACGACTACATGAACAGTGGCAGGATATATTTTTGGTGCCGGAGGTCGTTGCGAATTATTTATATTCACTAGAGAACTAAATGCTATTTAAAAATTGCCAAGGATTTTCCTGAGAGTGACTTGGTATTCATGGATATTAGGCGTTTGAAGTAAAGTGACAATGGCTGAATTTGTGGCAGACTATACTTGAAAAGACTCCTTCAAGTTATTTTGAAGAAGATTGTTTTTGTAAAGAGTATTGAAGAAGGTTTTTTGCGTATGTTGTTGTGGTTTAGGCTACGCTCACTAGCTGGTTTTACAATTGACAAAGATCGGTTCGCAGCTGAAGTAACGTGGATTTGCTTTCCCTTCTGTGTTAACAATGAGGAATGTATGGAAACATACTGCCTGTATAAAATTATAACTTCTAGAGGGTTCTCGTTTGGGCAAATTAAACTTTACATTTATGTAAAATAAAATATTTTTAAGCAAATATAAACACTATTTGAAATATAACTGATTTAGTTTTTCACCAATTCATTTAAAATTATTGACTTACTGTAGCTCGAAGTTGAAAGAAATGGCGTAACTTTTGTGAACACACTGTATTTAGACATTCGATTTTGATGTAAGTTCCTGAAAGAACGTTTTTAATCGACTCGTGTGATATTAACGTAGTTAAAATATTTTTTATTAAGATAAATAAATAAATCAAATGCAATTTTACATAATGTAAAAAAATACTGATATCTGTCTAATAAATACATACCACCATTTGTATTTGATTATTTCGATCTCTGAAAAGTATATATTCTGGAACATCTTGAAAACTATTAAAACATGGAGTTATTGAATGATCGTGTATACACTCAACATTAATAAACTCACAGATGCAAGGAATCCGATCATTCATTGAATCATACAAAGGCCAATATCCAGTACTTAGATAAAATGCGGTGGGCAGAATTTGTTGAAACATGTCCGCTACCTAGAAAAAATAAAGTAATTTTAATAAAAGGTAAACAAATAATATATTTAGGAAAGTAGTGCCAAAAACTGATTTGGGTTGATTTAATATTTTATTGAGGGCATTCATTTTTTATTATTAAATGAAAATGGTATGCCTAATTTTACGATTAACCAAAATTTTATGTTTCGTAACGAAAAAACTAACAAAAGTAGATGAATAAAAATCTGATCGTTCACAAAGACCATATTCATGTAAATGATATTGGAATAAACTTTTACATTCGTTATATCATTGCACATAGTAGCTCATAGACAAGAAACTGGGAAAACCGATTTTCATTCCTATTTTTACGACATAGAGACTACAAAGTTTTTTGCTCTCTTTGGGTATCGTACAGGAAAACACATATCAGATGTTCACAGGTCATGATTTCACTACAAATTAAAAGTGAGAAAATTATTTTCAACCATTTACAAAAAATTAAAAATAAATTTTATCTATGGATATAACTTTTATTCTTTATAAAATGATATGTGTTCGATGGAGAATTAAGTAACGAAAAACTCTGAAGGAAATGCACAAATTTATTCAGATGTTTACAGTTTAGCTTACAGAATTATACTAACTTAAGAAATACACACTATATCTACAAAAAACCTCTCATAGTTCTTGATAATACGTAAACACTTAGAGATTCTCGGCATGGGTGTTTATCATCTTCCAAAGGGTCTTGAATATTGAGATGAAACACACACACACACATGCAGTGGCGTGCTCGCCATAACACCTCCCTCCTGAAGACCGAAGCTGGGGTGTTCAAGAAGGGCTTCTTTTACAGCTTCGAAGTTTTGGCGCCTCTCTAGATATACTCCGCACAGGGCAGGTAGGGCCACATGGAACAAAAAAACCAACCGGCAATAACTCATTCTACTGTTGTTGTTATGAGAAGGCCGTAGATGAAGTGTACCACAAGGTAATCGAATTATATGTTGCAGTTATTATTGATTAAAATCCCTTTATAATATGGATAATGAAAGGTCATATCTACTACTTGCCGTGTTACACTTCAACTTCGTTTAGTTAATAGCATCATAAAATGGTTTTACATTATTAAAATGAAATTTTCGAATAACCTTGTTATCTAACTTAATTTTTAGAGTTTTATTGGTTTCATTGACTTCAAGAACAACATATGGTCCTGTATTTAATACCGATTTTGGTGTATTTGGATGTTGAATGATATTTACTAGAATTATATGAGTGTATAGCGACTAAAAGTGCATCTTCTAAGTCGCACTGGTTATGTTCTAAAAGATAACTTCGCAAAGTATCTGTTATGTTAGCATGGAAGCGCTCAATTATACCGTTAGAGGCATGGTACTCAGACGAAGTAAGGTGCCATTCGATATTCAATGAATTAATAAAACTTTGCACCTTTTTATGATTAAATTCACCCCCGTGATCTGACATAATCATCTTAGGAAGGCCGAAAAGCGAAAAATAATTTTTTAATTTACTAATTATCGTTTCTGGGTTTTTATCAGTTAAAATATACGCTTGTGCAAATTTTGTTAGATTATCTATAACGGTGAGCATTTTTTGTTTATCAAAAAAGAACAGGTCTACAGATAAAGCCTCAAATGGTTTCTCCGGAGAATGCCTTACATTTAAACCTTGAGTACGATTCCTACGATCAAATTTTGAGAGTTGACAAGTAGGGCATAAAGTAATAAACTCGGTTATTTCTCGATACATATTTTTCCATTTATAAAGTTGTCGAATTTTGTCTGCAGTTTCATTAATTCCTTTGTGATAATTACCCGGGTCGTTATGATATTCGAAAATTATCCTTTGCCTTTCTTCTACAGGCGGCATAGTAACGATATTTTTACAAATTATAAAGTTCACGTCTGGGTAAAGGAAACTGAGCATTTTATAATAAATATTACTTTCAAAATAAGGTATGCAATAAGTTTTATTTCTAACTAATACTAGTTTTTTCAAAGTATTAAAATTCTCAAGGCAATGGTGTGGCTTAATTTTAACTATAGTAATCTCTCTACTACGGTTTTCGTTATATAACTTTAATATTTTTTCAAAATCCGAGTCACCAACAGTGGGAAAATTATCATTGATTATTTCGAAATGATTTACATTTCTGTCATTCTCATCGTATAAATATAAAATAGTCTTATTGTTAACGTCTAAGATTTGCTCATTAGAGTAGGTAAAGTTATTTAAATTTACGTTAGTTTTAATATTCTCAAATTCCGTATATTCATTTTGTTTTTGATAGACATGGTTTAATCGAATTCTTGGCAGAGCGTCTAATTTTTGTTTACTTACAGTAGTATCGATTTTTTCACTTAAGTCGATAACATTATTACTTCTAACTTGATGTTCGTGTATATTATTTAGACTCAATATATTATGTTCCCGATCAGATGAAAACAAAGGGATTTCCTCATGATTAGCAAATAAAGTATTTAAACCAAAGTCAATAACACATTTATTCTTTTCTAAAAAATCATAACCAAGTATTCCATCAAAAGGAGAATTTATGTCTACTACATAGAATTTCTGAACACTCGAAAATAACTTAAAATTTACGCTCTTTGTAACTTGAATTGGTTCGTTATTAATACCAAATATTTTAAAATCTTCATGATTAAAGTGATAAGAATCTAAAATTTTACCAGGTTTCAATATTGATATAGCTGCTCCTGAATCAATTAATAATTTTATATTCAAATTTTTAATATGCGCGTAAAGAAGCGGTTTATTTGCTACTTGGTAAACTGTAACGTTGTCAGCGGCACTTGCTCTAAAAAAATCATGATCAACTTCGATTTCTATTTCTTTTTCTGAACTATCATTGTCGCAATAGGTATTATGAACAACATTGTGAGATTGTGGTTTACGATAACATTTTTCTGCTTTATGTCCATATTTATGGCAAACAGTGCACTTAGGAATAGTTAATTTAATCGGTGGATTTATCGATTGATTTGTTGAACAGGGATCAGAAAATGTTTTTTGAGTACCTGCAGTACTTGACGAAATTTTATTGTCATCATTTATATTTAATTTAGAAAACTTGTCATTTGTTTGTTTGAAATATTGTTGGTTTTCATAATCGTTTAAAATTTGCTTAATTTGAATTAACGAACTAGGATTTAAAGAGCGAAGCATTTGACACAAAGGTTTTTTTATGCCCGTAATAGCGGTCAGAATTGCCGTCTTACTGTGAAAATTATTTAAACATTTTTTCTCAACATCGTTCAAATTTGAATCGTATTTGATAACTTTATTGATTCTAATTAATTGTTTTTCAATTCTATCAACAAAATTTGTAGGTTTTTCATTAGAACTTTGCTTAAAGTGACATAACTCAAAATTTAGACACTGCAAATCCAAATTTTCACCAAACTGAGAAAGGAGAGCATTTTTTATTTCGTGCCATGTCGAAAATTCTTTCGAGCCAATGAAATCAAGAGCTTTTCCCTCTAACCTGCTTTTTACAATAAAAGGAAAAATTTGCAATTCCGCTGGGTCAAATTTTGCAAAAATAAAATCAACAGAATCTATAAAATAATGTAATTTTGAAGAAGACCCATCAAAAACATTTATAAGCTTGATAGCTTTGTCACAATTAATATAATTATTAGAGGTGGTAGCGGAAATTATTGGCGTAGTTGCTGTTACGTCGTTAGTTGCCATTGTATTAACAAAAATAAATTAAACAAATAAAAAAATGCAAATACTAGATATGATAGCTTAAAAGTTTGAAAATTGCGAAACAGAGTAAATAAAAAAATGAAAACAAATAAAAAATGAATATAATTCGACTAACCTCAAGTACTTCCGTGAGAACGTGTCGAAAACGTTGCAGCAAACGTCTCAGATCAAGTGGATTTACACTGGAACGGGTAGAGAACGGGTGGAGAACGTTGTATCTTCTGGATCAACTGGGTTTTCACTGGAACTGGTTGAAATTCTAAACTGTAGAGATGTTGTTGCTTCTTCTGTGGAAATGCTTCACCGTTTCCAGGGTCGAGTGGCTTTTCACTGAAGCTGGTTGAGAAGATTTCACGAAGTTGCTAGTTGCGCCTCCCCAGAACTTCCGAATTACTTTGTGGCTTTACACAACAAGTGGCCTTACACTTGGAATTCTTCTAAGTTGCTTACGGGTTCCTTCAGTTTTCCTTCCTCGTGGCCTTACACTCGGAACTCAAATACTAAGTCACTAATTCTCCAATTTTCCAATTAACGATTAAAATCGATTAAAAAAAGGCTTTACTTCTTCTAATTGGAAATTCTACTGACTGCGCTACTTTTATTCTTTATAAAATGATATGTGTTCGATGGAGAATTAAGTAACGAAAAACTCTGAAGGAAATGCACAAATTTATTCAGATGCTTACAGTTTAGCTTACAGAACTATACTAACTTAAGAAATACACACTATATCTACAAAAAACCTCTCATAGTTCTTGATAATACGTAAACACTTAGAGATTCTCGGCATGGGTGTTTATCATCTTCCAAAGGGTCTTGAATATTGAGATGAAACACACACACACACATGCAGTGGCGTGCTCGCCATAACATATATTTATAATAAATTTCTGAAAACAGCATACCTAGTCTTTTTTTATGTACTATCTAATGATATTTCTTTCTTTCAGAATTTGATCTATTTATCTTTTTCCTGTCTTTGAAAAGTGAACGTTTCCTTCTTTTTTTTGCTTCTTTCGGGTTCCGGGGAACTAAAAAACGGGTAACTTTTCTATGCTTAGAAGAGTATCGTGCTTACAATTAGAACATTAAATAATGAAATATATTTCAATAAGAAAGAAATCAGTTTCGTCTAAAATGAGATTTAAGGATAGCGTTGAATTAAAAGGGTACTCTTAT
Organism: Diabrotica balteata; assembly: GCA_918026665.1. Classification (NCBI taxonomy): domain Eukaryota; kingdom Metazoa; phylum Arthropoda; class Insecta; order Coleoptera; family Chrysomelidae; genus Diabrotica; species Diabrotica balteata. The sequence continues at coordinate 107,102,331 of OU898276.1, forward strand.
AATTTTGGTACTATACTTGGTCTCAAAGTGACTATAGTTGAGCCGCTGAAAAGATGAATGATCACGTGAATGGCACGCACTCTTAAATATTCCTCTCCCTATGTTATCACTTTTCCCACGTTTACACCGCTCAACAATAACGAACTAACACTCTCGCTATAACATATTTATACCGTTTTTTTTTTACAGGTTATTGATTTACATTAAATTTAAACATTGTATTGGCTTTTGTGAGTAGATAAAAATTCTAAATTTTAATTTTTATAGGGTGGACAAATAAAAAAATTTAGATAAATATGTCAAAAATAAACTTTAAATAAAATTAATAAATCCGCTTTATAAATTTGATGAAATGCGATTCGTTTGAATTAAATAGAATATCTTTATTCACAAGAATACTAACTATCTTAAGAAGACTACTTCTCCCAAAGTAGTCTTCTTTAGATCAGAGATATGAGGATTTTCAGAAATTTTCTGCATAATGTTTTGGATTATTGGAAGCTTATTATTCAAGAAGAAACTGTGGACTATCCGACGAATGATGTTCTTATGGTCATCTGTAACTGTATCGAGCAGTTTGTTTCCTCTATGATATGGTTTTAGAGGTCTAAATTCACTATTATTTCCGCGATGTTCTTGTCAAACATTATACACTGATGACACCTAAAATTTAAAAATATAATTATTACTATTGTTAACATAATACTGCTAATACTCACCTGTAGCCTCAGCAGTGAATTTTACAATATTTCCCTGTTCTGCTAATTCTTTGGATGCTTTTTTATAAGTGTTCATTATTACACCTTTCCCTCAACAGTTAAATGTCTTTTTTTATCTTTTTTTTGGAGGTGAAAGAGTGTTTACATGAATATTTAATAAACTTAACACATAATTAATAAAATCGTTAATAAACATAACTTACAAAATAATTAATACAAATTAATATGCGTAAGCGCGAACTCTAGAAACAATTTTTAACACTGCCAACAAAATTCATCAGCCAGCAGAAGTAAACCACAAATTAATAATGACAGTGTAAACAGTTTCTCAGAAGATCTAGTTTTGACCGCCTGTCGATGCTTGCAATAAGTGATCATGCGACCTTGGATTCCATCTTTTAAGCCGCTAGGGTATAGTCTGTACAGGTAAGATATGCAATGCTAACCTTATGGGAATTTCGCCAAGACGTTGCCAGTTTTATGCAGTGAGCGATGGCGTTCTCTATTGTCTATCTTTCAAAATAAACGGATTAAACCAGGAATTCTCAACAAGTCCTCACGTACAATTTTATGTAATTTACAAATATTGTTTGCTAATAATTTTACATAATACTATACATTATTTTTTCTAAAAGTAACTTATCAACTTTTATCTTTTATTATAGTGTAATGCCACGTTAACAACACACGTTCCCAAAAATTGCTACATAACAGAAGGAATAAGGCAAATATAATAAATTTAGACTACTGTAAGTTGATATATATATTCACTACACTACTTGTTAATGATATAATTAATCTGATTGAACCAGTAACTAATGAGATAAAAGCTAAAAACAAGAATAATCCTAACCTACGATACAATAATAATTTATCAATTACTAACTTTTTTTGTACCAAACAAGAATTCAAACTAAGGTGGCCACGCACGAAAATTTGTAAATTATGCATCAACCTGAACCAGATAATTTAAAACAACTGGAAGATGCTATAAAGGCAGGAAATAGTAAAATCGATGCTAGCGAGGTGAGACTCTCACTAAAAATCGAAGAATTTAACCGAAAAGTGAATGATATTGAAAGAGAAAATTCGCATCTAAGACAACAAATAGAACTACTTCAGAGACAAAATAAAAAAAAAACAATATTATTATATTTGGATTGGATAGTACAGAAGAAATCTTCGACTTTCATGTAGTATTAGAGTTGATAAATAGTCTATTAAAAATAAAAATAAACGAGCGTGATATAAACAATCTGATTCCAGATTGTTTATATCACGCTCAGTACCACTAGACCAGGTAGTGATCAATTCTGATCACTACCTGGTCGAAAGTAGGATAACGGCTAGAATTTCAAACATCAAAAAGGAAAGAGGCTCTAAACATGAACGATACAATATAGAAGGACTCAAAGAAACAAACAAAAATAGAGAGTACAAAGAAAATATAAGCATCAAACTAGAAAACAGACTAAAACATGAAAACCTGAATGAGGAGTGGGAAGAGTGCAGAGAAATTATAAAAGAAACAGCTAAAGAGGTGTTGGGCATGGAAGGAGAAGAAAGAAGAACAAGAACGAATCACTGGTTTGACCAAGAATGTCAAACTATAACAGAAAGAAAAAACAGAGCATATCTACAGATGCAACAGAGGCACAGAACCCGACAAGCAGAGGAAGAATATAAACAACTACGTAAAAAAGAAAAGAAAATACACCAAAGAAAGAAGAGAGAATATATCAACAAAGAACTTCAAGAACTACAAGAACTAAGTAAGCCAACAGAGACAAGAAAATTTTACCAGAAACATTGACAGAATATATATTGACAGAACAGCAAGAGATACTTAGAAGATGGACAGAACATTTTAAGGAAAATCTTGGGGTGAATAGGACGGAGATGAACCCTGATATACCGTTAGACCAAGCAGACAACAGAGAAAAGAGTCCACCAACAATAGCAGAGATTAGAACAGCAGTGATTCTCTTTGTGATTCTCGAATAAAACTCGAAATTCGACAACGTTTATCAAAATGCTACGTCTGGTCGACTCTTCTATATGCAGTTGAAACGTGGACCCTTAAAACATCAACCGTAAATAAATTGGAGGCCTTTGAAATGTGGATCTACCGGAGAATACTCAAAATTTCATGGACATCGCATACCTCAAACGAAGAAGTGCTGCATAGAATAGGCAAGGAAAGAGAACTTTTTAACACAGTAAAAGTAAGAAAAACATCATACCTAGGCCACATACTGAGAAATAATAAGTACCAATATGCCCAACTTATAGTGAAAGGAAAAATCGAGGGAAAGAGAGGCCTAGGAAGGAAAAGACTATCATGGCTCAGAAACATCCGACAATGGACAGGGCTAAATTTTGAACAGCTAATAAGAACAGCTGAAGATAGAGAAGAGTTTAAAATTGTAGTAGCCAACCTTCATTGAGGAGAGGGCACTTTAAGAAGAAGAAGAAGAACAGCAGTGGACAAATTAAAGAACAATAAATCACCGGGATCGTATTAAATATTATCGGAGCTACTGAAAGAAGGAGGAGACGCATTACTTAAAGCCATACATGAGCTGATAAGAAAGATATGGTTGAATAAACAGCTACCAAAGGAGTGGAATAGCGGCATTATTGTACCACTACATAAAAAAGGAAACCAGTTAGAATGTGAAAACTACCGTGGAATCACGCTGTTGAATGCGGCATACAAAATAATGTCCAACGTAATGTATGAAAGACTTAGACCATACGCTGAAAAAATAGTTGGCAAATACCAATGTGGCTTCTGTACACAGAAGTCAACAATAGACCAGATATTTGTTCTGCGACAGATCCTTGAAAAAACAAGTGAATATAACATCGACACACATCATCTCTTCATAGACTTCGAAAGCGCATATGACAATATAAACCGAGAATTCCTAACAAAACAAATGAAAGAATTTAATATACCAACACAGCTAATAGAATTGATAAAAGAAACACTAAAAGTAGAAAGTAAAATCCGGATACAAAACGAATTAACGGAAACAATAGATGTGAAGAAGGGACTACGCCAGGGAGACGCTCTATCATGCATATTATTAAACATCATACTTGAAAAAATAATAAGAGACACAACAGTTAATACCCGAGGAACAATAATTATTTAATTAAAAATCCTTTGTAATAGGTATATATTTTAGGCCCAAACGGGCTAAGTTAAAAAGACAAAACGTTTTCGGAAACCATGTTCCATCATCAGTGTCTAGGAGTACATGAATGTAGCCACCAAGATTAAATATGTGGGTAAAAACCCGATAACAGATGTTTAATTACATTTAGTTTTAAAATTATGTTATAATGATTTAGGATTATAGAGTTACCGATGGATTAGGTAACATGGCGACATATGACTCCACGTTGAAGTTGCTAGTCCTGAGACGGTATGTCTTCCAGGACTGTATGAGTGCAACTCATAGTTGTATGAGTATCAGACGTAACTAGGGATCCTAAGTATGTAAAGTTTTTTACCGCCTCAATATTGTATTCTCCTATTGTTAAATTTGGCAGCTGCCTTATTTGTGCGTTTTTATCTGCAGGCATATACTTTGTTTTTGTCTGATTGATTTTAAGACCATACAAGAAATTATGAAAAATAATAAGTCTTCAAAAAATATGTGGAAAATAGTAAATAACTATAATAGTTAAAATGTTAATACTCAAAATATCAAAGAAATACTTACTGCAAATAACCAAAGTATTACCGACACAAATGAGATCGCCGAGGAATTTAACAAATATTTTTCAAAAGTTGGAGAAACATATGCTCAGAAGATAATTAAACCTTCTTCTCGACCACCAAAGAGAAACGTTACAATAAATTCCTTCTTTTTATTACCTGTGGATGAAAATGACGTTGTTCAGATTATAGCCTCATTGAAATCGAACAAAGCTCCAGGAATACATGGTATAAAATCTAAAGTACTTAAATAACTATCGCCAATACTAACTGGTCCCATTACTTATCTATTAAATAATGTATTTTCTAGCGGCAAATGGCCCGAACAACTTAAGCTAACAGTGGTGATTCCCATTCATAAGAAAGGCGATCCAAAATTAACAAATAATTACAGACCAATCTCAATAATCACTTCACTTTGCAAGATATTGGAAAAGGCTATAAAATATCAACTAGTATTATACTTAGAAAAATATAAGTTAATTTTAAACAAACAATATGGTTTTATGGGGGGAGTATCCGCGGAAATGCAATATCGTACCTATCTAATAAAATTTACAACTTAGTTGACAGCAGTACACCAACAGCTTGTGTATTCCTAAAGGCGTTCGATACGGTTAGTCACTTACAACTATTAGATACTTTAGCAGACATTGGTATAAGAGGAAACACATTTAACTTAATGGAAAGCTACTTAAAAAATCGATATCAAAGAGTGCGACTAGAAGGGAAATTGAGTAGTGCCAAAAGCATAAATTTTGGTATACCACAAGGGACTGTACTATTTATAGGACCCATATTATTTATACTGTACATAAACAATATTCTTACTCACCGGACTGAAGGTGACAAATTAAGTTTTGTAGATGATACAGCAATTTTGTACTCTGCAGACACGTGGATGGAACTAAAGCGAAAAATGGAACATGACTTAGGAAGAATTATTGATATATTTAACCACAACCTTCTTACAGTAAATATGGATAAGACAGTTTATGTTCAATTTACAAGCTATAAGAGAGGTCTACCAGATTACAAATTTTTTAAAAATAAAAAATCTGTGTATTAATGCAGTGAGTAACACAAAATACCTTGGTGTTCAAATAATATTAGCAGATTAGAAGCAGATACTAATAAATATTATTAATTATCAGGATCTTAATCAGGATAACAACGATTCTGTATTAAGTGTAATTAGGAAAGTGTCAGAAATGAGTGGTGTTTGCGAAAAGAATCTGTTTCGCATATTGGTTTCGAAGATTGGTTAGAAAATAAGTTAATGCTAAATTTGTCAGAAAAAACTGTTGTGGTAATGGACAATGCCTCCTATCACAGCAGAAAGTAAGAACAAATTCCCAAACAGTTCAATACTAAAAAAAGATATTCAAGACTGGCTTTTGTCAAATGACCTATTTTTTGAAAACGACAAACTAAAATGCTAGTTACTTGATGTAGTCAAGGCCTTCAAAGCAAAATATGACATGTACATAATAGAAGATACTGCCAAAAAGCACAATGTAAAGATTCTGAGGCTCCCACCCTATCACTGTGAAGTCATTCAACAGCCACCTTTACTTCCAAGCCATGAAGTAGAAATTTGGCAACAACGCGTGGTAGTCCGACCGTGGTTTGTTTTGTTTAACATTTCATATAGGAAGGCTTATAAAGTTTGTTGAATTTAGTGTTTTTTTAACTTTATTTGAATGTTTTATTTGTAAATTGTGTTTAAATCAATTAGAAAATATTAATATAAGTGAAATTTCATTACATTTAGAACTTTTAGAAGATGCTTAACGACAATATAAAAGGCAAGTATAAATATAACCTACAAAACAAACTGAAAATAATAATACTTTTGCTTCTTGTTACAAAATATGTAAACTAAAAACAACAATAATAATACTTTTGTTTTTTGTTACAGATGCTCTGGCATTGTTGTGTACCTGGTTGCAAAACCAATTATGCCAGTACTTTAAAAACGAAATAGGCAGAAAGTACGTTTTCGTTTCCCAAAGAAGGTATACTGGGTTATGCTCTATTCGTAAAGAAGGCTATACGATTACCAAATCTTCCGTAGTATGTGCCAAACATTTTCATGAAGATGATATTCAGCGGATTGAACAATGAGAAGATAAAGATGGAAATGTACACATTGAAAAGTTAATATTTCCCAAATTAAAAGGCAATGCAGTTCCTAATATATTTCCTGAAGTACCATCATATGTAACTGTTCATCGTACTAAAGAAAGAAGGAATCCCGAAGACAGAAGAAACTTTTTGCATAAGAAGAGAGAACAAGAGATAATATAATTATGACAATTAGACTTAGACAATAATATCCCATTGAAAATCTGGACAAGTAAAATTACAAGTGACTGTGTATATTTCTATGTATTAAACATTAATCAGTTCGGACACAAGTATGATAATATTTGTGTAATACATAGTGTAATAGTTAGCAGTAATTTTAGTGTAATCGTCAATGTAGATAAGAATAGATTAAGTAGTAATTATTTGAAATGGATTTTACAATATAGTAAATTAACAAGATGGTTACAATTAGAGAACTTACTTTCTCATTTAGATCTGCTTTTTAGATAAGTGATTATTTGACAAAGTGACAAAAGGTAAGTGACAAATTTGAGTATTACATTCAAAAATCTTTTGAGAATATAGGCTGTTTTAAATCGATATACAAATTATAAATGGTATGTTACATTCAACACATTTTTCATGTATACCTCTCTTAACTTTGTGTATATGACAAAAAACCTATTCATATTTAAAATTGCTACTTTCGTATACCTAAGTATGAAAATTGAACAAAAGTTATAAGTAAATAGTAAAATATTTAATTTTCAATTAGATTAATTTAGAACCATATTTATATTGTGTCTGATTTCTTAGGATGAATTTTTAATCATAATAGTTACACTAAGTTTTTACTGAACAAATTTTATATCTTTTGTATTTTTAATAATCTTATTAAATGTCGTGTTATAGTTTGTTTTTATGAACGAGAGAGTAATTAGCATAATTTTAACTGGTACCTCCGACCACTCCATGGGCGTGCTCAAGATTACTTGAAAAATTACTTTGAATAATTGTAAAAAATAAATGAATTATTTGTGTTATAAAGTGTTATGTGTATGTAAACAAAAGTGACCTCTTTTATCACACACTATATTAGAACTGACTGGCCTACATTAAAAAGGGTTTTAAAAAATTCACATTTTTTTTAATTTTTAAAAATTAAAAAAGAGAAAAAGAATTTTTAAAACCGTCTAAGGTATGTTAAATAGATGAATAAAAATATTAATATAAAACTTACAGCTACTTGTTACAAATCCAAATCAGATTCAGAAGATGAACTTTCAGAACCAAGATTTATAATAACTAGCTCGATCATTTTATCAGTAATATTGTCCAGCTTCCACATTTTCTCCTCTTCTTTAATAGTGTGATTTACTGCCTTTTCCCAGTTTTCAGGTTTTACATTATTTACGGCCTCCAAAAACAACTGTTTAACATCATGAATTTTAAAAGTGGTATTTTTTCTTGAAACTTCACTCTTTATCTGTGCCCATACCAGTTCAATCGGGTTTAATTCACAATGATATGGTGGGGATCTAAGTACTGTCATTCCACGATTTTTGGCAATTTCATCAATTTCGTATTTTTTAAATTTTTCTTTATGAAGGGCACACAACGAATAAAGTTCCTTTCTTATAGATCCGGGATGGTACGTAATATTTTTTGAACTCAGCCAATTCTGCAAGTCTTTTTTTAACCACTTGGTTGTGGGCAGTCCTTCTATAAGTCTGGAGTGATAACTTGCATTATCCATTACTATTACACAGTTCTTAGGAAGAAGATCTATCATTTGTTCGAACCATTCTTGAAAGACATCAGCGTTCATGTCTTCATGGTAGTCACCGGTACGAGTTGATTCAAAAGTTAATAAACCACCTTCAACAAAACCGTCTGAACTGCCAATGTGTACTATTATCAGCCTGCGTCCCTTTCCTGATGGTGGGTTTAAACCAGTAGATAAGTTATTTACAAAAGCGTGCCTTTGACTTGTAACAGTTTCATCCTGCCAAAATTTATTTGGTGTATGACCCTCGTTGATCCATGTTTCATCAAGATAAAATATTTTTCTTTTTTGGTTTCTCATTTCCTTTATGGTTTTTAGAAAATGTCTTCTCCATATGACAATATCGCTTCTTTCTAATAAAATAGACTTTCTGGGATTCTTTTTCCAGCGGAAGCCTATTTCTTTTAAAAGTTTCCATAACGTACTTCGACTCATTTCTGGGTAATCCTTATCATCTCGAACTGAGACAAGAACTTTATCCAATGTTGGAAATTCTTGTCTAAAGAAGAATTCATGCACTTTCCGTCGAAGTCCTTCTTTAAAATGATATTCTATTTGAAATTTTGGTTTCCCTGAAGCATTACGTGGCATTTGAAAACTACCACATTTCTCTTCTTTAATAACTCTGTAAATCGTAGATTTCCCAACACCAAGTGTACTGCTAACTTACTCAACGGTCTCATCAACACTTTCACATAAACGTTTGTCTGTAAATGATTTAAAACAATTAAATATTAATGTTTTTTCATTAACTGTTAAAGGACCAATTTTTCGGCGTTTACACGGCACTTCCAAATTTTCCATAACACTAGGATACACAATAAACTGCACCTTGCAACTGAAGTACCTACTTTTAGTGAACTGTTAAGAATTTTGAATACGCCACTTGGACCTTCCTACAAAATGGAAAAACCCACTATCACATTTTCTGTGGAATAAGTTTAGAAGGTAATTATCTAGTCAATTACTGTCGTAGATTCATGGAATTAAAGAATTAAATGTTTGATTGTTGAAACCCTTACTTCGTGGAATGCACTCATTTCAGATAAAATAAAACGTTTTATTTTATCTAAAGAATTAAATTTTATTTTGCAAATAGGTAGGTATTTATTAAACTTTTATTGGTTATATATAACCAATAAAATAAACATCTTACATTTCTTGCAAATTCATTAGTACCTGTTAACCTCCATCACTCCGACACTGGCAACCTTATTTAGGGATTAGTAGCCCTCACAACTATTGTATTCTATTCTGCTCCAACCTTTATACCTGGTGGTCATACTCAATTTAAAATTGTTTTCTTATATACTTCTTTAAACTTGTTGACAAATATCTGTTTTTCATTGAGTCACCCGTATCAACAGTTTAGGGATTTGCATACATAATTTATTGTTTTATTACTCTCTCATACATAAAAATACACTATAATGTATTGTGTTATTTATATGCTTAAGTACTTAAAATTTAAAATTTCTAGAGATTCTTGACTGCATTTGATTGTAAGATTAACTGTTTGACACTGTATTTTAAGTGCAATAAATTTTACTCTAGTGATTATTTTATTGATAATATAACCTAAATAATAATAAAACTTTATATATATTTATTAGGTAAATATAAGGTTTTATTAATTTAATTTTCATAAAAATATTTCTGTAATGAATTGAAGTTTTCAAAATATCAGTTTCCTAAAATTCAAATTAGTTTAATTTTCTGTTAGACCTTACAGCTGATTATCGGACTAACGACGTCATAGAATGCGGTGTTGCCTTTTTTACTTCATGGCTTGGAAGTAAAGGTGGCTGTGGTCATTCCCATCGAAATGGTTTGGAGTGAAGTGAAACGGTATATAGCAGGACGCAACGCAAATTTGAAAGAAGCTGAAATGCGAAATTTAATTACAGCAGTGTACTATACTTTGTTTCAAGTTAAGAAAATAACATTACGCTTATGGAGATCAGTGTTGCCAAAACTCTCACACACTCTCTTTTGCACGGATGTCCAAGATATTTCCTTTGCTTAATTTTTGAATTTTCATTTTCAATTAACATTTAACTGTAAAGTCAGAATAACTACTAAATAAAAGCCTTATTATCATTATGTAGTCAGAGAACGACATAAAATAGCTGACATACGCACATCGTATTATTTTAAGTTGCAATTAGTAATTAGATATACGCATTCCAAGCGGTCAATATTTTCTACTGATTTCTATGATTCATGGCATATCGTATTCTCACCGAAAAACAAATAAACTGTCGTTACTATAATTAAAATAAGATAAAATAAAATTATCTTTTGTAAATACTATTTATCTAATTATAATCATTTTCCCTACTTTTCATCTCTTGTTTCGAATGGGCACTTTTGGTCAATTACGTTAAAAAACATTAATTTAATTCATATTTGTGGAAACAAAAATACAAATTATACAACCCTAAATTGTGCTTGTGAGTGTCGTGGCAACGCCGCGTTGCTATCGTCCATAAGAAATACATGGCCCTATCTTCGCAATGTTATTTTCTAAACGTGGAACGTAGTAGTCATTTCGCTAGAGAAATGGATAAATTACGTAAACCACGTAATAGCAACAGAAAAAAAATATGTGAAATTGACAATTTGTTAGAGGATATCGAACCAATTATTATAAATATAAATAACGGAGGTAGTGATGACAGTGACGATAATAATGATAGTTAAGCAGAAACTACATGTGACATCGATTGACAGAAAAAGGAACCAAATATAATGGTGTACAATTATGATTACTTACACGCGAAATTAAATACAGTGACTTCTTTTATTTTCAACTTTCAATACTTCTACGTTTTGTTACTGCCAATATATACATACAGTGCGGTTTTTTAAAATCCTTCCCCCCTTAACTTTTGAACAGAACAATACATAAATAAAATGTTAATTTATATATTCAGTTTTATTTTATTCGATTTTATTTAAATCTATAAACAAATGGTTTGTAACGTTAGCACATACTGTTGAATTAAAAACAAACTGCTTGTGTAACATAAATAAAAGGCCTTTCTTAATTTCTATTTTATTTTAATTTAACCCAAGTATGTTGTACCAAATATTATTTATGTTTAAGAACCACTGAGAGAAGAAAGCCAGGCAGGGTCGTTAGTGATCATTAATAGTTAAGCTACCCTCAACACAAAAGATGGATTAGGCTAAGTAGTAATAGAAGTGACGTTTATGTTAATACAAGTTTGCAAAGAAGTATGATATAGATGTTGTGAATTTACCCTGTATAGACAAGTCACTTTGAGACAATCTATAGTTTACTATACTAATATCCACTGAATGATAGTATCTTACTTAATAGTCACTTCTCTGGCAACTTAGATTCGAGGTAGTTGATATGTATCATAAGATGTGTCAGATAGTGGTGACACATGAAAATTATCATGTATTTATATATAGTGCAATAAAAAAAAATCCAGAGAGGCAGGGGTGGGATGAATAATGCACACCAGATTAACAAAACAAATAAGTAATTGGGAAACCTGCTCAGAGAGAATAATATCAGTAGAGATGAAAGACAAAAACCAAAATATAAAAACGATAATAAATGTATTTAGCCCAAACAATGACGACTCGGCTTATAATAAGGATAAATTCTGGGAAGAATTAGCGTTCAGAACAAGCAAAAGAGAATATATATATATATATATATATATATATATATATATATATATATATATATATATATATTAGTTGTCTTTTATCGGGATAGAGAAGAAAAGGATAAGAATACAAATATATTATATTACAAAGATTTACGTTTCTTTATTTTATATGAACGAATAAAACAATTATTAAATTCTGTCGTTATCTTATCAATCAGCATACAAGAAAATAAATCAAATTATTATGATAATAAGATTATAAAGCTACATACATTTATATTACGTGAAAAACCAATTTTACTTAAAATTTTCTTTACTTGAAAAAAAGAAACCACAAAACTTTAAACTTTTGATTAGCCTAACAAAACCTCAGTTCTTAAATTTTAATGATAATGACCATGATGTCGAAACGATCCTTCACAGATATAAAATTCAATTGTGCAAACACTTACAGTTTATTTTCTTCTTGAGTTGTATGTTGGAACATACCCAGAAAAGTCCAGTCTCCAGTTTAAATTATTATCACTTTTGCTAATACAAACCATTTCCAAAAAAGTACATGCTCTGCCAAGATGGCACAAGATGGTTTCTTAATTCGACAATCATTTTTGTGAGAAATATTGCGATTTGAGAGATTTCTTCCAGTCTCACCAATATACTCAGCTTCACACTGAGTACAACCAATGCTGTATACTACATTTGTTTGATCTAATTTGTCTTTAATAAACACCTTTATAAAAACAGAGTTTATTCTTCATTCCTAGCCTTTAAAATGCATTTTGAGTTTTGTCGATTGAATGGCCATCAACTGGTATATGTGTGTTGGACATTACGTCATCAGTGTCGCCGTAATAACGTAATCGACGATCTTTATAAAAACTACAAACCGCCTACTTATCGCATTTGCAATGATATAATCATTTATATATTTATTTCTACAATAAACTTAAATTACACCAAATGTTCAAATTTACTACCTGCAGTAATAATATAATATGAAAGATGGCTAATAAATTCTTTCCCAACGTTTTCGATGACTTCAGGTGTTATTTGTGTAATTTCCGTTGTGATGCGCTCCTTCAACTCTTCTACCTTATTCGGCGATTATGATACACTCTGCTCTTTAAATATCCCTACAAAAAAATGTTTAACGAAGTCAAATCTGGAGACTTTCGTGGCCATTCGATGGTCTTTCTTCTACCTATCCACCTACCTGGGAAAACGTTAATGGTAATTTCGTACCTCAACGCCGTAATGTTGCTACGGCGTTGAGGTACAATTACAATACAGCCACAATTACTAAGCACGGTGTAAAACCATCTTGTTTTTGAGAAGATGTTCCGAAAAAATTACAGAAGCGAGACGAACAGAAATAAATTGAGAATTTTGGAAATTGCAAAAAAACGAACAGAAAATTTTAATAACACATCTGAACAAGTAACCGAACGGAAAACCACACTGACTATAGACACTGTTGTGTCTAGAAGGTCGAAAAGTTTTTTTATATTTTTTAAAGACAATGACGGATGCAAAAAAAGTGTCTGCAAAATATTTTTTATGAGAACGCTCTATTACGCTGGGATATGAAAAAAAAAAATGAGTTATTAAAGATGCCCTTACTAAAACAAATTCAAAAGTGACGGTCAAAAGGAGTAAACAAGGAAAGACAGAAAAAAATTGAAATAGATCGAAATGTTATTAAAGAACATCGTAGAATCTTTAAAACCCATAGAACCACACTACCGTCGGGAGCACTCACCAGAACGACGTTATCTTCCCAGTGACATAACAATAAAGATGATGTACCAGAATTTTATTGAAAAATATCCAAATATCAAGTTTTCGTATTATTTATATCGAGAAGTTGTCGCAACTTTAAATATTTCATTTGTAAAATTAGGACACGAAGAGTGCTGGTTGTGTGAATCATTTGACTTGCATTCAAAATCCAAGTCTCACAAAAAGGATTTATTGGTGGATAATTGTGAGGAATGCACCAACTTTGGTGTACATCAAAATAAATGCACTGCTGCTATATCAGAATATCAAACTGACTCATCTGCAAAAAGTAACTGGGACGATACATCAATGGTAGTTTCAGCGGATTTGCAAAAGGTAATAATTATATTAATTGTAAGTGTTTTATTTTGTTGTAATCTTCTAGGTCATAATGCTTCCGAGAATGGATATGTTTAAGGAGATTATTTTTACACCTAGAATAATTACTTTTAATGAAAGTTTTGTCGTCACTGCTAGTAAGCCAACAGTACCAACTGCAATTTTTTGGCACGAAGGAATAGCCGGAAGGAGTAAGTCAGATATTACCAGTAAATTCTATATATATTCAAATATGCAAACAATTGCTCTGCTCAAAATAAAAACTAGGCTTTGTTTACTTTTTTTACGTTTATTGTAAGTTCTGAGCATATCGCACTTGAAAAATTAATTAAGTATTAAGTATTTTGAGCCTGGCCATACCTTCACGGCTGCGGACTCATTCCACCTCCAAGTGGAACCCTCCATGAAGCAAATGGGTAAAATATACGATTTTAAAGACTTTTCAAATGCAGTAGCAAGTACAGCAAGTAATGCTAAAGTAATTATTATGGAATTAGCTGACTTTTTTGAATGGCAAGATGGTACTTCTGCATATAAACTGAATAAAATTAATCCCAGGCCATACCTAAATCAAATGGTTCAAATAAATTTTTCTAGGGGTGAATATACTTTTTCGTACCAAACCAGCTTCACATCAGAAACAGAAAGTGAAGTAAATATTCTAAATGCAAAGATTGTAAAACAGGGAATGACAAAACTTTAACCCAAGTCCATTCCTGGAGGCATAACGACTGAAAGAAAACAACTAATTATATCCAAACTGTGTGGACACATGGTTAAAATCAAACAAACGTTTTGGCATAATTTACCAACTTTAATGGAAGCTAGAGCTTTAGATGATTAAAAAACTGATTATGACTATGTTATTTTGTTTATCTTCATAAACTAACTTTGATTAAGATAAGACTTTTTGCTTTACCTTATTTTTATGATTTGTTAGGATTAAATGTTGTATCTATCAAAAGTCTAATTTCAAAAACTCTGAAAGAAAATTGCACGCACTCACAAATTTGTATAATCAAAAAATAATTGCTGTTGTAACAAGATTTTTAATGAGTCATTACAGTTGATGGCAATTAATCAAATCTAAAACATCGAATATCTCAAAATAGGGATTTTGTCAGTTACGACTTCTATTCTTAACAGGGCAGTATACTTATTCAAAATTTGTAGCGTTCACAAAAAATTGGACATTTTTGAGGCGTTCCGGCTTACTACATAATTACATTTGTAGCTCCTCATAAGATAAATTATAATTTCGTAAAAGTAACTTTATATTTTAAACATTCATATACTTACATATTTTGGTGCCTTGCTCGAGGAAAATATATTTTTTATGTTGAGTGCTCTAAACTAATCATTGTCAAATCAAGTAATTTTGCAAAGTTTATTTTAAAGCTGAACCAATAATTGTTGTTGAAAAATCGATTATACGCATCAAAAAACATATAAAAAAACGTCAAGGTAACGAGGGGACATAAAAGTGCGTACTCAACGCACTCTTTCGCCTATACTAGTCTATATTCTTTGTCTATACCTACTATAATATAATCCCATATAAAAAATTCAACATTCAACTTTTAACATGTCTACATGTCACCAGAAAACTGTTTCAGAATCAAAATCTAAATTGAGTATTCAGAAACAACTAAAATGTATTACTTTCTCTTAGAATAATTATACGTTTAGTAATGTAAACGAAAATGTTATTTTACTAAAATAGCGGCTAATACAAGAGATTAATAAACCTATATATGGAAAATATGTTTAAACTTACCACTAGTGGTCCACAATTTACCACAACGGTATTACAACAATGCTGAATAATTTCAAATGATTCAAAAATTAAACGTTGAAGCCTCGTCACTTTATTTAAATTTATTCTGCTCATTTCTATATTAAGTTCTTCCATATTAAGCAACTAAACTAACTGAAGAATAAACCGACGAACTATTCTCACTAAATTTGGAACTAAAAAACAAACTACTAAACTTTAAACAATAAAAGTACCCCGTATTTTTTAACTGTACAAAACAGCAACTACCGACCAACACTATCGTTTATGTAGGAGTACGCATGGCATCCCGCATAACTGCCATAAGCACAGCCACCTAAAGCTTACAAGCCGTGAACTAAAAATGGCAACGCCGCATCAGCTGTTAGAAGTAGTCCGACTATAAAGAGCCCATCAAAATAATAAATAAAAGAGGAACATCATAATATTCGCTATAAAGTTAAAATTAAGTAAAAAAATCGAACAAAATAGTTTGATAAGGTACATATATATATATATATATATATATATATATATATATATATATATATATATATATATATATATATATCACATCTATTAAAACTGCAAAACATTGAATACAATGAGGTGTAATATTAATAGAATTTAAAAGTAATACAAGTGCATTCAGCTTACATTATTTACATAATTTACGTTAAAAAAAAAGAAAATATTCTTTTAATATTTTTGTAAACAACTTGCAGTTTATTGAATTCTAGTATCCCTTGAGCGAATATTATATTTATTAAGAGTGGCTTAAAAAAATGTTATTGAAATTCCAGGTATTTATTTTTTTAAAGTTGAAAGCTTGCGCTTTTTAGATAAACTTTTAGTTAGTTTCTTTGTCATAATTTCATTATTCTTGTTTTTTGTGAAGTTATTTAACAAAGTATTGGAGAAAATCACAGAAATTTTAAAATATAATTCTCTAACAGCTGTTCCACAAACACAAATTTTAGAAAAATCAATATAAAAATTGTCACTTTCCAAACTCGTGAGGGCTAAAGAAGCCAATAAATATTTTTGATTTTTATGAGACAAAAACAGTGACATAGTTTCTGGATGTTTAATTATGTATTCAAAAAGAGCACACGAGTGATAATAAATATAATGAACTTCATTTGTTGCAACAGATAAACCACCTCGTTGCAGATAATCAAAATATTCATCATTTACCTTATCACCTATACTTTGTACAATCAGATCTCTACAGGTAAGGCATTTAAGAGTTTTTTGTACAGTATGAACTGCATATCCGCTAATATATATTTGACTTGATTCCTCACAATTGTATGTACGCAGATAATCACTATTAAAAATAGAAGTAAATTCTGAACATTCTATGAACTGATTAAGTGTTGCACAATTTAGATCATCAGGTGGCTGAAATTTTAATTGTGTTAAATCACTAGTAACAGACGATTTCAGAATATTCTGTATTCGAATTTTTTTTTCTGAATCAATCACTTGAGTAACTGAAATGTTATAATTACAGCCAGATAGCCTATAACGACCAAACCTTTCTTCTAAATTATCCGTTTGGAATTTGCCAGGTAATATAAATTCTATATTTAAATGATTAAATGAATACTCTATTACTTTGATCAAAATTGATGTGCTGTTTTTAAGAGCAAGGTATGTATCATTTGTAAGTGAAGAGCCTTCAGGAATTTGATGCCAAGAATCTAGCCACATCACAAATTTTTTTAAAAAAACTACTTTGAAATCATTATCTGAAAAAATTGGGGTAGCCAAATCATTCCTTTTTGCCTGTCCTTTAAATTTAGTTTTTACATTAATTATGTTCCACCAACTTCTAATAATTTCTAAAAATGAGGCTGTGTCTGTATAAATACTACATGACTGTAAAGCAGCTATTGTACTTTCATGAAAAATATTTTCTACCAAAGACACTTTTTGTCTTTCAAAATTATTTGGATAAATAGATTTATGATTTAGTTTATATGCTCTTTTGGTTAAAAAGTTTATCTCAATTTGGTACAATGTTTGTAAGTCCTTAAAAAATGCCTTTCGAAGAACTGAATGATTATTAAAATCTGGAAAAATAAAGGTTTTTTCTGGGTCTTTCTTATTAAGCCAATTATTCCTAATATTTTTAAAAATATGTACAAAATCATATAATAAATAAATATTCTCATTATTAAACTTAGGATTAGATATGGAAAAATTTGGAGATAACTGACCAAACATGTTTTGATTTAAACGATTGTTGTCGGTAATTACACACAATACTTTAAATCCACAGTCCTGAATATACTGAATTGATTCAAGAACTATGTCTTTGAGTTCATTACCAGCAATATTACATACAGGTACTAAACGCACCACTTCTTTAAAATGTGCAAATGCTGATGAAATCATTAACGTTAGAATAGTTTTCGCTAATTGTTTATCATTGTTGGCAGCAAAACCAGTAATTTGTTTTGAGTGATAATGAACTCCAGGATTTACATATATTTCATCTACAAGTAAATTGACTATTTTTTCTCGATCATTCAGATTTGAAGCAAGATATGATAAATAATTATTTTCTAATTGATCATCAGGAGATACATGAAAGGATGATGTTATCATTTGTAAATATCTTTTAGTGGGCAAATTTAAGTACTGCTGAATAATATTATAACATGATGTTGACTGATTATATATGGTAAGAGCAAAAATAATTGTTGGTAGAGAATATTTTGCCCTACTTGCTGTTAGTAACAGTAACTGATTTTTCACAAAAGCCAGAACTCCCTTCATTTTATCTACATCTGTATTTTCTATGACTCTGTCAATTTCACTACATATTTTGGTTATTTTAAAATTATTGTCAATAGGACTTTCAAAAAAAAAAAAGAATACCTGGACAGCAGATTTTCTAGTTGTGACCAACGCGATAACTTACAGTCAAATGGTAAAATACATTTTAAATCATGAGGTGACAGTTGGATGTCCTTCACATAAACAGATACAAGTAATTCCTTCGTAATGTTAATGTTTGAAATAACTTTTATACACTCATCACTAAACTGATTGTCAATATTTAATAAATAAAAACAAATCCTTTCTTCTACAACTTTTATTTGCCAGTTTTTTAACTCAACCCTCTCACTAACACTTTGTAAAAGTTCCTTGAAATCCACGATAAGGTCTTTGTTTTCGAGTTCTTTTATATTATTTTCTTCCCGGAGACTTATTTCTGCTCGCCTAGTTTCAGGATTTTTTCTTGTTGGTGGTTTTGGGTTAGATAAATATGACGGTTGGTTTTCAAAAATTCTTGGTATCGCATTCTCTTTCAACTTGGGATAAACCAAATTTCGTTGAAGAACCGTACCATTTTTATCAATGAATGACTCACTTTCAATAATATCCGTTGCATCAAAATGTTTTTTACATACTACCGAACTAGAAGTTACTCTGAAATCTTCACGGTTAATAGATCTAACCCACTGAGTACGAAGGTGATCGTTTTTGGGAAAAGAGAATGTACTTTGGGCCTTTTCATACTTTAAAGTAGTTGCGTAATTTGATTTGCAATTTGGTACACTGCAGTGTCTCGGCATCTGTAATTAAAAAAATATGTTAGAATATCATATTACTACTCCCTGTGCCAATAAATTAACATCGACTTGGGGTTTGTAATTACTAAAGCGAATTTGTGAATTTAACAGTTTGTACGTATTATTTGTCTGAATAATATATATATCTAATTCTTTAATGCTTCATACAATTATTACAATATACGTAAAAAATACATACCTTTTTTTTTAATCGAATAATTCACCAATTATACAAGAAATACAAACAAAATTAGCATAATCTCATAAGTAAACACAGGGCTATAGGACCACTATCGGACTACCTCCAACGTTGCCAATTTTCTCACTTCACGGCTTGTAAGCTTTAGGTGGCTGTGCCATAAGCCATACCATAACCCATAACGTAAGTAACTTACGCGTAGACGATATTAGGCGCTTGCGCTATTATTGCAAAATAAATTTTATTTTCCAGATTTTGATATTAAATTTTTTAATTTTATGTGTGTTAGTCTGTATGAATTTGGCTTAATATTTTCTACTCGTGGCATTAAACATTAAACAAAACTATAAGAATAATACAGGGTGTCCCATAATTAATTGGACATTAGCTAATGGGTGATAGCTGACATCAAAATAAAGCGTTTGAGCTCAAATTGCTTAGGAAAAATGTTGCTACTTTTCGTTCTACAGGGAGATTCATTAATATTTTTTATATTATTTTTATGGATACCATTGAAAACTATTCAACCGATTTAAGTGAAAGTTGGTATCTTGCTATTATTTATACTCTGTTTTTTAACTAGGAGGAGTAAACCAAAAAGACAGATTCACACCCAAGAAAGTTACTAGAAAAGTCACCAAATACATCTTCTTTTTTTGTTGATTATCTCGGACTTTCGGTAATCGAGTAATCAATATCGGACAACCTTACACGTCAATTTTAACCTAACTTTATGTTTGAATAATATTTTTTTTTAATTCACTTTCAATATATATTACAATTATTATAATAAAAAAGGACGTTTTCACATGTAATCCCATGTATATATATTTAAATATCGGGTGATCCAGTTTTATAGATCTTTTGAGTATATGGTACTTAATTTAGAGAATATTTTGATCCAGAGAGTCAATAATGTTTCAAATCTAAGTATGGTTTTTCTCATAAATTTGTCTTTTAATTTGCAAATAGATCTTATATGCAACAAAGGTATGCAAATGCATGTATCAAAAAGTTAGAGAAAGTTCAAAGATTTCTGAAATACTGTTCTTTTAAACTGCGTAGACCATATTCTTATTCTGGTGTGATTAATTTCTTGAATCTAGGTTCTTTTTCTTACCAGAAGAATTAACTTTGACTTTGATTATTATTTTTAAGCTTAATAATCCAATCTCCTGAATTGCTTCAGCCAGTTTGTTTTACATATTCCTTCCCATTCACTGCTTTAGAATTGACTTTTTCATGTTTCATATCACAGAATAAATTATGGTTCAAATATAGGTGTGGTCCTACTTTTCATGCATGGTAATAACAATAAACGCATGCAAAACAATAAATTTGTATAAATAAGTGTGTACTTGCAATTTCTTTAATGCTGGATTCTTGTTTAATTTTGACAGTGAGTTTGTCCCATTTGTTATCAATAAATAAAATTTACTAAAAAATACTGGATTTCTGTGAGATAATCAACTAATTCAATCTCTTATGTTACATTTTGGTATAATTTTGTAGTTTTCTTGTGATGATCTACTAAATAAAGAAAAAAACCAACTGTATCAATACAATCAAAGTAAAACACAACATTACTAATGTTCTTTTATTGTGATGAACACAACATGAAAATGCTTCTTAACAAGTATACACAAATTTAAAAGATAGTTGCCGTTTTTCTTATGATAATTAAATATAAATATCATACATGTATAAACACTGTAAACTTTATTTATTATATATATCAGCTAGAAAAATATCACATATTACCAAGTCCAAGTTATTACAAAAACAACTTAAAGTCAGAATTCGATTTATATAATATTCTGTGCATAATATATATTCGGAACGAATGTAAAAATAAAAATTTAATAATTTTATTAGTCTTCCAAAATCTCTCCATTTATGTCTTGGTGGGATTAATGAACAACTACACCATTTTGAATTTCTTGATTTATTTTTTCAGCAAAAACTGTATCAATTTCAGATATTTGAGCAAGAAAGTTTTGTTTTTGGTCAGCAGCCCAATGTATAAACTATTCTTTGAATAATTTCTCCTGAAAAACAACTATGGTAAGACATTCAAAATGTAGACAATAAATCAAGCATCCTATAAACAGTAATATAAACAATCTATTGTTATGGTATGTAATATTTGCTGCATTGAATCTGCTTGTGTAAAGTAAAAATGTCCTTTTTTCCTTTTCTTCCCTTTCCATGTTCTTATATCTGTTGAACCAAAATACTTGACAACATTCCAGTAGAGTATATAAATAAAAACTTAAAACTTAATATTTAATAGTAACAATAATATACCTGATAATAAAAATGAAATCTATAAAATGTTTAAGTTAATTTTACTATATAATTGCAGCTAACCCATATTTACATACCGATATTTGTACTTACTTCAAATTGATTTCCTTCAAGAATTTATATAATAATGAACGACACATATTTTGAAAGATCTGAGCGGTTGTTAATTTCACTTAAAATTTTACCTAAACCTAAAGTGAGCATTTCATTCTTGAAAATGAAGCTGTGTACTATCTGTCGTATAGATGTTTTAAACCTTTCATCCTATGTTGCAAGAATATAAGGTCGACCTTCAATATTTTTAGGACATTTTACTGCTTCAGTCTGCTTATATTCTTTAATTATTCTAAATTTTATTGTAGTAACTAGTTGAATTCGCAACACCTAAAATTAGCAAATTACTTTAGTAAGTCTTGATTTTAATAATAACTATTCTGTAAAACTAACCTGCTGCCTGTTTTATTTTTACTACCGTGGCTGTTATTTTTATTCCAGAATTATCAATTTTCATGTTTATACATGTTTATAGTACATTATTTCTCATTTGATGATAAATGATCCAAATCTACTCGGCGTTTTTAAGGTGGAGAAGAATAATTACCACTAGTACTTGGCATTGAATCCATATTGTTATCTTAATAACACTAATATGTCGCTAAATAGTTCTGAAAAGAACTGTTTTTTATATAAATGCAAACGAAAAATCTAAAGATGTAAGAAATAACACAGGAAATACAAAAAATTGTCGATATAAATTTTGAATTTTAAAATTTTACAAATGTCATTAGTGTCAATATGTCATAATTTAGTGGAGTAAACTTGCCTGCGCTTCGACTAATTCATCGAGCAAAAAGACAAAAGAGGGAATCTAATCCTTATGAAAAGGAGACCAAAAAAGTGGCCTCTGATGGCGGACATATCCGGAAATGCGAATGCGCCAAATTTAAATTTTCCGACACTTATCAACAGTAGCTTATAAAATTTTTCAGAATGTGTCTTAGACGACAAAGTTTTAATTAATTATTAACGATAATAGTCTAAAATGGGACACAGTTGTTAAAAAACTTCAATATAAATAAGATTTTATGTGACACTTGGGACAAACAATAACATAACCCAACTAAATATGATGTCAAACAAGGAGAGAGACTCTCTTTCCTTGTTTAATGTGGCCTCTAAAGATCGCACTTCCTGTCTAATAGTATGTTTGTCCCCACTACCTTTACATTCCCTCTTTTGTCTTTTTGCTCGATGGACCAATTACAAACAAGCATTATGGCGCGGAAAATTTGAATTACTCCTCCTGGTTTAAAAACAGACCATAGTATGCTTAATAAGAAAATGATATTAGTTTTACCATTGACACTAGGTGGCGCCACCTACTGTAACATTGGTTCATTAATGGGGCCATAATTTTTTTGTCCGCCCTGTATAAACATTCTAGGAAAAAAAACATGAAATAACATTCAATTCTACACAAAAAAAGTATTCTTGTTTCAAATCCAAAAAGTACACCGTTTTCGAAATAAACGTATTTTGTTTTTCGCAAAACAAGCAGGTACCTAGGTGTGCTGTGAACTTAATGGCAAAGTCAAGACGTAAGTACGAATTTGTATACTATTTGTTGTCAAAGTTCAGTGCGAGTCTATTATTAAAAAAGAATGTGTGTACTTTGTACGCAGGTAAGAAGTTATACTTCTATTATATGACTTCAACGAAATTAATATATTTTAACCCTTTAATCGGCAAAATAGAAATCGGGGGTTTAACTTTCTGAAAATTTTGGTTTCGGGGTAATTTTGGTACGCGAAATACGAATGAAAAGTCAATTTCTCGATATCTTTATTGAGTTAGCCACAAAGTGAAAAAGAAGAATGCCGCCCATATGGCCGGTATATCGTTCTACAGGGAAAAATGAACTAGTGCTTTTTTGTTGTTTATAAAAACATTTAAATTTTTATTAATATAAACTTTGTAAAAAGATTAATAGATAATAACTAATAAATAAAATACACATTAACGACGGACGTGGTAGTCTTTCCAACAATTTTTGGCACCGGAATAACATAAATGCAGTTGACATTTTGGACAGAAAGTGTGTGTCTCCGATTTCTTGCAGTATTTGCAGGACTTTTTACGGCCTGGAATCAATTCAGGAACATGATCTACTCCATCGTACCGTACGTCTTCAACATGATGCGCCGCCTTTCTACCAGCATTAGTACTATTAGTAGGGAGCGGTGAGTTTAAAGGTCGACCAATGGGTCTTTTCTGAACAGAAGAACACAGACCTTGAGCAATTTTCACACGAAATTGGAATAGTCTCATATTTGTTTCTTGTGAAGCTTCTTCTTCTCTGAAATCTGTTTTCTTGGCATCTTCATTATATGATCTGCGATACAAAATGAACGCATTTGTGACAGCCATATCCAAAAGATGGTAAAAGATGCGTGTCATAGCATCCATTGTTTTATTGCGCAGTCCACTTCGTCCCATATGAGAGTCCATGAGGTCAACTTCACCCATATGCGAATTGTACTCACGAATTATTTGGGGGTAGTCAACATTAATGTATTCTTTCTTTTTTTGTCGTAACGAGTCGTTTTTGCTATCTGTTTGTCTGAATTCAATTTCCGAAACGGTTTGACCCCAACGTAAGTTGAACAAAGTTTTACGTTCTTGGTATCTTTCCAGAGGACAGTGGTAAGATCCACACCATATGCACAACCCATATACTCCACTGCATAACCTCGTGCCGCGTCTTTGATTTCTCTATCTGTATCAAGCGGAAGTTTACAATTGGGAAATAGATTTGAACGTATTGTCCCCATCCCAAAAAATTTCACGAGCTCGTAAATAAACTAGAAGAGGCTAGGATATGTAAAAATTATTACAATATACAATATGGTTTTTGAAATTTGGAATTGTTTGTGACAACCGAATAACAACGTTGCTGGTAGCTCCGAGGTCTGATGTTCCTGGCACGATGATGTTATCTCCAGCACCATTATATATCTCAAATTGGTACGAATATCCTGTGGTATCGCACAGTGCAAACAACTTAATTCCCCATTTATGAGGTTTGTTCGGCATGTACTGGCGTAAATGGTGCGCCATTTTTGTCGAACACATTTGCTCGTCAACACATAACCGCGCATTCTTTGGAACGGAATTGAAGCGTGCATTTAAAATATTAACAAATTTCCTGATTTTAAAAAGCGAATCATATCCAGGTTGTCCTTTTTGGATACGTTCTGCTTCATTAGAAAACAAACATATTTTTTTATCCGCTCAAATTTCTTCAGTGGCATACACTGAGGAATTTGCCTAAATCCGAATTCTCCCCAGTGTTACTCCATATTGGGATAACGGAAAATGGACATGTACAATAGACTTCCGACGTATCGTCGAATCTGCACTGCATCAACGTTGAATTGTGTGTTTATGTATTTCAAACGTGCGTTCCGATTGGTTTCATAGACAACCAGGTCGATCAGTTCATCCGTAAAAAAATAACAAAAATACTCCATTGGTGTCTTCAGCTTTTTTACAGTATAGGGCAATGTAGTGTATAGGGCAAAGCCACCCGCTGATGGTACTATTTGCGGTCCCGTAGTTTCTACAGTTGGTAACGGGGATCTGGGTCTTTTCTTTGGTTTGAACGTAGTGGTTGTTGCTAGTTGTGTGGAAGTTGATGCAATTGGTTCTTTTGATATTAACAGTGCGGAAGATACTGAAACGTCTATTTGAGTATCTGGATCAGTTGTTGAAACTTCTGGTGACTACAACCACCCACTAAACATTCACTAACATTAGTGAGATTACTTAGTTCCAACGAAAGGTTCATGGAGAGATCCAAATCAATAATATTTTCACGTAAACAAGGAGCAATCATCTCATCGTTCTCGGCTGTGAGCACATCCGCCTTGTAGTCATAATCCGGATCGGCTATGCTATCATCATCATCTTCGTAAACTGACTCGTCATCTGAAGCAAGATTAGAGTTCAAGATCTCGTCGATTTGTTCATCGGTTAATGTGGAAAGATCGTATTTTGTCGATATCGATATCATTTTCGTGATACCTTTTTGCACCATACTTTCTTCGTATTTGAGATATATTCTTTTCCATGGTCTACGATAGAAAGAAAAAAATGTATAAATAATACAAATATGTAGTTTTATTCAAATACGCGAAGGAATTATCTTTACCGTACACCGACAAGCCGGCCAAAAGGCGGGTATCACTCAACACTCAAAAAGTAGCACTAATTTTGCATTGCTCACCAAACACGCTAGCAAAGTATCAAACAAATACTATAAGTATTTACCAAAAAAAATATAAAATCAATTGGACAACTAGAACTATTTTATTTTACGGTTCGATTCCACGTGTTCCAGAGCAATAATTTGTATGTACGATTCACTTGCTTGTTTCTACGTAACTGGCTATATCTCTCAAGTACCTGAACCTACAACTTTTAAACCGTTACCGTTGGTCGACTCTATTCTTGCCCAAAAGCGGTGTAGTCGTTGAGAGAGCAAATAAATTTTACATTTTAAAATAATTCGGTTATTTTAATGCCGGCCTTATGACGGGATTACCGATTAAAGGGTTAAACAGTTTATTTGTGTTTTATTTAAATATTAAACTAATTTCAATACTTACAAGTTTCCTAAAAATTTTCTTAAATAATACCGAAAATAAAAACAAGTAAGCAAGTCAACAACATGACATGTTATGTTCCTAAGCGGTCACCCATCCAAGATATGACCCGGGTAGACACTGCTTGACTCCCGTTTTCGAGCGACAAATGGTGCAGCCAGTATGCTATGGCCGTAAAATTCATACTATAGTGAATTATTTTGAGAGATTATCTCTACAAATAATATTAAGATTGCCTTTTAATCTTCTTATCATCATATTTTAATATCTATTATCCTATATCCGACGAAGACAAATTCCAAGACACAAAAATTATAAAATATATTTTTTTCACACTTTATTTGCACTGATAGGTACATACGTAAATTCAAAGATTTAGCAACTATAACTAAAACAATTTTTAATTGAAGGTGATTACTTGGCAACATCGTACTTAACGAAGCCCTTAACGATAACTTTCCAACGAAATCGTGTTGAAATTATCACTTTTGCAGAGGCGTACCAAAAAAAATTTTAATTATTTATTTAAACACATAAGTAATTATGTAAAAATTAAATCTAAGACCGATTTAATTATTAAATTATCATGTCTCTTTTAAGAGGTATTTTATCGTTGTCTAACAAAATAAAATAAAATTTTATTCTTATTAGAGAGTAACTAATACAGAACTTCAAAAAATAGAAAACTTTGGAAAATAATTTTTTATTAATTAGACTAAAAACAATCTGCAATTTTAATTACACATCATTACACATCTTTCTGTATTTATAGAATTGCTGTGTGCTGTAAACGTTATATTTGTTTTTTTTTAACTTAATTTGAAAGTTTGTTTGTGTTTATTTGTTTCTATAAATATGAAAATATATTATGAAGTTCATATAAATTAAAATGAAGTAAGCTAAACTATTATCATATGAATGCGTTTATATAGCAGTGCGTTTGTTTATTTCAGTAAATTCTCGAAATATGAAATGAAGATGGCACTAACTACTAAAGAGTTAATAGCTTTGTTAGAAGAAGACTCAGATTGTGAAAATGCCACTTAATGTAGTTTATTTGCCGCCGAGATTAGATTAGAAAGTTTCTGATGTAGAAGACATTGATCTTCTTCTTCTTCTTTCTTTTAGTTTGTAGGCTTTAAAGCCTGTTTCTTCTTTAATATTAGCTTCCTAAATTGTTTAAATTGTCGCACCATCTTTTTCTTGGTCTGCCAAAACTTCTTTGTCCATTTGGTGACTTATCTCGTGCTATTCATACTATTCTATCCTCCGCCATTCTACTGATGTGTTTGTTCCACTTTTGTTTTCGTTTTGTCACCTATCCATTTCTGTCTTCTATATTGCATGCTCTTCTTATGTTTTTGCTTCTCTTCCTATCCAACAGACTTCCCCTTGATATTCGTCGAAGTATTTTAATCTGTGTTGTATCTAGCAGTCGTCTCGTTTTAGATGTGTCAGGTCTTGTCTCAGCCGTGTATGTTAATATAGGTCTAATTCCTGCTTTATAGACTCTTGTTTTTTGTCTTGTCTTAGGTGTTTGTTCTTCCAGATTGTGTCATTAAGAAAACCCGCCGCTTTACTTGCTTTTAAGCTTTGCTGTCGTACTTCTTCTTCAACATCTCCGTAATTAGTTATATCTATTCCCAGATATCTAACCCTTGCTTCCGGCTTTATTATTTTCCCATCAATTTCGATTTTACACCGTAGTGGGTATTTAAATGTCATACATTTGTATTTTTCTGCTGATATTATCATATTGTATTTCTTAGCTGTTGTATTGAAGATATGTGTTAATCTTTAGAGCTCGTCTTCTGTCTCGGTGATTAATGCGGCCTGTATAACATAATATTTGGATTTCTTTGTTCCCAATTCTGTAGCCCTGACTTTTACGTACTGCTTGTATTATTTCGTCCATTAATATATTCCTTATTAATGGTGACTATTATATTAAGTCACCCTGTCTGACTCCGCTTTGTACTGGTATACACTGTGTTAGTTTTCCATTTATCTTTGCCTGTATTCGATTATGGAGGTAGATGCTTTCGATGGTTTGTATAATATTAATTGGTATGTTCCTTTTATACAGTAGGTGTAAGAGGTCTTCGACTTGGATGCGATCGAAAGCCTTTGTCAGGTCTATAAAACATAGACATGATGGCCTTTTCTGTGATTTGTCTTAGTACAAATACGGCGTCTACGCAGGATCATCCGGATCTGAATCCTTGTTACACAAGGGTTAACATATGATAAAGTTGTTAGTTTATTGATTTTGTTGGTTGGGACTTTTGTGGTAAGCTTAAGTGCGGTGTTCAGTAGTTTTATACCTCTATAATTGTTCTTGTAATTTGGGGTCTTCATTATCTCCTTTCTTGACCATTGGTATCATTATGCTGTTTCTCCATGCGTCTGGTATCTTGCAGTGCAATATTAATTGTTGTATAAGTTTTGTCATCTCTAGGGTTAAATTTTCTCATCCGTATTTTAGAAGCTCGTTGGTTATTCCGTCTGGTCCTGGTGACTTTCTATTTTTGAGTGAATTTATGACTATTTCTACTTCGTGAAAACTGATTTCTATTTCGTCTCTTAGTTCAGATACGTTATTGTGCTGATTATTATTTTCCTTTGCTTTCAACAGTTCCGTCAGGTATCTTTCCCATTCGTTTGCTGGTATATTATTGTATTCCCTGAAGAGATTGATGATAATATTATTTGTGAAGAATCAATAAAATCGGATATTGCAGGTACATATGAAATATAAGTGATTGGTAATTCTAACGATTCTGATATTCCTTTGAACCACAGATAAAACGTCCAAAGAAAAAACCAGGCAAAAATAGTAAATTCAAATTTTTCTCAAGTTGTAATAACGGATATTCTTTCGTGCTCAGTGGCAATTCAACATCAGTCTGATTGATATTTAGACAATATAAAAGCCAACCATGTAGGCAAGTCATATATTGAAGTTTTTTCACTCTTTTTGATAAAAAAGTAATTGAGAATAACCTTCACAATTTTGAAATGAATAACATAGATTTAAAAAAATTATTAGCATGTGTATATTATCTGGTTTACACTCTGCTTCAAGTTGATATGCATTGGTGAAAGGATGAGGATAGAGAAGTGCATATTATAAGAGAAAGCATCATCCGACATAGATTTATAATTTTAATTTATAATAGTGAAGAAACCGCTACATCAGTGCTAGTACATGGGCGTCAATCTAAATTTGCTTTACCAGATGAAACCAGATTCGACAATATTGGCCACATTATAAAAAGAGATGATAGTACAAAAATGTAGGATGTACAAAAGTAAAACTATTTATTTATGTAAAAAGTGCAAAATGCATCTACACCCCGAATATTTCGAAAATTTTTACCTTAAAATTTAATTTACGTTTAAGATACAATATGTTCCTCTATTAAAAATTGTACTGTTTTCCTTAAAAATGAAAAAAAAAATCTTTTTGGTTGTAATTTATTCCTAATTTGTGTTTTTAATCCAATCTAATAAATTAATTGTCAAATTTCTCTTTGTATATTAAGCGGCCGTTAAGGGTTTACTACTATATTAAGAATAAACTGGCCTTAAATTTTCTTTACTTACCTCAAAACTATTTTAAAGTTAATAATAAAGTATATTTAATATATATATTCCCAATAATATTCTACGACCATGCACATATGAATAAAATCTGGAAGATATCATATTTCATAAACTTCAATAAACTAAGATATCATATTTGTCTAATTAACATTCTTTCTAAAAACGTATATATATATATATATATATAGACCAGCAAAATATTGATAATTTTACCGATGTTCCAAACTATTCTATGAACTTGTCTCACTATACACTCGTGAATCGCACTAATTTATATTGTTACGGGGGCAAATTTATCTTAAATGGGTTACAAATTTACATATTTACATGGGCGAAGCATACACAATAAAAATGACTCCGGTAAGAATTTACTAATGAAATTTTTCATGGTTGCCGCTACCGTTTAGGTCAATTTGTAGATTAGTCACCTTTAATTGAAAATTGTCTGACACATTTTTATAAAAATTCACTCAACATTTTTCCCAATTGCACCTAAAGTATAACTTCAAAAACATGAACTAACATTCAATTTTACACAAAAAGGTACCTATTCTTCTTTCACATAAAAAAGTACACCGTTTTCGAAATAAACGTATTTTGTTAACCCGTAACCGGTGACGTGGAGTCTGAGAGACTCTTGCGAAATTAAAAACCGGTTTAAAATATTGAAGCGGACGACTCTGGATGGCCTGCGGCTAAGTACTTTTCTAAAAATAGTTCATAAACCAAGCGTTTTTGTTTGATTAGTTTACGTTTAGCCGTTTGCGAGAACAGACGTTATTGGAGTCAGCGAGACTCAACGTCACCGTTAGTTACTTTTTATCGAGTGTTTTATATTTCTTCGTATAAACTATAATGGATCATCTACCAAGTACGTCACGATCGGTTAAAATTCGGAGATCCGGAATTTGAAGAGAAAGTGTTAAATTGGTTCAATGATTTGGACTCTGAATATAGTGATATTGATGATATTGACAGTGATGCGGTAATAGAAAGCAGTCATGAGTCGGCATCTGAGCAGTCTAATAGTGAATCTGATCCAGAAGACAATATTCCAGAAACTTTTAACCAAGACTCGTCCAGTGATGATGAAAATAATATATTGGCGTCAAGATCTTCAAACTACTTTTATGGTAAAAACAGATTTAAGTGGTCAGCTAGTGCACCAAAAAATACTCGTACTCAAAAGCATATTATTGTACATTTACCGGGGCTGCAAGGAAAGGCTCGGTCTCTTGGTCTTTCGGCACCTCCAAAGGAAATTTGGAACTGTTTATTTACAAATCAAATGTTAAATGTTGTAGTCGAATGGACAAATGTAAAATTGGCGAGTGTTAGGGTCAAATACAAAAATGAAAAGAGGCCGGAATTAAAAAATATCGACCAGGTCGAAATGGAAGCATTTTTAGGCTTACTAATTTACACCTCAGTATTTAAGTCCAATGATGAAGACATAGAATGTCTATTTGCTACAGATGGAACGGGCAGAGAAATTTTTCGGTCTGTAATGAGTGCCAAGAGATTTGCAGTTTTATTGACTTGTTTACGTTTTGATGACCCTTCCACGGGAGAACAACGAAAAGCGGTAAATCCACTAACACCAATTCAAGAACTATTTGAATCTTTTATTCAAAACTGTCAAACGGAGTTTTCTGTTGGTGAATATGTATGCATTGATGAAATGTTAGTTGGTTTCCGGGGTAGATCACGCTTTAGAATGTATATTCCAAACAAACCACGAAAATATGGACTTAAAATTATGATATTAACAGATGCAAGGAACAACTATGTGTACAATGCGTATGTATAAACATTCCAAGATTCCGACGGAATGGGCCTTTCAGTAACTGAGAAAAAGCTTGCTAAACCTACTCAATCTGTGTTACGGCTTTCTAAGCCATTATTTGGCAGTAATCGTAATGTGACAGCTGACAATTGGTTCCCGTCTATAGAACTAGTTCAGTTGTTGAAATCTAATGGCCTAACATATGTGGGAACTATGAAAAAGGTTAAAAGACATATTCCTCCTGAGTTTCTTCCTCAAAGGCATAGAGAGATTGGTTCAGTTAGATACGGTTTTACAAAAGACATTACCCTTCTTTCGTATGTTCCTAAAAAAAACAAAGCCGTCATACTATTATCCTCCATGCATCATACTATAGCCATAGATGAAAAAACACAAAAACCAGAAATAATTAGTCTGTATAATATGACGAAAGGAGGCGTTGAAAGATTTACAGTTCGTCCAGAAGAACGCAACGTTGGGCAATGGCTATATTTTACAACATACTAGATATGAGTACAGTTAACGCTTTCGTTATGTATCAGTGTTATAGAGAATCCAAACCCTTAGACAGGAAAGATTTTATGAAGGTACTGGCTAAAAGCTTAATTGAAGCACACATGAAACAACGAATGTATAACAGCAGAATCCCGACAGAAATAAGAGAAAACATAAAGCGAATACTGTGCGTGGTTGAACCTCCTTCTATTCAAGAAGATCGGTTAGCAGTTCGAAAGTATTGCTATATTTGCCCATCAAAACTTCATAGGAAGACATCTTATTTGTGCGTCTGTTGTAAAAAACCAATTTGCTTGATTTGTTCTCATAAAATATGCAGAAACTGTAACGTTCAAAAAGAATAAAAAAAATAATCCCATTTTTTTGTCCTTATTTACCCCCTGCACGTTCCGTTACGTTTAGACTGCTGATGATAATTTTTATTACTATAGATTATTTAATATTTGTTATACCTAATAATAAAACCATTTGTACATACCAAATTTAGAAATATTAAAAAAAATTAAGTTTTCCGACGTAACACCGTACTTTATTTATTTGCAACTTTTTACAAAAATGTTAATAATAAGAATAGTCACTAACAGAAAGAACTAAAAAGGCAATAGGATATTGCAAAAATGCCTAAAGAACAGATTATTATAAACAATGTGATAAAATAATTATTTAAATTTGAATGAGACCAGCATATTTATGCTGAGTCCCGGAGACTCCACGTCACCGGTTATGTTCCTAAAATCGGACGTCACCGGTTACGGGTTAATGATGCATGTCTCTATTTAATTTTTTGCAAAACAAGTATGCTTTGAACTTAATGACAACGTCAAGACGTAACTACGAATTTATTTATTATTAGTTGTCAAAGGTAACTACGAATTTATTTATTATTAGTTGTCAAAGTGCAGTGCTAGTCATTATTTGTCAAAATGATATTAAGTTTTTTATAAACCACTTAAGATAAAGGAACAATGCACGTCATAGTGAATTTTCCAATGTAGAAATTCGCATGATCTGTTTGTATGCCCAGGAAAATTTTTGTTCTCGTAAAGCAGCTGAACTCTATTTCGAACTTTATCCCAATAGAAGGCAACCAAACCATAAAACTATTAGATCATTGTTCGAGAGATTAGGCGAAACAG
The DNA here is from genome assembly GCA_918026665.1 of Diabrotica balteata. Lineage (NCBI taxonomy): Eukaryota > Metazoa > Arthropoda > Insecta > Coleoptera > Chrysomelidae > Diabrotica > Diabrotica balteata. The sequence goes on from OU898276.1 coordinate 107,136,000, forward strand.
GGTCATTTCACCCAAAAACAGGAATGCTGGAAGACCGAGAGTAATTGATGCGGATATGGAGGATGAAATTGTTGTGCGTGTTGCAGAAGATCCAGAAACCAGTACAAGGCTTGTACCAAATCTTTTAGAAGACATACCTCTCAATTTGAGACGAAACTCTTGGTACATGCATGATGGTGCACCACCACATTAAAGCCTAGAAGTTAGAAATTATCTAGATGAAATTTATCCTCAAAGGTGGATTGGTAGAGGTAGTGTATACCCATGGCCAGCACGCAGTCCCGAACTAAATCCCCTAGACTTTCACTTGTAGGGCTACCTAAAGTCACTTGTTTATAAAAAAAATAAATAACCGTCAAGAGTTATGGCAAAATATTGAAGAGGGAGTTAGCGTAATTAGGGCCCAAAGAAACTTATTATTTAAAATAAGACAAAACTTACACAAAAGATTTAGATTATGTAGTTTATCTAATGGTGCACATTTTGAACATTTATTGTAATTTTTTTTTTCGTTTCGTTTTGAATTATTCACTTTGTTAATTGTTTTATATTCACTTCATTGTTTAATTTAATTTCTTTCTATTTTCTTTTAATTTAATTTTCATTAAGGCTGATGATAAAAAAGTATGTATAGAACCATACAAATGTAAAGAATTTAAATACTACGACTTTTATGATTTAAAAAATTTGTCACACACTCTTATTAAAAACCGGACAAAAGACCAAAACGGCGAAAAAATAATGTGGTTAAAGATAACAAGAATGAGATTCGTGAAAGGAGAGACAAACAGAATCTATTTTAATTATGACATGTCAACAAGCTTCAATTATTTCCTTAAGGCATTTAATAAAAAAAGCACGCCAAATTATCAACTAATACTCCTAAGCAATCTTGAAGAACTTAAGTAACTTTATGATGCACGTTTTTCAATTAGCATAGCAAAAAAGAGAAATTTGATACAGCTATGTGATAAGGGAGTGATACAGGAAGAATACCACGGGTGGTATTTTAATTTGAAAACGGGAAATTATGTAACAGACATCTTGCCAGAGCCTGCTTTCAGTGACGAATCGGACGAGGAAGCCCCATAATAACAATATTGTTATTATTTTTTTTTAATGGCTTTGGATTATTGATCCATTCAGCCACGGTATTATAATAAATACTGTTTGCTACAATATTAAATACTATATACACATGCGCAGCACATATACACACTTATGCACGCACATACATATATAGGTATTGTTAAATTATATTTTTCTTTAAATATAAATTTTTATTTATATATATATATATATATTTTTTAATTTTATTTATATAAATTTTTTTTTCTATTTTTTTCTTTTTTTTCTTTTTTTTTTTTTTTTTTTTCTTTTTTTTCTTTTTTTTTCTGTTTTTTTTTTCTTTTTTTTTTTCTTCTTGTTATATACATATATATTTTTTAATTTTTTAAATAACAATGTTTGTATTTTACAGGGAGGTACTTAATATTACAAAAGATTAATTATAAAAAACAATAATTGCTAAACACATTCAAGCCGACTCATTCATCCAAGTTAGATTTTTCTCTTAGTCCTTTTTAAAAATTCCCAAATAACTTGTTGTATTTTATGGTTTCGTCGAGACAAGTATAAAAGAGAAGTTTGGTTTTGTGGTAAACGTATTTGTTCTTGAGCGAGAGTGTGCATCAAATATTTAATTGCATCATCATTATGCTTACATTCAAACAACCAATGATTAATATCATCAGCGTAACCATTGCAATCACAAAGTTCTGATTCGGATAGATTTAGTCTATAGAGGTATGTCTTGACAGTTAGCATGGTTAAAGAGACATCTAACAAACATGGAATAAATATTTCTATTGGGGTAACTTCTTACGGCAAACGGCTCAGTAGGTAAAACTGGATGAATTTTTGTATAAAGATTATTGCTTCGATTACAAAAAACAAACCATTCAATGTCCCAATTTTGTTTTAGACTTTTCTTGCAAGTGGCTGTCAGATCGCTTCTATCTAGCCAAGTTATTTCTGATCCTTTTCAGATTGCCTCTTTAGCATAAAAATCTGCTTTGAGGTTACCGGAAATACCAAAGTGTCCCTTTACCCAGACGAAATGTACAGTAGTATGTTCTTCCAGCAGCTTAAGTTGGTTTTCTAAAATTTTAACGACAAGACTATTTTTATATAAATGTTGACGTGAGTTTTCTAAAGCTAATAACAAAGACATTGAATCTGATATAATTACTACTTGGTGGTTAGAAATTTTTTTGTTGACAGCCCAATCCAGGGCTTGATGAATTGCGAACATTTCTGCAGAGTATATAGAGCATTGTTTATCTAACTTGAACATTAGGGATTCTTTGTGTTAGTGAGTGAACTTTGCCCTTTTATCCCGCTGGACGCGGCGCCAGTGTTTAGTTGCCAAGGACTTGCTGTTTGAATGGTGGCGCTACGAGTGGCGTGTGCTGACAGAGACGGTTGAGTTGTCTTGTCGACAATAATACAATAGACAAAATGGACGCATGTTCGTTATATAGTTTTGTAAATCATTGTAATCAAGTTTGTAATCAATATTAAATCATTAATAAATAGTTCTTAAGTGAAATTTAAAAACACTTTGTGATCCGGAATATATACAGCACAGCCGACTCCCAATCTTGATTTAGAACCATCCGTGAAGATCCTGCATGGATTATTAAGTTTGGCTATCTGATGCTGAAAATCGACTGTATTCTCATTGTCAAAATTGGGAAACCAAACATTGACTTTGGCATAAGAAACATTGAAATTCGATTGAAAGAATGTCAAGTCACACGGAGTGTTTAGATGTTAAGAAACGTTAGGATATGCCACTGCCAGAATAGGAGAATTTATGTTACAGTTTGATTGTAAGACTGGCATTTGAGAATAAATTTTTCAGCTAAAAATAGTCGTCTTAAATGTATGGGAGGTTCCATAGATTCGGCTAGAAGATTCTCTGTAGGTGTAGATTTGAGCGCCCCTAAAACTAATCGCAGAGCCTTATACTGAAGGCGGTCTAGTTTTTTAAGACGACTATTTGTGGCAGATTCGTATAAAAAGCATCCATAGTCGAGAATGGATCTGGTGTATGCACGATAAAACAAGTTAATCTTGGGGTCGGCACCCTATCGATAGCGATTAACTACTTTAAGAATATTTAGACTTTTCTCACATTTCATTAAGCACTCGTTAATGTGTTCGTCCCATGTTAACTTGGTGTCCAATGTAATACCAAGATAAGTGTAGTGATTGTGAACGGGTATACTTAGGCTGTTAAACATAATGCTGGATATAACTGGTAAACGATGTCGCGTAAAAAATACCACAGCTGATTTCTTCGTAGTAAGCTGAAACCCTTGTTTAAAGAAATGCTCTCTTGCGTCACACATAATAGTTTTTATTGAGTTAATACTTTGTTGGTATGAATTATTCACAGTGTAAAAGCAGAAGTCGGCCGCATATTGTAATATATTGCATTTAATGCCTATATTGTGAAGATCTACGGTGTATAAATGATGCACTATTCTCGGGCCAATCAATCTATCATTACATCGAATGCATACCTGTCTATTAAGAAATAGGTTTACTAACACTTATGAACACAAAGGTGGAATACCTATGTGCTTTAGTTTTTCGAATAATAGATTTAAATTGACGTTATCATAAGCTCCTGAAATATCAAGAAATATGGCAGATAGATAATTATTATTTGAGTAGGATAACTGAATATCAGTCGTTAATTGAGACACACAATCCATAGTCCCTTTATTTCTACGAAAACCATATTGACTAAGTGGGAAAATATTTTTGTTTTCACACCACCATTCTAATCTGCTTTTCATAATTCGTTCAAATGTTTCAAGCAAACAAGACATAAGAGAGATAGGTCTTAGGGCAGTATGCTGATTTACTTTGGGTATAGGAATAACCAGGCATTGTTTAAGAAAATCACAGTTGTCTCCTTTAAGTAAAATATTGTTGTATATTTTGCACAGATAATGTATGGCAATTACTGGCAGGTTTAAAAGCATGCTGTAGTTAATGCCGTCTTGAACTCTTAATATTTGCTTTTCGTCAGCTAAAATGGGGGTTAGTAAAAAGTGATCATTAGTGGAGATACTGGTAGATGGACATAATCTGGAGAGATTTTTGTAAAAATATTGTTATTATTATAATATATATTGTTAATATTATATTCAAAATAAATTTGTTTTTTCTATAAAACTACCCATCACTCATATAAATAATAACTATAAGTACAAATAGCTGTTAATAAAATTTTCATAAATATCGACTAATACCTTAAAACGTTGCTATTATGCTATTACCTAGTAAAAGCCTCATATCTCGATCACAAAACTGAAAAATATTATACTTGGTTTATTATATTTGTGTTAAATATGTTATTTAAAGAGTAACTGATTTATTTAGATTTACAGGTAAAACCAGGTAAGTGAGAGCATTTCCAACTTAAATTTAGGATTAGTCATATAGGTGTCTCAACTTTTTCAAACTAATGATCGAATATTATTTCAGATATATGCATCTTTCACTAGAATACCTAATATCAAAAACAAGCTAACTGCTTAGTTCACAATAAAAAACTAAACTTTCGGTATTCTGACATTTACCTGGTTTTCGCAGTATACCGACGATATATATATATTAACTTAAGAGAATAGGCCAGATACAAAATTGGGCAATAAAGTTTCTGCTAACATTCCAGCCAAATATTAATCCCTAAGTTTTTTTGAGCTTCTAATAATTAACAAAATATAAACTCATATTTTACATACTAAATACTAACCCATAAAACCGTATACAATACTTATATCAGAAATATTGTTTTTGTTATGCATAAGTGTTTCTTATTTTCGTGACGTTTCTGGAATTTATTACGGACTGTTTATTACTATATTTTATGTTTATAACTCATAAGTGGCCATTAAATCATAATTGACTTCTAGGGTGAGAACAGGTCTGAAATCCATCGTTGGTCACGTATTTGAGCTCTTAAATTAAACCAAAGTGTAAACAAAGATATGACTGTTAAAAACTCCAGATCGTAAATAATGTCGCTGATACTAATTACGGTCGAACTGAAAGTCGTCATCATGCATCATGTTTCATGTTAGTCGTAGCTTGGAATATTTATGTCTTCGCTTTTAACGTTGCACTTGACTCAAAATGAATATGAACGCGGATACTGAAAAAATAAACAGAAAATTTAAAAATTTTAAATACTTTGAAATAGTATATATTTAATAATTTTCATTCCAAATACCTTGATGAATTAATGCCTAAATATTTTGGAAATATTGTTTGTTTATTTTTGAATTTTATTCTTTTTTAATCTAGCCTTGACTTGTTTCTTCGTTGCAATAATCGTTCGCCATAGATCGTGTAAACATATAAACTACATATATGTAGAATATTAATTTAATGTATATGTTAGGTTAAACCTCGAAACTGGGTAAAACTAGTTTTACCAGGATATGGATAAGGAAAAGAAGATTGACAACTTCTTGATTTATCCGGGTCATACTATATCATATTTACTAGTATGACCCGGTAATACTAATACTAATATAATAAAAATAATAGAACAAAACAGAATTCCTCAAGAATGGAAATCAAGCATCATTTCTCTTTAAAAAGGGAGACAAATTGGACCCGGAAAATTACAGAGGAATTAATTTATTAAACTTTTTCTTCTTCTTCAGCCTTCATTTATCCAATGTTGGACATAGGCCTCCTCCAATTGCTTCCACGCTTCCCTATCTTCTGCAATTTTCATCCACTGCTTTCCAGCTACAGCAGTTATATCGTCTATCCATCTCTTTTTAGGTCTTCCCACGCTTCTTTTTATTTCTCGAGGTTTCCAGAATGTCACTTTATGAGTCCATCTGTTGGTGTCTTGTCTTGCTACATGTGCTACCCATTGCCATCTCAATGTCGCTATGTTTCCCATGATGTCGGTTACTTTAGTTCTTCGACGTATTTCGGTGTTAGGAATTTTGTCTCTGAGACTTATATTTAACATGACCCTCTCCATGGCCCGTTGAGTTACTCTTAATTGTTCTGCCATTTTTCTTGTTATTGCCATAGTTTCCAATCCATAAGTTGCAACTGGTAGTATACAAGTATCATAGGTTTTTCGTTTTAAGTAAATTGGGATTTTTCTGTCTTTTAAAATGAAGCTTAACTTACCAAAAGCAGCCCATGATAATTGTGTCCTTCTTTTAAATTCTAGGGTTTGATTTTCCTTTTCGTTATTATAAAGTAAATTGGTCTAAATATTATTCCATAAAAAAAGGATCATCTGTTACTATTACATATAAACTAAAATTATTTCAGTTAGTAGATGTTCAGATAGACGCAAAATTTATTGTAAAAATTAATCCGAAAATAACAAAAAAATTTACGTAAAAGCCCCTACAAATAAATACAATGACCTCTATGAAGTTAAAATGTGTTCATCAGCCATTTGGGTTGGATTTCGGTGAAATGTAAACACCAAAGAGGCGCGCCGGGTATCTTTATTACTTTATTAGGCAACGGTAATAAAAAGAAATATAATATTTTTAATATAAATAAAAAGAAATTGGCAGAACGATGCTTCAGAAACCAGGAAAAGAATCTAGTGTTCCGCTTTGTTAGTTTTTTGTTTGCTTTGAGTGGATATACTCTTAAAAGTTCCGAAAGTAACGGGTATAACATGGCGGCTATTGATAGTTAAAGTACCGAGTCATTACAGATATTAAAAAGTAACGAAAATTTACATACAGTTTCATAAATCGCCGACTGATTGTAGTTTTAAAAACAGTCCGTATAGAGGTGTCCGGTGAAGAGACGTGTCCGTTAAGAGAGAGTTTAGTGTAGTGTATTTGTTTGTAATGGTGATTAGGAGAATAAGAGTAAGAGTAAGTTTTTTTTTTTTTTTTAATACTAATTGAATATTCGACTAAATAAATTAAACTATTTAATCACTTAAGTATTGTTACACTTCGTTTAAATCACTTAACTTGTTTACAATACTAAAGTCAATGAGAGTAATTATACGAGTATACTTCAAAATCTGAATTACAACTATTCTATAAACTATCAATTCTATATTTAGATCATAACTTCATATTTAAATCTAAGGTGTATATTTGTCATAACAGTATTTTAAAAATGGGGAGAATTTACCATTGTACAATTCAGCACATTGGACCATTTAAGTCGACAACTTAAAGCGAATTTAAAACAGTCGTATATTCGTAGAATGGAGTGTATATATATATATATATATATATATATATATATATATATATATATATATATATATTGTTCTACCTTTTCTATATTGATGTTATCCATCGTGATATTTTCTAGGCTGTTGCTTAATATCTTTGTTTTGTCGAGATTTATTTTTAATCCTATTTGATTCGATTTGTGATTTAAATCTTGTAGCATTGATTTTAGTTCATGGATATCTGTGCTTATTAGTACTATGTCGTCTGCAAAACGCAAATGGTTAAGATATACTCCATCTATTTTTAATCCATTTTCGGCCCAATTTAGTTGTTTGAAAACATTTTCTAATGTCAAAGTAAATAACTTGGGTGAGATGGTGTCGCCCTGTCTCACACCTTTGCCAAGGTCTATTTTCATAGTTTCCAGATCATCATCTATTTTTACGTGAAAAGTAGCATTGTCGTATATATTCTTAAGGAGGGCAGCATATCTTGAATCTACTCTGGTGTCGTCCAATGCTGTTAAGAAAGCCCATTTCTCGATACTGTCGAATGCTTTGTGATAATCTACAAATGCCAGATGTAGTGGTATGTTGTACTCTATTGTTTTTTCAATAATGGTCCGAATTGTTTGCAAGTGATCGATAGTGCTAAAACCCTTACGAAAGCCTGCTTGTTCCATTGGTTGGTATGCATCTAGTTTAGCTGTCAATATATTTGTTATTATTCGGGTTAGTAGTTTGTAAAGGTGTGACAATAAGCTTATTGGTCGGTAGTTTTCTATATTTGCGGCGTCCCCTTTTTTATGGAGTAGAATAACTTCCGCATTTTTCCATGTCTTCGGTATTTGTCCTTCCATTAGGCATTTATTAAGTAATGCTCTTATTGCCTCTTCTAATGCAGTGCCTCCCATTTTTAGCATCTCTGAAGTAATTTTATTTTCTCCTGGTGTTTTCCCATTTTTCATTTGTTTTAGGGCGGCTCTAATTTCTGATGTTATTATTTCAGGGAAGTCCTCTGAGCCCACATTTAAGATATGTTTTGTTGGTATACCGGGGTTCGGAATTGTAGAAGTATACAGCTTCTCATAAAATTTTCGGATTTCTCTAACGATCTCTTCCTCATGCGAGCACAATGTTCCACGGTCGTCTTTTATCTTTATGATTTTATTCCTGCCAGTGGATTTACATGTTTTTAGTACTTTCATGTTCTTATTGTTTTCTATGGTTTCAAGAATCTGGTTTGTTCTATAAACTCTGAGGTCTTTTCGAATATTTTTCTTAACGCTTCTGTTGAGCGCTTTATAGTCTGGGTTGTCGCTGTTCGTTCTTCTTCTTTTCTCTATCTGTTCTAGAGTTTCGGGTTTTAGTTTAGCTTCCTTTTGTTTTCTTATTCTGCAACAAAGTTTCTTAGTGACCGTTTGTATGTCTTTAGTTATTTTCTCAGCTAGTTCATCTACATTCTTGTGCTCAAAGGTATTTGCTACTAGTTTCCGTACTAATTTCTCTTGGAATTTCTTAAACACAACACTAAAATTAACAACCAAAGTGATAACAAAATAAATTGAATGAAATTATAACACTATATAGCAGAAGAACAACAAGGTTTTAGGTCGGGAAGATCATGCACCGACGCTATATTTATTAAAAACAAGTGCAAGAGAAATTATAAGAATACAACAAACCGGCATATGTATGTTTCGTTGACCTTACAAAGGCATGTGACCGGGTTAAATTAAAAGACGTTATCAACTTACTATATGCAAGAGAGATACCTCTTCTTCTTCTTTAAGTGCCGTCTCCTTTAAGAAGGTTGGCTATCATCACGGCTATCTTCACCTTTGACACTGCTGCTCTAAACAGCTCAACAGAGTTACAATTGTACCACTGCCTCAAATTGTTTAGCCAGGATACACGTCGTCGGCCTATGCTTCTTCTGCCCAGTATCTTTCCCTGTATAATGATCTGCAGCAACTCATATCTCTCACCTCTCATGACATGACCCAGATACTGCAATTTTCTTATTTTAATTGTATTTAATATCTCCTTTTCCTTGTTCATTCTTTTTAAAACGTCGTTGTTCGTAACCTTATCGATCCAACTTATTTTTAAAATTCTTCTATAAGCCCACATCTCAAACGCTTCTATTCTGTTACTTATATCTTTTTTAAGCGTCCAAGCCTCCATTCCATATAATAACACAGAAAATACATAACATCTAAGCATTCGTACTTTAAGTTGCAGACTCAGATCATTGCTGCAAAGTACTTTTCTCATAGTATTGAATGTTGATCGGGCTTTTCCTATACGTGATTTGATTTCCTGTGTGTAATCGTTGTTTTCGGTTATGATTGTTCCCAAGTATGTATATCTGTTCACCTTTTGAACGAGTTCGTCCCTAATCCATAACGTGTCCTGTTGTTGTGTCTTTGCGATGGTCATGAATTTCGTCTTTTTGATATTTAAAGTAAGTCCAGCCTCTTCGCTACTGTCTACAATCTTATTTATCAGAACCTGCAATTCTTCAACTGACTCTGCGATTACTAAAGTATCATCGGCGTATCTGATGTTATTTATAAGTTCTCCGTTGACTTTAATTCCACTTGATGTTTCCTTTAGTGCCTTCTGAACTACCTCTTCTGAATAGAGGTTAAAAAGCAGCGGAGACAATATGCATCCCTGCCTTAACCCTCGTTGTATTTCTATTTCTTCTGATAGTTCGTTGCCAACCTTTACAGATGCAACTTGATTAAAGTAAAGGTTTGATATTATTCTAATATCTTTCATATCCAGATTTTTATCTTGAAGTAGCTGTAGGAGGCGATTATGTCTGACTTTGTCAAATGCCTTATTGTAATCAAGGAAACAGACATAAAGAGGTTGGTTAACATCCATACATCTTTGGGCCAATACATTCAGGGCAAACCTCTAGGAATACCTCTAGGAATAATCAAAACGATCGAAAATATCTACCAAAACATCACAACAAAAGTAAAAGTAGAAGAAGAACTAACCGACCCTATTGAAGCTAGCAATGGGATAAGACAGGGAGATTCCTTGAGTTCTCTATTGTTCAACCTGATTATGGATGAAATAATAAAAAAAGTAAGAACTAAAAAAAAGGATACCAAATGGGAGAAAAACAACTTAAAATAATCTGCTATGCAGACGACGCAATACTACTCTCTCAAAGTAAAGATGATTTACAACGTATGCTGCACCAATTTAATATAACCGTCAGAAAATTTAACATGTTAATTTCCCCAACAAAGACAAAATGTATGGTTACGACAGCAAATTTACTAAGATGTAAATTGAAGCTGGAAGGTCAGATAATAGAACAAGTGATGGAGTTTAAATATCTAGGCATCACATTATCTAGTTACGGAAAGCTCGAAACCGAAGCGGAAGATCAAGTGAATAGAACAAACAGAGCCGCAGGCTGCCTAAATGAAACAATATTGAGAAATAAAAATAACAGGGAAGAAGGCCGAATGACAACAGAGTCGTAAAGACGGCAAGAGACGGTTCCCCAATAGGAAGAAGATCAGTAGAAAGACCACGAAAACGATGGAATGACAACTTACTGGAGGCACATTGAAAAACAGAGTCATGTCTATATAAAAAGAAGAAGAAGAAGATACTAGATTCATTCAATATTAAATATATAAAAGAGTACATTTTAAACTTTGGTATAAATAACACTACTTGCTAAAACCATATAAAACAATAATTAATAAAAACTTCGAGATAGAATTGAATATCATTAAAAGAATACAATGGGTACAACGAACACACAATAAATAAAATTTTAAATTAAATACTACCTAAGAAAGCCCCGAAATTAGTATTTCCACCACCAGAGAAAAAGTACAGTAGTCCCAGTACCTTCCGCTGTTAAGTTAATTATAAGTGTAATACAGTTATATCAAGTTGTATTTGTTTTGAGATGCCTTGTTAAAATCAAAACTGATTTTAGAATATTTTGATTACTTTACATATCCCAGTATACACAACAAAGTAAATCTCGCCTCCAGGGGATATGATATTCCTGGAGTAAGATGTTATCATGTCCGAAAATTAAAGAGGCCACTCCTCGTGGGGACAGTAGCCCCAAGCTACCTCCATCGTTTCCCAATCGTAGACATTATGTTGAGGAGGCTTTACTTTTTTATCTTAGATGTCCTAGAAAATGGGGCATTCGATAAGCCTTTTCACGGTGATGCCGCTTAAATAGGAGTGGCATTATGCGACTTTCTCCCTGGTTTTCTTTTCTTTTAGCGAATCCTCTAGAATTGCCTCGTCTCCCCAAATGTGTGTTGATCTAGCGAGCCAGTGATCTTTGGTAAATACAAATATTATTGATTTGGGTTTAGTGCGTGCTGGAAGATCGGCTGAAGATTTTACAGACGGTATCTGCTTGCCTAACCAGCCGAGTATCTGGAGGATGTCATTGCTAGAGACCATGCATCTCAAATTGTCAAGCCACTTCTTGAGTTGTGCATACTTGAGCTTACCTTGAGTTCACCTAGCTCTGGGGCATAAGGTAGATACTGGCAAAGTCACTAACCTTAGTGGTACAGTAAGATACAGTAAAAAAATTATCACTATTAATTTATAGACTATAAGATCTGCTACAAAAGCCGGACTGCTGGATTTGATCGCGGCACACACTCCAGAAATTTTTTAATTTCTAATTTAACTGAGCTGCCACTATGCTTCGAACAGCACATAAATCCGACGGTCCTGAACAGAAACAAATAGAATCAAAAGAACAGTAATAAACAGAACAATAATTAGTGCTATCCAAAATATTAAGAAGAAAATTAAAACGACTTCACAAATCAACAAAACAGTGTAAAAGTTAAAAGCCAAAAATTATTGCAGAATATCCAAATCTCATATGATACCTAAATTTGTAACGATCCCTAAATATTTTTTGTTGCTGTCCATTTCTGGTACCTAAATTATATTTACTGAGTTGTTTTTTTAAACTTAGTAGTTTATTAAAGCGTCTTAGCATTTTCCATTGTCTTTTGATATTCTTTTCCTTCGGTATTTGTACTTTCTCTTCAAACCTCCTTCCTAAAATGTTTTCAAGTATATGAGTTGCAATATCTCTAATAATATTAGAGATAGATTTATATACGAATAGACCTTCTTTCTAAGCATTTAACATCCACTTTTTTTTGTCCTCTTCGATATTTTGGTTCCGCTTCACTTCATACATCAACCTATAGCCAAGGAGCTTATGTCTTACAGTTTTGCCTTTCATTTATGTATAATATTCATTTTTTGTGATGAAAACATATCTTTGAGAATTTTTTTATCCACTTTCCTATAAGTTGAATTTCGTCTTTTGAAAGTGTTTTTAAAATAGCCAGGTCTAAAAAGGCTGCTAGTTATCTATAGGTATTTCTTAATTGCTCATTAATACTTTTCTTTCACTATCGCCGAGACCGACTTGGAAGTCAACAAATTTAACACTACTTTATCGAAAACGTAAGGCCAGCTCCACACATGGTGCCAACACGTTGGAACCAACGTTGGGTCAACTGTATTCCCACGTTCAGTGAAGCATCCACACATTGGGTTGGGTATTGGGGTGATATCAGTCTGTTCCCTCTAGAGCCAATGTCAACATGTCCGACATGGAAATTGCAGCGGTTGCGACTGTCGTAATAATGAGTGCATATAACTATATTTTGCTACTAAAAAAGCGAATTTTACATCATTTTGTCTACAGCGTAACTTAATCTTTAGAGATGCCGTATTTGGCAACTGCAGACTGAATGTATGCGTGTAAATCTGACGTCAAGGCTCTGAATCCCATTTATTCTTTTATTAACTCAATTCCCAAATGTGGATTGTCATTGGTTTATTTTCTTTTGCTTTGCTCTGCGAAATTGTTTAACTAATTTTTATGCAGGATGCGAAAATTACGCGCCAACAACTAAATTGTGCAAATAGCATAATTATACGCCGATTGGAACACTGCTGTAGCGCCAATCTGTGGTCGGCATCACCAGTATTGGCGCCTTTGCTGTGTACGCAAAAACCGACAGTCCACGGAAAACTCCCAGCGTTGGAGCAAGTCATAAAAATGTTGGCGTCAACATTGGCCCCAACACAGTTTTGTCGGTACATACATTGGACGAACGTTGTTGGGGCCAAAGTTGGCCCCATGTGTGGAGCCGGCGTAACGATTTAACCGACATTTCTCTATTACTACAACATATAGAACGAAGGCAACCCTTAACAGATCTTTTCTTGGCTAGTGTGCATGGTTACCAGATCTCCTGTTTTAACAGGAGATCTACTGTTTTCATACTTCTTCTCCTGTTCTCCTGTTTTGAATCTCAAATCTCCTGTTAAAATTTCCACTATATTATGATATATTGTTATTACATTTTGACACATTATTTGGTACAATTTGAGATTATTTAGCGTTTCAGACAAGTTTAAATATTAAATTTTGTGAAATCTGAATTTAAATTCAACTTGCTCTTGCTTCATTTCTATTAGTTACTGTTATCGCCATCTGTGTAGAAACAGCGCAATCTACACCCAATATTTATATCATGTTTTCTGGATAAAATTTCATGCCAAGCTGGTATAAGATCTAGAGAATTAATTTAGGGATTTGTAATTTCCTTGTAAATATCCGTAAGCTCGTCAAGAATTGCAATGTCCGCAATGTCTCTGAGTTTTGACAAGAATATAAGTTTGGAGGGAAGGATCTGTCAGTGCTGTGTTGCCAATGTCCGGATAATTATCAGATTTTCGGATAATTTCGTGGACCATCGGATAATTTTTGGGATTGAACAATTTTTTGGATAATTTTGGATAATTCAAGGGTCTGGTTATGTATGTAAACAATAAGTATTTTTAATATAGGTTTTAAGAGTACCTAAATAATTTGTTAGTTTGCTGTATTTATGTATTTTGTTCTTTTTTATTTAAATAAATATATTTATATCAAACTAAACTAGTTTTCTTGTCATTTGTCATAATAATTTTAATTGTCATTTATCAGTTACGAATGATTCAATGTCAAATTAGTCTTCTTTTTCGATTTTTATGATTTCGGATAATTTCGGCTATTTGGTTCCTAACAGTCGGATAATTTCGGATATTTGGCTCCCAACATTCGGATAATTTCCATTTTTGCATTGGTAACACCGAATATACTCAGTAGAGCTTAAACTTTATAAACTGAAAGAAAGACTAACTACTAACTGCACACGTGTTGTAAAACTTGTTATCAACAAATATATACTGTGTTCTGTGTTATTGAAAGCTTATTTGCAATTTAGTTGGGATGGCAAGGTAATTAATTTACTTTATTCTTTTGAGATGTTGGTAAATATTTAGTAAAAGGGTAGACCTTGAAAATACTGATATTTTTATGGAATTCTCTTAAAAAGGCAAAAAAGGGGACAACATTTAGTTTGAGGATCCGCGAAGATTGCAGATAGGTACAAATAAAACGAAATTTGGTAAAAGTATAGAGAACGTTCCGGTTAAGTTAGCTACAAATGAAGGAAATTTTTGTATTTCGCAGTATTTCCATGTCGTTTTAATAAATCACGAAAGAGCATCTGATGTAATATTAATTAATTTAAATAAACATGGAAAACATAAAATGTAAAAATATATTGTTTCATATAAATTAAAAATTGCAGAATTCATAAAATGGCAAAAGTATAGAGAAAGTGTCGGTGAAGTTAGCTACAAATGAAACGTCAAATTTGTGTTTGCGGTATTGCCATGTCATTATTATTTATATGGAATCAGGTATTTTTTTTTAATTTCTAAATTTATATTAAACACGAACGAATGAATATTTGTTTCTTTTGATATTAGTTGCAGTTAGTTATTAGAAAAAAATATTATAATTGGTCTGGTATTTAGCACATAGATGGTGCACATAAATTAGCACATGGTAGATTAGCACATAAACTTGGCAATACTGCCAAAACTTTAAAAACTCTAGTTGCCAGATTGCAACAGATGTTCAGCAGATTTAAATTCAATTAAACTAACAGTAATAAAACAGGATTCAGTACATTCATTCCAAAATAATAAATATATGGTCATAAAATTGATATCTTTTGAAGCTGTGGCAATCGGCCACTGTAAAAAACTATTGTGCAATCATCAGTACTTAAGTGAAACAGAATTCGTTGAAAAAAAATTTCATATTCGTAAACAGTCTACCCTTTTACGGAACTAAAACCGAAATGATTCATTTAAATGTGAAATATTTATAGTTACGACTCCGAGAATGATTTATCAGGTGAAGAAGGTACGAGTACGGGCAAAACAAAGATAAAGAAACTTAAATATACTCAGAAATATAGGAAAGATTGGGAGGATGATGCAAATTTCAGAGGCTGGCTAAGACCAGGAAAATCAAATTCGGATGCATACTGCACTGTTTGCAATAAGACAATTAGTATTGGTGCCACTGGAAAGTCGATTTTATTGCGACACAAAGAAACTACTCAACATATAAAATTAACAAAATCGGCCAAAAAACAACAGACCTTGACAAGTATGAGTAAGTTCAAAAATGTTATTTCTCTTGAGGATTCAGCGAAACAGGCTGATATATATGTAGCAGCTTATGTGACCGAACATAATATTTCTTATAGTGCTGCCGAGCATTTACCAAAACTAATTGAAAAAATTTGTCCTGATTCAGAAATTGCTAAGAAAATGAAATGTGGACGTACCAAGGTTTCATCAGTGGTGAAAAATGTGATCGGAAAACAGAACGAACTCAATATTATAAATATTCTAAAAACCAACAAATTTTCTTTAATAGTGGACGAATCAACTGATAGATCATGTACAAAGCATTTGGCATTAGTTTGCAGATACTTAGAAGGCGAAAAGTAAGTTTTTTAATTAGTATTTTTTTATGATAATCTAACTATATATTGAATTTCAGGATATGCGACACTTTTCTCACATTGATACCCATGAAAGAAGCTAGAGCAAGAGACATATTTGAAAAAATTACAACTTTCTTTGAAGGTAAAAATATACCTTACAAGAAAAATTTGATAGGTTTTGCTTCAGATGGGGCAAATGTCATGGCTGGAAAATACAACTCAGTCATGAGTCGGCTGAAAGAAGAAGTTTCCAATATATTTCTAATGCGCTGTATATGTCACAGTTTCCATTTGTGTGCTTCAGCTGCATGCGAAAAATTACCTAGGGGGGTTGAAGATGTTGTAAGGGATGTTTATAACTTTATTTCCAATAGTCCTAGACGAATTGAAATACTAAAAGAATTCCAAACATTTGCAAATGTTAAAATTCATAAAATTCTCCATCCAGCGCAAACTAGATGGCTTTCTTTGGAAGCTGCTGTGGTGAGATTGCTGGAGCAATATGATGCCCTCATTTTATTTTTTACAGATGCGGTTACTACTGAGCGCCTACTTGCAGCCGAAACAATTTTGATACGTCTGCGAGATCCAGTGACAAAATGTTTTCTGCAATTCCTAGAATTTGTGTTGCCTTTCTTCAATAACATGAACAAAGAAATGCAATCTTCTACCCCTAAAATTCACAAAATTCATGCTAATTTATTAGCTATTTATAAAACATTACTAGAATGTTTCATAAAAAGGGAATTAATAATGCATGTCTCATCTCTTGAAACAATCAATATTAATGATCCCAACAATTACCTGCCACTAAATGACATATATTTGGGGGCCAAAGTTTCGCTGTCTGAAACCATTCTAACAAATGAACAAAAACATATTTTGCATACACGATGTTTGGATTTTTATATTGAAGGTTGTGCTCAAATTATGAAAAGATTTGACTTCAAGGACGATATTTTAAAAAAATTAGAGATCATAGATCCAGCTCATGTACTTACAGGTACAACACCCAGCATAGTTCCCTTAGCGAAGCTTTTTCCTAATCTGATTAAAGAATCGGAATTACAGATACTAGATAACGAGTGGCGGTTACTGCGAAATACCAAAATTAATTTCGATCCGTCCGCCACCATAGAACATTTTTGGGTGTCTGTCAGAAACATGCGCTTTGGAGACAACTCTCCAATGTTTGAAACTTTGTCTGATTTTGCACTAAATTTATTATGTTTGCCTCATTCTTCTGCCAACGTTGAACGGATATTCTCCCAATTGAATCTGCTCAAAACAAAACAGCGCAATAAGTTAAGTACCAATAGTATTTTAGGGTTACTTCACAGCAAGAATTATCTCAAATCTAAAAATGAAACATGTTACTCTTTAAATTCTAGAGAGCTTATAAAGCTGCATAACTCCCAAATGTATAAAGAAATATCAGAGTTAACTGACTCTGATTCAGAATAAATTTAATTGTTTTTTATTTCAAAGGCTACGATTGTAATTTTATTTTTAATAATTTGTTTAAGGCATTTTACATTATGAAATCTAATACTAACAATATCTGTGTGGTAAACAAAGATTTTTTGTGAACTACTGCTTTGTTTAGTGTAAAGTAGCTTTAAGATAGTTATTTTGTAAGACTTACTTAAATTTTTTTTGTTTACCACAGCTTTGTTTAGTGTAAGGTAGCCTTGAGAAAGTTATTTTGTACGATTTACTTAATTTTTTGTTTACTACAGCTTTGTTCAGTGTAAATTAGCCTTAAGAAAGTTATTTTGTACGATTTACTTACATTTTTTTTGTTTTATTTGAAATTATAAAAAATCTCCTGTTATCTACTGTTTTTTTATATCCCATTCTACTGTTATGAGAAATTTTCATCTGGCAACACTGCTAGTGTGTCTTTTGTGTATGTCGTATTCGATATCAGAAATAAATTTATCTTAGCATTCTTAGAGTAATTACTTTCCTTGTCCAATTTTTTTTATTTACAACTAAGGAGCATCAACCTAAGTGGTTATTAGCGCCGCTTGGTAATACATTTTTTTTTACATTTTTGGATACATAATATATACAGATTTTGACATACATCGATTTTTACATACATAAATCTGAGTTGAACTAAGTACATTGGTTAATAGAAATTTACACATTTGTTTGTCTACGCACTGATGTTTAAATTTTGTTGTATATTCCTATTGATTTTATAAAACTTAAAACACACCAATAGACACAGTTTCCTTCTACACACTCACGTAGCGTTGTCGGCATGTTACACTTTTTTCTCTTATTTGGACTTACAAGTCCAACATTGTCTATTAAAATTAAACAATGTTGGACACTTAAACTGTGGAAAAATTTACCGCACATTGGATGAACACTTCCAGTAATATGGTATTCATGTGTTAAGCATGTATGCCCTAATCTCAGTCTGTATATTATTATTTGGTCTTTCCTGTTGTTATACATATTCTTCCATCTTGTAACTGTTGTTTTTATGTCTCGTAGTTTTTTTGAGATTGATTCCATTCTTGAAGCCACCGTTCTTTCAATGTCTTACTTACTCTTTCATCACCTTGTATACCTATATGATTGTGACGGAATCCACATAAATTTTACAATTGCATTCTTTTGCTGAAGTTGGTACAAATTGTTCTTTATCCTTTGCAACAATGGATGAGTTGGGTAAATGGTGCCTAAGCTACTCATGGAACTTAAGGAATCTGTTCGTTGTGTATGAGGGCACATCCCACTCCATTTCTAACTTGGAGGCATCAGTATAAATATGTTGGTAATGCTGGTACTCATCAATCTTACTGTAAAATTGTTTAACCATAGAGGAAGCATTAAGTTGATTACTAGTCTTTGTTAAACTCAAGTCTAGGAAGGATTTTCTGACCATCCAAGGAGGAGTGGTTAAAAGGGTGGTTTGGTATATTTTAGGAAAGACAAGATTATTGCTGGTCATGTATCTATTAAGTCTTTCATAAAAAGGGGTTTAGATCTTTTTTGTTAAAATATGTTGTGTGAAAACGAGAAGCAAAGACATTGGGTGGAATGCATAAAACGTAGTATCTGCTAATGCTTTAAGTAATTCTACATTTTTGTAGTACTTGCTACACTTACAAAGCATTTTGCTTTCCTCCGTAGTATTTACTACTATTTACCAGATACATAGAACGATGTACTACGTTTTTGAAGTATTTGCTAGTTTAGTAGAATTTGTTTCAGTTTAGATCATCTGCGTATAGCATACTCTTTACTTGTAGAGAATCGTTTTCCAAAATACTATTAATAGCAATAAGAAAAAAAAGTAACAAAAATCGATGATCCTTGAGGGGTTACATTTTCCTGTATTCTTGTTTTAGAAATGAAATCATCTAATTTTACTTAGAACCTTCGTTTTTTTAAAAAGTTAGTGATGAAGTTTAGCATATTTCCTTGTATACCTAATTTCTGTAAAGTTTTAATTATTCCATGGCGCCAAACTGTATCAAATGCTCTGGTTATATCAAAACATACCGCTATTCAGCTCTGAATATTTGCTAGCGCTTCATGTATTTCAGACTCGATTACGAAATCTACTTTGTTTGTTAGATAAAACAGATCTTTGCTCGAGTATCCAGCTTTTTAGACGGTTAATTAATTTTTTGAACACTTTGCTCACTGCACCTCCTAACGATACTGGACGGTAGGAGTTTTGGTCTGTACGTGGTTTACCAGGTTTAAGGAGAGGTATTGTGTAAACATTATTTCAAGTATGTGGAAACACTCGTTTAAGCCATATTTTGTTATATATCTTTAGTAAATAGGTAAATCCATTTTTAGGCAAATTTTTAAGGAAAATAATAGGAATATCATCTGGACTAGGACTAGTTTTTAATAGAATTTATAGATTCAGTTAACTCTTCCTCTAGTATTGGTTGAATTGTATTTTTGTAAGAATTGTAATTCTTCTTTAGTTTTAAATTGTAAAACTGTTGAGAAAAGTTTTCGTTACTTGAATATGACTCGTAGGATGAAGCTAATGTATTAACTTCTAGCTATTAGGCTATAATGTATGAATTTTGTTATTATATTCTAAAAATCTTATTGATGAGTTTGTGTTGCGTACCGAAATTCTGGTCCAATTGTCTTTTACAGTTTTTGTCCATTCTGCAATTTAATATTAATGTTAATTCTGGTTGACTTTCTTGATAATATTTATGTTCTTATCATCCATTTTTTAAAACAAATTCTGAACATAGACATTTATGTTTATTTTTAATCTTATTAATTATTAGCATATTTCCGTTACATTTTCCAAGGTTGGCAGTGAGTTGTCAGCAATTTTATTACTGCTGTTATTCATTACATTCCAAAGCTCGAAATTGCTTAATGATTTCTGTTTAAGCGATAAGAAAATACTGTTTAAAAAACAAACCTATTAATCAATTAGATATGAATGCTTGATTGCTGAAATTTCCGAAGTAGATTTGATAAACACCTGCAAAATTGCAAATAAAAAGAATGACTCTTTGTCCGATAAAATAACTTTTGTATTAGAGGTTTTTGTTCCTTAATGGACAATATTATTATAGTAGCAACCTAGTCCAGTGAACTAAGAATTTTCCTGCGACCTTCGTTATTTGTTGATACAAGTATCTATCAACCACTTTTGAAAAATTTGGTGATAACAATATGTAATAAAGATACTTATTCGATCAAATTAAATCTAAATAAATAAATATATATATATACACTCCGCCAAAAAAGTATCGCATCACCTATGAAACTGCAAATTTTGGATTAAAAATAATTTAAAACATGAATTGTGTACTGTTGTTTTTTGTTATTTTTTAAGTACATAACAAGTATTAAAAGAAAAATGAAGAATGTACGAAAAATAAAGGTTTTATTTAATTTATTTCATAAATTAGAAGTAAGCGCACAAACAGCATTGAATAATAAAAAATCAAAATCAAAATTAATGATAATTTAGTAAGACGTATTGCCTCCTCTAGCTCTTATAACATCTAAACAACGTTGTGGCATACTTCCAATTAATCTTCTTAGATAATCTGGATCGATATTGTCCCATTCTATGGTTAACAACCGTTGCAGGTCCTGAAGATTAGCTGGCGTCACATTACCAGATCTCACCCTTCTGTAAAGATGGTCCCAAACATGTTCTATTGGATTTAAGTCTGGGCTGTGCGCTGGCCAATTCAAAACTTGTAAATTTACCTCTTGAAGGTACTCGGTAACGATTCTTGCGACGTGTGGGCGTGCATTGTCATGCATTAAAACAAAGTCATTACCAATAAATGGGGCGTAAGGAACAACATGCATCTCTAAAATGTCTCTAATGTACCTATCAGCAGTTAAGGATCCTCCATCTAGCTGTACCAATTCGGTTTGACCCCTAAGAGATATTCCACCCCAGAGCATAATAGATCCTCCTCCAAAGTTTGTCGCCAATCTTAGATTGCATTGAAAATAACGCTCGCCATCTCGTCTATAAACTGGTATTCTTCGATCCGAAGTGTATAAACAAAATCTTGACTCATCCGTAAAGAGTATGTTACCCCAGTCGTTGATATTCCAGTTTACGTGCTCTCTTGCAAATGTTAGACGTGCTATACGGTGTTCCCTTGTAAGTCTCGGTACAGTGGCAGCTACTCTGGCCCTAATTCCAGACTCTCTTAAGATGTGCCTAACAGTTTCTGAAGACACACGTACATTTCGAGTCTCGGCTAAAACATGTTGAAGTTGACTCGCAGTCACATGCCTTCGACGTAAAGCCTGAAGTACTAAAAATCTATTGTCCACATGCGTAGTTGCTCTTGGTCGACCTGATACAGCTCGTCTTTCATAAAGACCAGTCTCTCGGTACCTTACTACCACTCGTGATACTGTCGACTGATTTACACTCACTAAATTTGCCACATACCTCTGACTCCTTCCATCTTCAATGAGGGAAATTATTCTAACCACTTGATCTCTCGTTAAATTTAAATTTATATTGTCGCGACCTTCCATACTCAATATTTAATACGAAATTTTAAATTAAAGGCAAACTGTATACTTTTTACAAAACTAAAATAAACACTGATAATATAAAAACCGGACAAAATAGCAATTAACATTTTTTTTCTTAAACAATAAACTGTATTTACAAATTTCTTCTTCATATTTATTCTAGCCTTAATATTCTTATAGGCCAGAAAGAAATTATTTAAATTAACCAAATGCTGTCAGAAATATTTGTAATTTTATAAGTGATGCAATACTTTTTTGGCGGAGTATATATATATATATATATATATATATATATATATATATATATATATATATATATATATATATATATATATATATAGATGCGGAAGATCCTGGACATATATTATATACGTATTTGTACTACAATACGGAACTAACTGGACATTTTTCGATATACGTATTAAATTAGAATAGCGGATTTAGCTGGACATTTGTAATATATTGTTAGGTGATAACCTGGACAAAATATGTTTGTAACTGGACATAGTAAAACAGTGTTGCCAGTTATTGAATTAAATCAAAATTACAGTTGATAAGTAAATAAAACGTATTTTTCTACATTTGAATACACTTTGGTCTGAGGGGATAATTTAAATAAACATTCTGCCAAAGGGATCTCGTTTTTTTCATACAATTTGTTAAAACTAAGGTTACGTATGCATAATGAGTGAGTGAGTAATGATTATTATTGTAGAAAGTATAATTTATGGGTATAATGCGTGCTAGAACCCATTAAAATTTTTGAAATCATGGCGATGAAGTACATTGAAGTACATACGTTTAATATACCATTAGACCAGTGCCGAAGCCTTTGAAAATGGTCAAAAGTAAAAAAAAGTAACAGGATGAAATCTATTGAAAAAGGTGGAAAATATAATAAACATTAAAGGAAAAATAAATTACGGGCGATCTGAGGTCGGGAAGGAGTTGGGGGTGAGTTTTTAAGGGTAAAAAATGGTTTATCGCAATTTCCGTGAAAACTACAAGAGCTATGAAAAAAGCTAAATAGCAAAGTGATAGGTAATAAAAAGATGTACAACTTTTGTATTTACACTTTTTTCAAATAACCTTAAAATTATTCAAATAATTCAAACGCCTGATTTTTTGGGTTTTCATTTTTATCTTCTACAAACAAAATTTTTTTACGAAATTTGGTGAAAACTTATCTTTTTTTGACACGCTGCAATTTTTTTCATTAAAGACATTTAATTTTTCCCTTTATTTTAATTTAATTGCGAAATAGCATCCTATTTTCAATCGAAAATTCTCACGTCAAAATATCTGCTTTTTTAAAAAACTTGTGCTTTTTGTTTGCTGAATTCTCTACTTTCTGACGGTGTAAAAAATAATATACATTACTATGGCAAATTTTCTCGAAATATTTAAAAACCGAAAAAACTTAAATTTAAAATTTTTTTATTATGTAAAATTTTGAGCTTTTTATTAAAATAGACACTTTAATTATTCGAAAAAGAAAACAAAAAACATCATTACAGTCCGTCAACAACAATAAAACTTCCAACTGGGTACACAAATCTCAAAAGCAGAGCAAGAAGGGAAAAGAAAAAGAATATATATACACAAGGCGAAAACTAATGTTTATCTTCCTTAAAAGCTCAACAGGTCACCTGGCGGACGAATCCAAAACTCATCGACCTAGCCGTTCCTCTTATGACAACTAATAAGGTCAAAGACACAGTTTTGGAAGGGAATAAAGGGACAACACAAAAAAATAGACTTCATCATTTCACGGATAATAATCAAATACAACATCGTCATACAAATCAGAAAGAAACGTTCACTATTCTTCAACAAAACTCGAACATGGTCACAACAATATAAGTCTGGGGAATTCTTAGTGGGTCATTCAACGGTAGTACTAGAAAAACTTCAGATGTTTCTCTTACATGGTCTCACAATCGACATAAACAAAATTTTCACAATAAACGGCGGCAGGTACTTTCACCTCAGCAAATCAAAACGTCACAATGGACAATGCCAGTAATTGTACCTCCGCTTCCACCAAATCATCAACACTACATCACAAACACTACAAGAAGAAGGAATGCTATTGAGACTAGGTCAATAGTCTTACTTTAACACTTAGAAAGGCTTATCCTTTCTAATATATCACGGAAAGGGGATGCTGCTACGCAGTCTTACACAACAACAGAAATATCCAAGGATACACAAATCCAGGTCACATGCCTGTACGTCCTACATGATACTTCAAAAACACAATACTCAAATCACAAACTAACACATTTTAGACCATCAACATAACTCCACTACCACATCTGACCTCACAAAGACAAGGAAAAAACACAAAACTAACAGACAAAAGGAACATAACTCCGCTTTGTCCCTAACAAAACGGCCTTAGCCAAAGACAAACGAAATTGTATCATCATTTTCTCCTACTTATAAAACAAAAGACAACACGAAAACACACGGACTGATCATGGACTGTACAATCAGAAACAAATTCTTTTTCGGGGCTTAAAAAAATTTCACACATTGCCTGGACTATTAAACTCTAAGATACGAAAAAAATCTGACCTATATTTTCATACTACAAGACGAAATAGATAACTTATAAACTCATACTACACTTACAAGACGAAATAGATAACTTATAAACACTTAAAAGGACAGCGTTTAGAGACGCAATATTTATTTCGTTAACGTAAACAAAATTCTTTTCTCAGACATGGGATGTTTATTTTAGACGAACATAGAAATAAACAAACCATTCGTTTCCATTCAAAACACCGACAATACGAAAATCGCAATTCAAGCATTGGCGAATGATGATATGCGTATTTTTTAATTCACAAGGAAATATAGACAAGAATACGTTCTTTACGAAAATTGGACACAACAGAAAATGGAAAATCGTAGCAATTAACTTGGGATAGGGATAACTTGATATACACGAAACCCTGGATAAATACAAATTACAATATAACTGAAAATACTTTTCGAAACAAACTCAACGAACTTCACATACAGGGTGGGACAAAAATACTAAAACAATGTTTGGTTGAAAGCAAATACACAAAAAACTGGTTCAAACAACTGACTTAATGAACTTTACATACAGTGGGATACAAAACAACTAATAACATTGTAAACTTGACTTTTCAGTGAGCTACACAAAATAACACAACATAAAACACCTTGCTCTTGTTCTGAAAACTAAATGAGACTGCTCCTAGGCAAAACTAAACAGCACCTCCGATCACGAGTATTACACTTGTCATCATTCAGATACAAGACAGGAAACACAAAAAGGAACTCAGGGGAACACAATCTCCAATTAACCCATGGCATTACATACGCCGTCATAGCGGGATAATTAGGGAACAAACTGGACACAGGGGTCTACTCTACACATTCACAATCTCCTACCACCCGTGGCATAACACGAACGCCGTCAGAGAGGGATAGAGGAAACAATGAAATGGCTTAAGACAAAAGACAAAACACAACTATACTCATCAGTTCAAAGAAAAGTCACTCAAACAATAAACACATTTACTCAAAATGACCGGACAAAACAAAATTACAAAAACCGATTATTCTGTAAGAAATGTCAAATCAATCAAAAATGGATAACATCAAATGGAGACCAAACCAAAGAAATCAAGACACGTATTGAAATAGCACGTATATCATTTATTAAACTTAAAAAGTTTCTATGTTGTCGGGATATAAGGTTAGAGCTACGCCTAAGCGTGCTTCGTTGTTACGTGTTCTCTACTCTTCTTTATGGTTTTGAAGCGTGAACACTAAAACAAGTGCATATAAATAAGTTGGCCGCCTTTGAATTTTGATGTTACATAGAATCCTTCGAATATCATGTATTCAAAGAGTGTCAAACGTGGAAGTAACCAGAAAGATAGGAAGTGAAGCGAAAATAATATTAACTATCAAAAGAGGAAAACTTGAGTACTTAGGACATGTGATGAGAGGGCAAAAATACTCTTTATTACAACTCATTACGCAAGGAAAAATTCGAGGAGAGCGAAGTGTGGGAAGACGAAGAATGTCCTGGCTTAGGAACCTGAGAGAACGGTTCGAATGCAGTAGTGCAGAACTATTTAGAAAGGCGCTAAACAAAGTCCGCATAGCCATGATGATTTCCAACCTTCGATAGAAGATGGAACTTGAAGAAGAAGAAAATGGAAGAGGGGACATGTCCGGTGCGGCAGAACGGTTCCAATGAAACGAAAAGTTAAATTCTATGAGACGACCATAAGGCCAGCTATGCTAGGCATGTAGGCACTGAATATTGTACAATTAAAAGGAAAGAACAACGAATGCACGTTGCCGAAATGAGAATACTTAGATGAATGATTGGCGTGACAAGACAGGGTAAAATTAAAAGTATATTAGGGCAAGTTTAAACGTTGCAAAGATCGATGCGAAAATAAAGAAGCATTAGCTACGATGGTTAGGGCGCGGTCAGCGTCGACACGAGAATAATTTAACCCTTAACCGGAGACACCTCGTCTGTCAGTCGACGCCAAAAAAATAATGGCTGGGTATTAACTGGTAAGACCGCCCACTGGCGTGTTACTTTATCTATTCCTTCTATTGGTCAGTCTTAACAGGTAGTCAAATTTGCGAAAGGAGATTAGTCTATATTGAGAAGTTATAAGAGTTGGTATATGCAGCGTAGTCTGACAGACAACGCGTCTCTGTTTGTGTGTGTGGTTATAGTACTCGTGTATACAAGAATATGGCCGGGCCGTCAAAGAAGCGTGTGCGATTCGGTGATCCAGATTACGTAGAGACTTTAGAGAAATGGTACCAGGAAGATTTCAGTGATACTAGTGATATAGACGACGTCTCCGACGACTATCGTATAGAATCTGAACACGATACAAATTCAGAGCAAAGTGCTGATGAAGGTAATGAAAATGACGAGACTCTTCAAGAACGTTCATCAGCTTACTTTTATGGCAAGAATCGTTATAGATGGTCTTCTTCAGAAGTTCGTCCATCATCAAAGACCCGAAACCACAATATTGTCATGAAAATTCCCACATTGACCGCAAAATCACGAAATTTGGGTGACACAGCGGATCCTCTTTCTGTTTGGGGTTTATTATTCAGCCAAAATATTTTAGAGCACATTATGGAGTGGACTAATAAAAAACTTAGTACAATGCGTATGAGCTACAAAGCACCGAATAAAATTGATCTCAGGGACGTTGATCTTATTGAATTAAAGGCATTTTTAGGTCTACTGATATATTCAGGGATATTTGATTCAAATCATGAGAATCTGGAGACTATATTCGCTACTGATGGAACCGGCAGAGAAATATTCAGATGCGTGATGAGCATAAAACGAATGTCAATTTTATTATGTGCTCTACGGTTTGATAATCCTGAAGACCGAGAAGATCGAAAGCAGAATGATCCAGCGACTGCAATTTCCTTTGTATTTAATGCATTTATACAAAATAGCCAAAGTGCTTATGGTCTTGGCCAGTCCGCCACCATAGATGAAATGCTTGTGAGTTTTAGAGGACGGTGTCGCTTTAAAATGTACATGCCAAACAAACCGGCCAAGTATGGCATTAAAATACAATGCCTGACAGATGCTAGGAATAGCTATTTGTATAACGCTTACATTTACTGTGGCAGAGATTCGGATGGAAGAGGGCTCACTGCTGAAGAAAAACAACTCTTAAAACCCACTCAAGCAGCATTATGTCTCGCTAAACCACTTTTCAATAACAATAGAAATATCACGGCCGACAACTGGTATACGTCCATACAGCTAGTGGATATTTTGTTAAAAAATAAATTGACGTATGTTGGCACAATAAAAAAAAATAAGGCCGAAATTCCACCTAATTTTTTACCTGACAAGAAAAAAGAAAAGGGAACTACAATTTATGGATTTAGAGAAGAAAAAACTATAATATCTTATGTTGGAACAAGAGGAAAGGCCACAATACTGGTATCCTCAATGCATGATAGAACTGCCACTGATAATAAAGTAAACAATCCCGAAATCATTGCTTATTATAACGGAAATAAAGGAGGAGTGGATAGTATTGATGAGAAGTGTTCCAAGAGTTCTTCGAGTCGCCGAACTCGTAGGTGGCCAATGGCAATATTTTTTCGTATTCTGGATATCTCCGTCGTAAATTCCTACATTCTACACCAATGTTACAAAAACAACGCACAAATAAAAGAAAAGGGTAAGTTTGCCCTACAATTAGCTAAACAACTAGTGCAACCACATATGGAGAGACGAATGATAAATGTGCATATACCACGAGAAATACGTCAGACCATAAGCCGTATCCTTGGCTCTACAGTAAAATCACCGGCACACCCAAATATCCATATTCTGGAAAAGAGAAAAATATGTCATCTCTGTCCGTCAGCCAAACGTAGAATGACCAAATATTTATGCATTGAGTGTCGCAAACCAACATGCCTTCAGTGTACAAAGCCAATTTGTGACAAGTGCATTGAAGAAAAACAGTAAACTTTGAGGATTGCTCGAGGAGCCCCAGGACATCATATTCAGTGTTGTTTCACATTTTTTGCTTTAGTGATTGTTGTGTTATCTTTTTTATTTTTTCAATTTTTTTTGTTGTTAATATTACGGTTTGTAAAAAAATTTCTTTAAAACTTGTTCAATACTCTTTCTTTTTAGGTTTTGTCAATCTGTCATATTACTATTTTTCTTTGTTTATAATTGGATTTAATTTAATTTTTTCATTCTACTTAATCCAAAAGGGTTACGTTTGTCCATATTTATTAAAATATTACAGACTTTTATAGTATTTTATTTATTTTCGCCAACTAAAAAAAGTCGTCTCGTAGACGATGCCTCTCTGTCTACGTAACAAAGCTGACATGTCTCCGGTTAAGGGTTAATACGAAGAATCGTGGAGTTTCATATCAAGAGAAGGAGTAGGAGAGTAAGGTCGAAGGCATAATGGAGAATGATTAAAAGAGATATGTGTGTGAAGGAGATTAACATTGATATGGCACATAAGTGAAATACGTGGAGAAATGGAATTAGGGAAGGCGACCCCGCATAGAAATAAAAGCAAAGATGATTAAGTAATTCAAATTTTCCATTTTATTGCCGTTTTTAACATTTCATTAATTTTAACAAAAAAAAAATAACTTCAGAATATTCATCTACCACAAGAAAACAAAAGTAAAATATATACACAGTTGGACAAAACAATACATATCCTATTTCTCTATCCGTTCTCACGCCATCGTCCCGGCGCTGACGTTTCATATTTCTTAAACGATTATTTTCTGGGAATCTCAATCTACCGACTTAGCATGTAGGTGGCAAAAAATACAAAAAGTAACATCTATTAGTAACTGGCAGTTATAAAAATAGTAACGTAGCGCTACGTTTGACAAACTTTGGTCTCAGCTGTGGATCAAATCACGAACCCGCACTGCATCTTAACCCATACGGCTAAACAATGGCTCTAAACAATTGAATGCAACTGCAAGCAAACCATTCCTTAAATTTTCTCAACCAAGTTACCCTTCTTTTTCCTATGCTGCACTAATTTTTCCTTGCATAATCACTTGTAACAATTGATATTTCTCTCCGCGTGTAACATGACCCAAGTATTGTAATTTTCCCATTTTAATAGTTAATACGACCACTTTTTGTTTGTTTATCCTGTTCAGAACTACTTGGTTAGTTATTCTGTCCTTCGGAAAGATTTTCAACATCCCTCGATATGCCCACATTCCAAAACCTTCCAACTTATTTATGCCTTGCTTGTTTAACGTCCACGCCTCTACACCATATAACAAGACTAAGAAAACAACATTTAAGCAAACGTATTCTCAATTGTATGCTTAGGTCATGACTACACAATATTTGCTTCATGTTTTTAGACGCGCCGTGGGCTTTCTCTATTCTCATTCTTATTTCTCGGGTGTATTAATTTGCCTCTTTAATATTTATTCCTAGGTAATTGTAATTTTGAACTTGTTCCACACGTTCATGTCTTACATATAAGTTGATGTCATTAATGCGTTTCTTTGTAATTACCATTTTGGTCTTTTTTCTATTCAGTGATAGACCAAATTCTTCACTTGTTTCTACTACTTTACTTTTAGTAATTTTTGTAAGTCTTCGATATTTTCTGCAATGAGCGTGATATGTATAAATAACCTTTATATACCTACTTGTATAAACACATTTATACGTAACATTAGTAAGATCTAGGATTTATTAATCTATCATTCCTAGTGTCTAAACAAATGTCTTGTGTAATTTTTGTTCTGACATAAATATAACACATATTTCAGATATAATATATCAATACAAACATGAACTCTATCGAAACAAATACACTCTTAAAGATTTAAAAAAATTAATATATTAAAATTAACTTATTATATATAATTAACTATTATTATTATTATATATAATTAACTTATTACTTACGATAAGTTTCTTTTCTTGTTGAATAAATAAACCACAATCTAACTCGGCAACACTGTAACCTTTAAATCTTCGTCCAGGTAATTCTCCTGCTAAAATTTAACGTCCAGCTAATAAAAATCCTAAAAATTTATGTACCGGTAGTTCCGCATAAATAATAAAGTGTTTAGTTGGACGTCCAGGTATAATACAAAATGTCCAGGCAAAGGCCTAACTCACCAAATTTTGTCCAGTTTCTTCCGTATCGATATATATATATATATATATATATATATATATATATATATATATATATATATATATATATATATATATATATATATATATTATATCACGAAACACTTTTTTGACTTTTTAAAAAATTTATTTATTACAAAATACAAGTTACGTGGTAAAAATGAATGAAATATAAAATATAATGAATGAACTACAAAAATATACTGAATACTGAATTAAGAGCGACAAGCGGTTTTATAATATTAGTAAATGCTGACTCAGTGGGAACGTGTAAAAAGCTTGGGTCCCGCTGACTCTGCTGGTACTGCATTTGCAAGGATCCTTATCGGCTGAGGTTGTTGGAAGTGGAACCTGATACCCTGGGAATCGTCGTGATAAGGAACATCGGTTGGTACAATGCATATAACAGCTCCCCCTTTTAGATGAAAGTTGATGCGTGGCAGCAACTTTTAGACTGTCTGTTTATTGGTGTTAAGTTGGATCTGCTCTTCTTCGTCTATGGCGTCGCTTAGGTGGATACTGGGTCTTCGTCTTGGAAGGATTTTTCTCCAATTCCGGGAAAAGGCTGTCTCTGGGTGTCTTGGTGGAGAGGGCGGATGGTCATTGTCATTGGTATTGCCAATTCCTATCCTGTATCTTCTCTTGGATCTGCATTTACATATAACATAAAGAACAACAAGAGTTACAATGACAACTATGGTAAAAATGGTGAACCAGCTCAGATGTTTGTTGACAAACGGTTCATTGATTAGTTTATCGAGTTCTTTAGAATATTGATTGAGTTTGTGATGGGCTATCTCGAGGTCTTCAGTATTGATCTTGCTAAGCTTCAGTGGTTTTAAATCGAGAAGATGGATTTTATCTGGGAAGTGTTTGCAGCAATTGAATGGTATTTGGACTGGGTGACTTCTGTAAGTAACATTGGCATGAACGTCGATTAATTTCTGAGAGTGTACTCTTGTACTACCAATAAAGGCATCGCACGTGGGTTGTAGTTTGAGTACATGGTTTATGTAGATAATCTCCGATTTGACGTCTCTGGATTCGCATTTGATGGTAATAGGCAGTGGGTCAGAAACTGTTATGAGACACAGGTTTATGTTGATCTTCTGGACGTTGTAATCTTTGGCAAATACTACGGAAGTCTGGCATGTTCTGGGAAGGCGTTCTTGTCGTTTCAGGAGTTGAGCTTCGCATATGGCATCGCTGTCGATTGGGTATGGAAGTGTGTTGTAACAGATCTTGGTTCGAGCTCGCAAAGTTTTGCATGACTCAAGGCTATTTATTGTAAGGTATAACAATGAATCATCATTTCGCGCAATGTATTTATTTGTTGTTGTTAATATTGAATGAAGACCTGTTCGATTATCCAGTATTGGTATTGGATAGATACGATATAAAGTATATTGTTTTGCATCAGTTAAAGGAATATTTAAGACAAACACAATTCTTGTGTCTAATTGATAGGCTTGCAATTCGATAATATCGAGATATTGAGCTAGATTTGAAGTATAGATTGATAATGGAAGATTATTTTTTTGTAATGATTGTGATATATGCCTTAGCGATTCAATTAAATCAAACGGGGTTATGATTGAGCTATGTAATATTTTTAATCGAGCAAAGGTTATGGCATTTACTATTTCATTTAAAGAGTCTTCGATAAATGAATAGCTTTCCATTAGTAATTCACAAAAGTTTAACATATCGATTTGAGATTGATAGAATTTTAATTGGTCAGAGATATCCATTATTGACTCTCGAATTTCTTTAATATTATTGTTGAATGTTTCCTCGTCTATTTGTAATTTCTGGATTGTGGCGTTAAAGTTTTTAATAACAGAAGTTGTAACCGATATTTGATTTTTCAATAAGTTTTCGATTTGATATTCATCGCGGGTTATTTTGTTTATACAATCATTGAAATATTCGCCATCTGACGAATCTAAGTTGCCGGTAATTGATTTCCATATCGAACCTATTCCGTTAATAAGTCCGCGTTTCTCTCGGAATGTGTATTGTTTCGTATCAGCCATTATTTCTGTATATTTGAGATTAACAGAACTAGAGATTTGTTTGAGAAGACTTATGTGAGTTTGGACTTCGGATTTAAATGCCAGCATTCGAGATACATCTTCTTCAATGGTATCCAATAAATTTTCTACAATTTTGTCATTTTTGTCGATAACGTCTCTGATTGGTTGCATGTCTTTATATACCATTTGTCCATTTGTCGTTTGAAATTTTGAGATTGGTTTCTTCATGAAAAAAGACTCCATTGGAGTTAACGTATACTGGGAGAGGATGACTGGGATCAGTCCGAGGAATCTGAAAGAAAATTACTCACGATAGGGTTTTAATCTATCAAAATTTACTTTCATTGTTCTATTGGTTTGGGTATTTAATAAAGTAGCGGAATTTACGTGAATTTCTTGGATTTCAAAAGGGCCATTAAATTTATTTTGGGATTTATCTTTAATTTGCGATTCCTTGACGTAAACCTTATCGCCTATTTTATACTCTGGAGGGTTTGATGACACGTGTTGGTCGAATCTTTCTTTAGCCTTTTCTTTTTGTCTTTCCGTCTTGGCTCGTGCCACTTTATAGAAATATTGCATACGATTACTTAAGTCTCTAACGTATTTTGATATAAGGATTTTTTCATTGTAAAGTATTTCGGGTGGTCTAAAAGAAGTATGTCCGAAAATGAGTTCGTATGATGTAAATCCGTGGGTTTTGTTTTTTGTGTTATTGTAGCAAATAACTGCATAAGGCAGAACATTGAACGGATGTTCATCCGGATTTTCAGCGTGATTAGCTCTTATCATTTCGCTTAGGGTTGCGTGAAATCTTTCGATAGAACCGTTAGATTGTGGATGGCCCACACTTGAGAAGGTTAGTTTTATGTCGTACAATTCACAAAGATCTTTCATCAAAGCATTGTCGAATTCACGTCCATAGTCACAGTGTATGCGTAATGGTGTGCCATAGTGTTGGAAAAAGATAATAAGATGATTGACGACTGATTTAGCTGTTTTGTCTTCAAGAAGATACGCCTGTGTGAATTTAGTGAGCTCGTCTCGGATAGTTAATGCGTAATTTCTGGTAGGGTATTCGAAAAGATCTATGTTAATTCTTTCGAACGGTGTTTTAGGGGTTTCGGTGATGACTAACGGGTTACTTAAGTTTTTTCTACAGATCTTTACTTTTTGACAGATTTCGCAATTTTTAATAAAATTTTCTACATCCTTTGTGATTCCTTGCCAATTATACTTTTCTTTTATTCTTCGTATAGTTTCATTTATACCTCGATGGAGATTGCTTTTGCCATGGTGATAGTGATCTAGTATTTGGGGTATTTCATCCTGTTCCGGAGTTTTAATAACATCTTGACATATTCTCAGTTTTATTTCTTTATCGGCAAAGATAAATGAAAATATTTCTAGAATTGGTAATTCGAGTTGATTTTCGACGTAATGGATTTCCGATAGGTCAAATTCATTTTATGCGACATAAACGATATAGAATAGGTGTTGTACTCCTGTTTCGGGATCAAAAGAAAGGGGAATGATAAAATATTTCCGATTTTTGACAGTTTTACTACCGAATATGTTAATCTTTGATAAGTTAAAATCTATATTGTTTTCATCAAAGACGTCGTCTAATATTTTGTGATGTATTTCTTCCATTTTATTTTGTCTAAGAAAGGTGATGATGTTCTTATGCGATTTGTCTAATAATTGATCATTAGATATTTCAATTTTAAAATAATCAACAAGTGATTTAGTTTTATACAGTTCGACAAATCTATTAAAATGTTCAGTGATTTCTTCTTCATTGATTTCATTTGACTCTTCGTCAGATTCCGTATCATTCAAAGCAAATATTGATATTTTCTTATGAAAATTCGCACATTCTTTAAAATGATTGATTTTAATTCGAGAAAGGGCGTCCGCATTTTTGTTGGTTTTACCCGGTTTATGAATAATTTTATAATTGTATTCCTCAAGCTTGAGACGCCATCTAGCTAGTCTGCTTCCAGGGTCTTTTATAGAAAATAACCAGGTGAGTGGACAGTGATCAGTTACTAGGGTGAATTTTCTACCGAACAGATAGGGTCGGAAATGTTTTACAGCCCATACGATGGCAAGGAGCTCTCGCTCAATGGTCGAATATCGTGCTTCAGCATTACACAGGGTACGTGAAGCATATGCTATAGGAAGATCTTTTCCAATGGGGCCTTGCGTTTTTCAAATCTTCAAAAGCTTGCTTGCAATCTGGGTCAAAATTAAAAGCAACGTCTTTTTGTAGTAGTCTAGTGAGAGGTTTAGAAAGTTTAGCAAAATTGGGAATAAAACGACGATAGTAACCGGCTAGACCTAGGAAATATTTTATTTCTTTTGGTGTTTTCGGTTCGGGAAATCGTTGGATACAATCGACTTTAGAAGGGTTAGGCTTGACGCCATCTTGGGTAATGAGATGTCCGAGATACGCCACCTCTTTCCTGAGAAATTCACATTTATCAGGCTGGATTTTAAGATTTGCCTTTCGAAGACGTTTGAAGACTTCAGTAAGACGGAAAATGTGTTCGTGAATGGTAGGGGAGTATACTATAATATCGTCCATATAGACAAGACATCGTTCGTTCAAAATACCTAAAAGAATATTGTCCATGACACGCTGGAATGTGGACGGTGCATTTTTAAGTCCAAAAGGCATACGAGTAAATTCATAATGTCCGTTTTCGACAGAGAAGGCTGTTTTAGGAATATCTTTGGGATCGATTTCAATCTGATGAAATCCGGAGGCAAGATCGAGAGTTGTGAAATATTGGCATTTTCCAAGCTGGTCTAAGAGATCGGAGATATTAGGAAGAGGGTATTTATGGTCAATGGTACATTCATTGAGCTTGCGGTAGTCTATTACTACTCGCCATTTTTGTTCTCCAGAAGAGTCTATTTTTTTGGGAACAACCCAAACAGGAGATGACCAAGGAGAAGTAGAGGGCCGGATGATACCTTCGTTGATCATTTATTTACTTGAGATTTAACTTTCTCTTTGTGGACCTGAGGATATCTGTATGATTTCGTAAAAATGGGTTTGGCGTTATTAGTTTCAATTTGATGTTTAATCTCACTGGTGAAAGTAAGATTGTCTCCTTCTAAGTAAAATATGTCTTCGTAATTTAAGCAAATATTTGTTATTAATTCTGTTCTTCCTCGTTAAGATGTTCTGTTCGAAGTCGAGATTTTATTTTGTTGGTACGGTCAATTTTATCAGAGCAATAATTTTCCAAGTTATCGTT
The DNA here is from genome assembly GCA_918026665.1 of Diabrotica balteata. Taxonomy (NCBI): domain Eukaryota; kingdom Metazoa; phylum Arthropoda; class Insecta; order Coleoptera; family Chrysomelidae; genus Diabrotica; species Diabrotica balteata. Next base: position 107,172,209 of record OU898276.1, read on the forward strand.
TAACTGGAAATTTAGGATAGGGTAGTTTAAATAGGGTTCAATTACTATATCGGAAAAGTCGATAATTTTAGGAATTGCATTTGCGTTTACTACGGATGTCAGAAATTCTCCTTTTTCATTTACGTGTACTAACGCGTTGGGGATATGGACTTTTTCTTTTTCTTTTCTGTGCAAAATTGCATCTGTATTCGACAGATGACATTTTAACTTGAATATTTGTTCGGATCTGGGATCTATTTTAATTTGATTAGGGGGTTCATTGTTACGCGAATTAGTTTCTACTTTGTGGAGAGGTAATGTTTTAAAGTTTGTAATTAGTTGTTTGTTTTTGAGGTCTATCGTACACTCGTAATGTTCTAAGAAATCGAGGCCTAAGATTCCATCGAAATCAATATCTAAATTATAAATGAAGACCTTATGGGGGTTTCCCACTTGAAACGGGACTAAAGTTGATTTAGTGACAAGAATTTTTTGGTCTGTAATACCCTGTATAGTAATTTGTTCGGGAAAACGTGGTTTGAAATTTTTCACGGTATTTTCTTTAAAGATAGAGATACCAGCACCGGTATCGATAAGTAATTTAAACGTATTTGATGCGTCTTTTATATAGTACAGGTTTTTAGAGTTTACAGCAAGAAGAGGGCTTAAAGAAAAGTCTGTTCTGGAAAGTTCAGAGATGGGTTCATGTCGTCCAAATTCAGAGTTTGTATCTGATTTTGTATTTGAGATAAAGATTCGTTCATTGAACTGATATTGTCTGGTAGGTGGTTCTGATTCGGGACTGTGAGAAAATCCTGATAGTCTTGGCTATCAATTAAATCGGTTGATTGATTAAATGAATGGTAATAATCGGGAGGTGAATAATTGTTATCAGAGAAATCTTCGTATTGGTGGCTTTCATTTAAAGCTGAAGTATAGTCATTAATATAGTCAGGCTCATAGTTAACGAAATGAGCTCTGTGCCTATCGTTTGAAAAATTAGGATTTTTATGGATTACAGAAGGGCGTACTTGTGAATTATGTTGATTTGGTGTAAATTGAGGTCTTTGTTGGTCATTGTGTCTATTGTTTTGAAAATTATTATTTGAGCTGAAAGTTGGTCTCTGAAAGCCATTGCTTTGAGTGTTATTGAAGTTTTGGTGGCTATTAAAATTTCGAGAATTGTTAAAATTATGAGAGTTGTTGGAATTCTGCGAATTATTTTGGGAATTTTGTCGAGAACGACATTCATTGTACGAGTGGCCCATACGTCCACAAAATGTACATCTATGTGGTTGAAGGTTTGGTCTTCTAATGGGTTGATTATTTTGATTGGGTTTTGGAGGATTGGATCTATTGATTTTTTGTATTTCGAAATAGGAGAATTGTAACTCTCGTCTTATGCGGACTTGAGCTTCAAGAAGGTCTTTTGGATTACTAGCACGAATAATATGAGCGATTTTTGGATCGAGGCTGGTCAATAATGTATTGAGCGCCATTGATTCAATTAATACAATTTGGGCCTGTTTTTCTACAGCAGAGAGGCTAGATTTCTGTATATTAGCGTGCATTTTTGCATTAAGGGCTTGGACACGATTAAGGAATGTAAGAGCCGATTCATTTGGAAGTTGTTTGACTCTTTGTAAATCTTGTATCAAAGAAGATAAGTCTCTAGTATCTCCAAAATGAGAGGTAAGAACCTGTTTAATTTCTAGATACGATAATGGATTTCTTGAACTTAAGTTGTGCTGCTCTTCCGCGTTATTTATTTTTAATGTGAATTACTAATAGTTGTTTTTGATCGCGCGTAGACATATTGTAGGCATAATCACAAGCATTTAAAAATGTGTGTAAAAATATTTGATCGCCTTCAAATTCGGGTACGATAGAAAATATTTCGGATAATTTATAAGGTTCTATTTCAGGCTGGTTCTCATTACGAGAAGCGGGACGAGAAATGTTGCCGTTATCATTCATGGTGGTTAATAAATCAATAAACGAAATAGAAGTAAAAATATAAGATAATGGATTAATTAAAAATAATTAATCAAATATAAATATCAAATAATAAAACAAAATGTAAATATCAAAATAATAAATCGAAAATGTAAATATTAAAATAATAAGTCAAAATATAGGAAAAGTATTTTTCTAAGGCAGTGTCTGATTAGCAGAATAATCGACACAGGTAATCGTTTAATAAAATGAAAATAAAAAAGTTAACGATTTACAGAATAATCGCCAAAAGTTTATAATTATTAAAGTAATTATCAAAAAATATTCAAATTCGGCATAAAATTATTAATTAAATGAATATTTTATATTGGAATATCGAACAGTATAAGGTAATAAATGGTATTAAACAAAACTTATATACGAGATGATTCAGTATTAGACTTACATTAGTTCCAAAAACATCTAGTCGTCTTGTTCTCGACAGCTAATCTACCAGGGGCTTCACTTGGTGTTCCTTCCGTAGATGTCTGCAAAGTTAGGGCGGCACTGCTTTTTGGAGTTTTTTGGTTCTTTTTCTGATTAAAGGATTGGAATCCACCGTTGTCAGTTAGGTTCTCCTTGTTCTGCCAACGTTTCCAGATCCTACTGCTACTGCGCCACTTTTTATATCACGAAACACTTTTTTGACTTTTTAAAAAATTTATTTATTACAAAATACAAGTTACGTGGTAAAAATTAATGAAATATAAAATATAATGAATGAACTACAAAAATATACTGAATACTGAATTAAGAGCGACAAGCGGTTTTATAATATTAGTAAATGCTGACTCAGTGGGAACGTGTAAAAAGCTTGGGTCCCGCTGACTCTGCTGGTACTGCATTTGCAAGGATCCTTATCGGCTCAGGTTGTTGGAAGTGGAACCTGATACCCTGGGAATCGTCGTGATAAGGAACATCGGTTGGTACAATGCATATAACATATATATATATATATATATATATATATATATATATATATATATATATATATATATATAAAGCATTGTAATGAAAGTTACATTTTATAATTGTTTATTTGACTTCGATTTTCACTAGAGTAATTGTTCTCAAAAAAAAATTATTTTAAAATAGTCCGGTGTTATATATAACCAAGTGTTTAGCGGTTAACTTCTTATTCTAATAAAAGCCATGATTTTTGTTGAAAATAATGTGGGTGATGTTTGTGCCATCAGCATGATATCAAATTCTAATTCTTTGTGTTTATGTATTATGTATTGAATATGTATTATGTATGATTCTAGATAATGTGTCGCTGACTTTCTATTAATCTTCTTTTAGTATTGGCAACCAGAGCTTGCTACATTCTGGTGATGAGTTTGCTACACAATTTTCTTCATTAAGTAAGATGATAGCTGCTTCTTCGACTTTTCTCTATTTATATCTGTATCTTTCATAATTACTGATTCATATTTAAATTGTACTCTGTGCTCATTGTCCGAGCCATGTTTGTATATCTGTCGATTTGTCGAAGCTTATCCTGATACTTAGCGGTATTGCGGTTTTTCCTACATAAAAATTGTTGCATTCGCAAGGTATTTTATAAATGCAGTTCTTTGGTCTCTCTTATATGTCGTTAGGTTTAGTTTTGGACAAATTAGATCTCAGTGTATTGGTTGTTTTGAACGTTCTTATTTCCTATCCATTTTAATTTTTCTGATATCTCCTTTACATAATATGTAGGGTTTCACGCGGGACAGGCTCTTGTTCAGTTCCGCAGCTATTTTCGCTGTACCGTCCCGCGGCTTGTCAAGTGTCCCGCTGTCTCGCAAAGCTATTTTAAATTATATTTTACAAATAAGTAACTATGTTATCATAATAATGGTATAAAGATAAATTTAGTATTTATATTTTTTCTAAACATATTTTGATTTTACAAATTGTGTTAGTAATTAGACATTAAAATTATATTACATATTATACAAATTTTATTACTTCGCTTTTTACAAACATCATATTATTTCCCTATACGGTGTACAATCTATTTCGTAAAATTTTTTTTCTAATTTGATTGTTTCAGGTACTATATACTATAAAGGATCTTTGACACAATAATTCTATTAAAAGTTTTTAATGTTGTTGAGAATACTCTTTTATTAATTATTACTTTTGGTTAGACAGAAAATCATTGTATTTAGCTGTAGCTTTCTTATGTGAAATGAAATGTTGGAATTTGAGAAGTTATTTTAGAATAATATTATTAAATTATATTATTAATAACATGATTATTGTATCAATTTTTTTGAATTTCCTATTAATTTACCTCTTTGTCTATAAATCGATATTTAATCTATACTAAATTATAATAAGCGATGTAGGGCATGTAAACAAGATGTTCAAAATTTATCTACTCGTTCCGATAGTAACAGTATATTATTAAGATCAATTTTTCTCTTTTCTCGACTTTTAGTTTTTATCCTTTTGTTTGTTATTGTTCCAAATCCCCTCTGGGCATTTGAGTCGAATAAGTCTGATGATTATCCAGAGACAGATCAATCTGTTGAACATTGGTGAAAATTTTCAATGTTCTACCAATATTAGAAGACAAATAAATCATTGTTTTTGACAGTGCACCGTACCATTCTCGTAAAATAGAGAAAATACCGACAAGTGCATCTAAAAAAAGCAATATTTAGAATTTGCTCCGTCCAAAAAATATAAAATTTGATCAACATATGTTTAAAGTACAGCTTCTTTCAATCGTAAAAAAAGGTCATAATAAATTTTATATTAAATATGTAATTGAGGAATTGGCAAAAACCCAGAATAAACTGGTATTGAAACTTTCTCTAGCTAGAGCGCAGGCATTCTGCTCGCGACATTCAACGTGAAAGTGTCACTGTTACATACCGGCTCACAGTGGTTGAATGTGAGTAGAAAATACCAAAAATAGTACACTGAAGCAAATTCAAATCAAATTGAATAGAAGTTCCAACCAATAAACATAGGAAATTCACTTCCAATAATACTAGAATTCCAAATTAATAACCACATGAAGTAAAGATGAAAAGATGAAAACAGATGAAAAGCAGTTCCAACTAGTAAAAACAGGAAAACCACATAGTAGTAGGAGATGTTCTTAAATAGCTCGCGAAGGGTCGATAAGTGCCTAGCTAGCATTGAAGCGCTTCTTGCGAAGAACAAGACTTTTTGTTTAACGAGGTTCTCTCATTGTCGTCGGTGAGTCTGCCTTCGACTAGTAAGAAACGCCTACAAAAAATCCGCTCCTCACACAAATCATTTCCAAGTATGGGCCCTGGCCCACAGAGACATTAGACACCTAAGGTGGAGATTCCATCGCCTCAATGATGTCACCAACTCCAACTAGGCCTAGCATGCCTCCGTTAGATATCTCCCCGTGTCACCATGGAGCTGGCTAGTGATTTTATCACTAGACTGACTATTGTCATCGAAGAGGCCTTCATCAGGTATCCCGATGCCACCACCAAAATCATCAGTGAGCTTAATATCTTCATGCCACTCCTAAACCCTAGTTGCCCTGTCACGGAGGACGAAAATGACTCCGATGGCAATTATGAGGACTTCCCTCCTCTTCCAACTATCGCTGAGGTCAAAGCTCAAGCGATTCCGAAGCTCCACAACAGCCAGCCACCTCTCCTACTCCGCGTCCTCGGACCCGCTCCAGGTCAAAGAGAATAAAGAGATCTACCAAATCCGCCACCAAATCAAAGACAGTCACCAACTTAGCTACTAAAGCTACCAAAATTCAAGCCAAATCGCCACCTACTCCAGCTTCCACTCCAGCTGCCACCACCGCAAAGTCCAAAAAGGGCATCAGTCGTTGTCACTAATGAGGTACCTTCTACCTCACGTGCCACTCCAAAACCAACCAAAACCATCGAGGCATCAAGCACCTCACAACCAGCCGCCAGTTCGGAGAACCAGGTGAAACAGCCGCAACGTTTCACCTACAAGGTTCTGACTATTCCTGGAGCTTACGACACTCAACGTAAGCTCTACGAATTAGTGAACACTCAAGAACTTTTCAAGGGTGTCATGATTAACCTTAAATTTGTGCTAAAGGACCGTTTGGCATATCTCGAAACGTCCAAGACATTGAACGTGAAAGATATGTCAAAAACCGCTGGCGATCCAGCGATCACCCTTGAGCCTAAAAACTCACGACAAAAATCCACTAAACAACCACAAGAGAAACAATCTCCATTTCATCTCGTCATTACTGATGTAGACCCGTCCATTTCTACCGAGGAACTCGTAATCAGCCTGTGCGAAATGAACTTCTCGTTGAAGTCACTTCATAGGATCATATCAAAACGTTTTGACAAACCAACCAGGCTTGTCCGCATGTTTCTTAACTCCGAGAAGTACTACACGGATGCCCTGATCAATGGCATCTGCATAGATGGTTTGATCAGGCCCTGTGAGGCTCCTCATAACCCCAGTATCATCCGCCCAGATACTGCAGCAGATGTTGTCAAAGCTGCCACGATATTTTAGAGTGCCGAAAAAGACAAACTACTTGTCCTAATTGCGGTAGTGGTGATCACAAAAGCGCCGAATGTCCACAAATCAACAACCCAAAATACCCCAACTGTAAAGGCACACATCCAGCTTGGTCGCCTAGTTGCCCCAAAAGGCAGGAGACCTTCTTCTCACCAAGAGGCAAAACCTCCAATAGCTGAGCGGAGGATTCCTCCTGCAACCTTAACAGCAGACGTTAGGTTGTGAATCCAATTCACAACCACTCTGCTCATGAATATCCTGCCTGATAGGAGAGAGACCATTGCTAAGTACTCCTCTGATCTGTCGGGCAAATGTTTGGGCACTCCATAGTGCCCACTGCAAGAAACAACAAGGTCGAAATGACCTTTGTCGTCCCCCTCCAGTAAGCCGTCACATTCATGTGTAATAAGTACAGTCAACTATGCTGGAGTCGGTCGAAAGAGAGCTCTAATTAAACACTTCCTCTTCTCTCACCAAATACAAGTCCTTCCACTCACCGACACGTGCTGCCTTAAAATACCACCCAATTTTACAGGCTACACCACCTATCACCTGAGCAAAAGCCAGGCCAGTCATGGTAATGGTCTTTTGATTCACCACACCATACCTTCCTGAACCTGCACACCTCCTCCCAACATCCTATACCAGCTCCGTGATATCGACTACCTGTCAGTTGACCTACACCTACAAGATAACACCAAAGTTACGATAATATCCTACTACAAGCATCAAAATACACCCCTTTCCCTACCTCTTGTCGAGTACTTTTCCAGGCTTGACAAGGCGATATTAATGGGCGATCTAAACAGCAGGCATACTCAGTTTGGTGATTTAAACACAAATATTCCTAGCAGACAGCTCTCAGACCTTCTTCTAGAGCTGCCCATTTCAAGAATTACCAACAACGAGGTCACGTTTTTCGGCTACCAAGGAATGTCCATCGTCGATCATATCTTATTTACGGATAGTGTGCTTGATCGGATCGATGATGAATGCTTCTTCTTCTTCTTCTTCTTCAGCCTGTTTGCATCCACTCCTGGACAAAGGCCTCCCCATGAGTTCTCCATTCTTCCCTGTTTTGTGCTATTTGGTGCCAGTTTCTCCCCATTTTTGCTTTGATGTCGTCTATCCATCGTTTTTGTGGTCTTCCTCTACTCCGACTGTGTTCGCGTGGTCTCCAATGTACAATGTTTTTCGTCCATCTGTCGTTGTTTTGCCGTGCCACGTGCCCTACCCAGTTCCATTTCATTTGTGCAATCCTTCCAATTACATCTTCCACCTTCGTCCTGCTTCGTATGTCCTCGTTTCGTATATGTTCTCTTAGTGATATTCCCAACATAGCTCGTTCGATGGCCCTCTGTGTTGTTCTTAATCTGTTGGCTGACAACTCTGTAAGTGTCATGGTCTCCATTCCATAAGTCATGACCGGTAGAATACAACTGTTGAATACCCTTTTCTTTAGATTTATTGGTATCTTTTTGTTCTTCAACACATCACTGAGTCTGCCTACTGCTGCCCAAGTCATTCGGATTCTTCCGAATGCTTCACTGGCGATTTAATAACCTCTGACCATCTTCCGCTTTTAGCCAATAAGACCTGTCATCTACAGGATAAATTATCGTAAAGCAAATTAGGATCTTTTCCAAGAACATATCAACCAAAACCTCCCAGAGTTAGGCAATATGTCAACACATAACCAAGTTGACACAGGGATTTCCAAAGTTGAGAAACTTCTTCAAGAAGCCTCAGCCCTGGCTATTCCAAAAACAAGGTTCAATCCATATACTCCAACTTTTCCACCGCAAATCATCGCACAAATCAAATCCAATCAAAAAATACTCAGAGAGTATAAAAGATTCAGAGACCCCCTTATCAAAACAGTGTACAACAGGCTCTCGGCGGTTATAAGGCTGGAAGTGAACAAGCTGAAACAAAAACAGTGGATGCGAGTCACTTCCGACCTCGACTACCGAGATGGTGCTGCATTCTGGAACAAACTCAAAGTCAGCCACGATCTCATCTCATAGTAAATAACGTCATCCTAAACAATCCACAAGATAAGGCTGAAGCTTTTAAAAACAGATTAAAGGCCACCCTCATTTCCCCTAATAGCCCAAATTTCCGCGAAAGATCCAAAAGAGGCGCCGAACGGAAAGTGGAAGATATATTCTACTATCCTCAGGCACATGATGAACCATATCCTCACCCGATGATGGCACCTGTGACTGAGGACACCGTCAGGCAAATGTGTAACTTAGGTAAAAACACATCTCCTGGCCCAGATGGCATCCACAGAAGATGCCTCAAAAATCTTCCACATAATATTATCCCGTTGCTTACCAATATAATCAATGCATCTCTAGCGCTGAGCTACTTTCTTATTCCTTGGAAGGTGGCCAGCACCGTCATGATCCCGAAAAAAGGGAAAACACTCACCAAGACTACAGACCAATTTCACTACTAAGCACCCTAGGTAAAGTCTATAAGAGGATCCTTAAGGAGAGACTCATAGAATTTCTAAACGCGCACTTCTTGATTCCAAATTACTAATTTGGATTCAGGGCTGGACACTCCACACAAAATGCATTGGTTGAAGCAACAGCTTTCATCTCACAATCAATTAACGAAAGGAAACACGTCATGGGCATATTCCTCGACCTCCAGAAGGCATTCGATCATGCCCCAAAGATTTGCACTTTACATGTTCAAGAAAAAGTAGAAAAGGAAATGTGGCGGCTGGAAAATATAATTGAAACACGTTTTAAACCACTTGTTGTAAACGTTGATGATAGTGACATATTATCCAGTTCATCAGAATAATGTTTAAAAGTAGCCGAGATCTCGATCTCTGCCATATATTTACGCGAACTCAAACGAGTTATGAATCACTTTGTATTTTTATTTAAAAAACTAACTCTGACACTATCACTAAAAACAGGCTGTATATAAAATTTTAAAGTTTTTGAGGTAAAAAATAATTTTTTAGTTTTTTTCGTCTTGTATAATGGTTCCTATTGTAGGATATAAACTAAAAACAATCAGGTTCTTTGTCTCGCATTTTTGCAAAATTAAAGTATATACCTATTTCGTATTTTATAAGATAATACTTCTGGCCAAACGAAAAGATAATCGTAAATGGGGTCCTGTTAGAGCAATGTTTACGCCCCCTGTATCGTTTATTGAAATTTAGTATAGTATGCTTAGGCGTACCCAGGAAGGGGGTTTGGAGGTTAACCCCCCCCCCCCCAGGATATATAAAGCAAAAAATATATAAAGAATAGTAGAAAAATGTAACTTGTCTTTCACACAGAATACAAAAATACAAAACGCTAATTAAATAATTAAATTAGCACTTTAAATATGTAGAACACAATAATTAATACACAATTAATATTATTTTTCATTATATATATATATATATATATATATATATATATATATATATATATATATATATATATTCGTAGAAAGGCTTTAGTTACTATGTGAGTAATATATACTGATATCTTGGGTTTAGTAGTCAACATTGGCCTTTAAGTAAAACTCTTTTAGGTTTGTTAAGCTTTCGAGTTTATTGTACTCTTTTTCAAAACGTACTAAAAATTAACATAAAAAATTACATTAGAAAAATGAAGTTTGTCTTCAATAGGCTTACCCTTGTGAGGATTGTGTTTTAAAATTAGCAAAATTAATTAACATAATGACATTATTAAATTTGATTTTCTTTTTCGTTCTGTCAAAACTTATTACTAAAGTTTACATGTTCTCTTCTATTTTTTATATTTATTTTAGGTTAGTTTGATAGAGGAAGTGTCTATGCACTTCCAAAATGTGTTTATGCAAACCTTCATTGCAAATTTTGATATAATATGTAGAAATGTTTCGTTTGCAGTTATTAAACAAGGAACAGAGTTTATGTTACTAAGTAATTTAAAAAAAAACACAAATAAAAATAAATTTTATCTCATTTGAACTTGGAACAATCCCTTTAATATGCGTAACATTTAAGAACTTTTATATTGTTATTCTGTTATTTAAAAGAAGATTACTGTATATAGCACTAAGATTTTCAATGTTTTCTCTTTTGTTTAAGGTGTTTTGTGTAGTTTTAATTAATTGAAAAAGACTGTAAGACTTGTACACACTTCTAAATAGGTCTAACTGGTAAGCTGGTTTTGTATGTTTTCAATAAAATTGATAGTGTGTAAAATAGTTTAATAATTAAGCTAAGTATACTTTCGACATAATAAATGTCATCATCAGAGCTATCCTAAAATAACGTTAAGTTAAGTAAATTTTTTTTTATATATCATTGTATTTTATATAAAAAAATTTACTTAACTTAACGTTATTTTAGGATAGCTCTGATGATGACATTTATTATGTCGAAAGTATACTTAGCTTAATTATTAAACTATTTTACACACTATCAATTTTATTGAAAACATACAAAACCAACTTACCAGTTAGACCTAGTTTTAATTAAACACATTTCTAGAAACAGTCTTTTGTTGTAGTTTTTTTCCCTTCTCAATGTTTCTGTTTGATCATAGTTAGGCGTCTGGCCCATTGTAATACAATGTTCACTTAATGCACAGGCTTGTACTTTATTCAGATTAATGTCACTCTTGTGAGATGTTAATCTTTTGGACAAAATAACAATAACAACCAAAATACATTGTACCACTCTTTACCGTATATTCCAGGTTTAACAAATAGACTACTAAATACATTTAGAGAGGTACCTTATATGAAAATTGGAACCAGAAATATAAAAACAATATCGAAATTATATACTCAACTTAAAACACCCTTAAATAATAAAGAAAGCTCCAATGTAGTTTACTCTCTACCCTGTAATAATTGTAACAGAGTATATATTGGAGAAACGTCCAGAAATTTGTCCGGACCTCGACGATCATTGAACGAAGGAATTAGAAAAAGCGATGGAATCGAGAGGTTTGGAGGAGGAGCATGGACCTGAAGGAGAACGGGAATACGGCGATAGCCGTCTCCAACATGTATTGCATTTACAAGTTGGATTAATCTCAAACGTCAATAAACTCATTTTAACCTTCAATTGTGGCTTATTTTCATTAAAATAGTAATTACTTTAAAATGCCACAATAAAATAGCTTCAAAGCAATAGATAAGATCTAGATAAGAGAAGGGAGTGTTCCAAAAAGGTCGTCAACCTTACAGCGGCCACCCACTTTCGAAGTACGGTACGTGCGACAGTCAACTGCGCACAAGTAAGAGAGATGGTGAAGTAGGACAGGTGGTTTGAGTTGGTAGGCAGGATATTAGATGTCTGAATATTTGGCACTGCTATCTTTAGTAATTTAAATTAAACCCAAATGTTAGGGACCCAAATGGAGGTAGCATAAAAATATTTCAAACCTCCCCCCTTCAGGCAAATTCTGTGTGCGCCACTGATAGTATGCACTTACAAACCAATGAATTTTTGACAGCCAACTTCTAATCGGTTATTCGAATTTATAAAATTCAAGAAATGACACACCTCTATTAATACACAATTTAGAACATTATTATATATGTACAAACTGCGATTTGTAGGGATGATATAAACCGTGGTTTTTATTTGGAATCAATTTTTTTAATAGAGTTGCATCATCGCAAAGGGGTATTGATCTGGATATGGTTATTATCGACTTATAATTTTTGAAGGTGTATGACCAAAGTTGGCATGCAAGTAACCATTGGTATGGGTGTGTTTTCGAAAAACAGAGTGATGAAAACTTTTGGATTGGTTTTTCTTTACGACAACGTCGAGAAATGGTAGGGATGAATCAGTTTCCACCTCCATCGTGAACTGCATACTAGGATTTAAGAAGACACCAAAGCATTCCTGCTATGGGGCCATATGACGAAGTATCGTTAACATATCGTAGCCAACATGTGGGTTTGAGCATTGATGTGAAAAGTGCTCGAGTCTCGAAATCTTCTATAAAGATATTGGCAATTACTGGAGATAAAGGGGAGCTTATTTTGACATCATTTATGTTATTTGTCTATAAAGTTAATTTTGGAAGACCAAAACAAGTGTTGGAGATATAATATTTATTGAGAGATAAGTGAACAATGTATTGAGTTTTCAGAATGTTAAGATTTGCGGCTATAGGAATGTTGGTAAAGAGCGAAACGATATCGAAACTTACAAAACTGTCTGACGGTATCTCGACGTCAACCTTTGCTAGCGCGCAGTTCACGTGTTACACACAGCCAGCATCAGACCAAAGAATTTAGCAAATAGAGAGCATTTTTCGTGACATTCTTTGATAAAGTTATCTAAAAACTGCATTTGATACATTTTGTGACAAAAAAAATTAGAAACAAAATATGAAAAAGATTAAACGTAATTTTTTACTTATAAACAATGTTAAACAATGTACGATCGTTATTTGATTTGAAATACTAAAGGTGAAGACCAGTAAATTATATGGAAAAGTTTAATTATTGCAAAAATAGCTTTAAACGTCGATTTTTTGAAAATTATGTATGTTAAATGTTGTAAAATAGTAAAATAGGTTTAAAAAAATACTTTGATTTTAGGTTATAAACATTAAAAATAACTCGACGCATCAAAATATTGGATGTTAATGTTTTTTATTCTAAATTTGACATTTTTACACGAATTAAACAAAAATACAATGACAACCAATAGACTCCGAATTAGTCCTTAATTTTATTTCTCGATTTTACTATTTCAAAAACTGAATTTATAAATTCAAAGTTATAAAAGTCGCAATATCTTCGGTTCTAATCAACGAAAATTGATGTTTTTTTATTTGGGGTACCTCTTTGCATATATAATAATAATCCAATAAGTTAATTTCTGAATTGTTCATTTAACTAAGTAATTTTGTTTAATTAATTTAAAATAAATACTAATTTCGCAAACTTTGACTTTATATTATCAGTAGAAAAGGTTAGATAATGATAGGTAACTTAAATAGTTATGTATTAGTTATAAATAATATCTTTTTAAAATAAATTTTACAAAAAAATTAGTTTATTCTTTAAAAATCACCTCTATATGTGTTAATTGTTCTTAAATTATGCTTATTACTTTTACAATTATTTTTCTCGGCTGAAAAATCTAACAAATATATTTTAAACAAATTGTTATAAAGGTTTTTGAGAAAAAGTAATTGTAAACATTATTGTTAAAATATATTATTTATGAAACATAAGTATTTAACTTGTTTATTATTTTATGACCTTTTCACAAAAAAGTAGAATTTTTCAGAATTACTCGGTTAAATAAACAATTCAAAAGTTAAAAAAATTTATGGCCTATGCCACCAGGTACCCTAAATTTAAAATAATCAAATTTCTGTTGATTAGAACCGGAGATATTGTGACTTTTATAAATTTGAATTTATAAATTCAGTTTTTGAAATAGTAAAATCGCTTCCTTTTTAAACCCTTTATATTTGGCGCATCATGGACGGCAGTTTTTTAAAGGACTCGTTTTTAATTTTTTGTCTAAAATTAAACGCTTAATGTTTCAAATGGTTGTTTTTAAATTGGGTATTATTTGTAAACAAGGCCCCGGCGAATTTTTGAATAAAAAAGCTAACTAAAGTTTTAAGGATCCTAGGAAAATATTTTTTTTTAATTCCTGTAAGAATGCCAACTGGTGAATAAAAAAATTAACTTCCTATATAACAAAGCGTCCAAGGTCTTTTAATTGTTTATAAGGTTGGAATCACAGTACTTTGGAAAACTATTTTACAATCATAAACTTTTCAGTCTTTAATTGATTTAATTTGATAAATTAAGCCTTTTTTCAAAATTCATGTAGGCCCAATAATTTACGTATAATAACGTTGTAGATAAAAGCTTTTTTAGGATAAACAATTTCAATGTTGCAATAGCTATTAATGTGAAACTTCTTGAAATTCTTGAAGCTAAAAGTTAGTGTTATTGTCCTTTTTCTCACTAAAAATCAAAGTTTTTTGTTCATTTTTAGAAAATTTAAGTAATATTTTTAAATTTATTATTTTAATAATTAAGCAAGAAGTTAACAAAAATAACTTTTTTTGTAAAGAGGGTAAGAACATACCCTCATTTCAAGGGACTTTCTATGATTTTTCAGTAACATTGTGTCACTTTTTCATATAATTTACAGGTCTTGTCCTTTATTAAATGGCGATTTTATATTGTTTATACATTATTTATAAGTAATAAATGACGTTTAATATTTTACATTATTTTCTTTATTGTTGTCACCAAATTTATCAAACGCAGTCGTTAGATACCTGTAGAGAAGAAGGTACAAATATGGGCAACCATTTTGTTTATTGCTGATAACTTGACTATTTTTGGCTCGAAAAAGTTTAAATTACATAATTGGCATGTAGAATTGTTTTGCTCTTTTGTGGTAGTCCGTTTTTCTGCCTAGTAACATATTTTTTATGTAATTTCATAAAAACACTCACGGTGTCATTTAAGTAAGAAACGCAAAGGTGGTATAAATACGGGCTACTATTATAGTTGTTATCAGCTTATTAATTCTTTATTTAGGTTTAACAAAAAACTGAATATAAAAACCTACTTGAAATAAACTTTGATACTTATAATCGAATAAACCGTAGAAAGTTATAGACATTGTGAAGTGGAAAAGGATTAAAAAAAATCAAAGTAGGTATATCAAAAACATATAAACAAAAATAGAAAAAAAATTATACATGTATTTCAAATTGGTGCATATATTATATATTTTACAAATTTTTAAAATTGAAAAGAGTTAAAAGAGAGTCGTAAAATAGTTAGTCGTAAAAAAGTAATAAATCTGAGAGTAAACCTTTTCCAGTAACCATAAAATGTTTTACTTCGACACACAACTCTTTAAGACGAAAATTAAAACAAATTCTCATAAAAATCGATACTCTAATTGAACATGTATTTTTTACGTACATATCATATTTAAGTATGTCGACCCTTGGGAGACTTGTCCTTGGATTCACTTGTTTATTAATATTTTAACATGTCAATAAATTTTTTTCAAACAGAACTTATGTAAATAAGAAGAAATAAAAACAAATTCGATTATTTAAAGAATGGCAATAGGTTTGACAAAGATATTTAAAATATTTTTAAATAATTTTATGGTCATTAAGCGAAGTCTTTGACAGAACCAGCGAAGAGACAGAAGTCTAGAGTGAGAAAATAAGTAAATTGAATACAATAGGTAAGGCTGTTTTATCGGTTACTGGTTACCGGTATCGTGTTACCGGTTCTATTTACCGACAAAATGTCTCGAAACTTGGGCACGTTATTCGAAATTATATTGCCTTTTAAACGATGGTTTTACTTTTTTTAATGTTTTGAAACTTCTGTTGAAAAATTGGATTATACTGTTTAAACGTTCTATTATAACCAAACTTTTTACGCCCATCACTTGAAAGAGTTGTTTTTTCTATAATCGTTGATTTTTTTTCACCTTTCTGTGTCCAGTAATAATCAAGAAAAGCGTATTCCAACTTTGAAAAAAATTGCTAAAAAATACTAAAATCTAATAGTGAAACGTGTTACTCATCATTGCCGATTAGTTACATCAAATAGTTAGTGACGTCAAATCTCATGAACGTACGGTCAGTTAGTTCGTGTTAAAACTAATTTGAATGGAGAATAATGCATTTGTTGTCAATAAACTACCCGTCGTCGGCCGGCGCCACTGAGTAAAGATGGTCTTGCGCAAGCAGTGTAGAAAAGTAAGTGATACGCCCATTTCAAATCGCAGTGTGCCTTAACTTCTAAAAAAGCCTTAAGATACACTAGAATCTGATAAGTTGTGATAGCCAAAGGAAGGTAAATTTATGACTATAGTCGGACAATTTTTAATTAAAAGTGACTAATCTACAAATTGAACTAAACGGTAGCGGCAATCATGTAAAATTTCATTAGTAAATTCTTACCGGGGTCATTTTTATTGTGTATGCTTCGCCCATGTAAATATGTAAATTTGTATCCCATGTAAGAATTTTGCCTCCGTAACAATATAAATTGGTGCGATTTACGAGTGTATATTGAGACAAGAACATTGAACAGTTTGAAACATCGGTAAACTTATCAATTTTTTGCTGGTCTATATATATTTACGTTCTTAGAAAGAATGTTAATAAGAGAAATATGATATCTTAGTTTATTCCTTCTAGATTATATACATATGTGCATAGGTGTAGTGTTTTCTTGGGAATACATTTATTAAATAGACTTTATTATTAAGATTATAATAGTTTTGAGGTAGGTAAAGTAAATTTAAGGCCAGTTTATTCTTTATATAGTATTAAACCATTAACGGCCGCACAATATACAAAGAGAAATTTGACAATGAATTTATTAGATTGCATTAAAAATACATAAATTAGGACTAATTTACAACCAAAAAGATTTTTTTTCTCATTTTCAAGGAAAACAGTGAAACGAATAAAATGTGTGAATTGACAAAGTTCAGAAGAACTGAAAGAGAAGTGATGGAAAAAAAAAATACTAAAAATAGGGCTAAGCTCAGAGGAACAAATTTAAATGGCCAAAGAGACACTAAATCTCAAGTGAGTGTTCGGGCTAGCTTCAATGCACTGGATTGTGGCTTTAAAGATTTAAACAGATAGCAAGGATACTGAGCTAATGAGACAAGAAACGAAATGAGACCTGGTAATATCAAACGTGATACAACTAAAGAAGGTCACTGGGAATAAATTTATAGAAAGAGAACAATAAGAAGAGAAAAGAAGGGCGCCAACTCAACGATAGTTGAGATTTTGAAGTAACAAATGAATCTGGAGGTAATACTCTGAAATACAAAAATACTAAATATTAATCTTGTTTTGCTATGTTATATACTGGTTAGTAGAACTGAAATAAAACTCAAAATAGCAACAATAAATATATTTATAAACAAATGTATATAAGTATATGTGTATAAACAATTTACATATAATGCAAAGCCAAATAACAGTGGTAGTGGATGGTGTACAGATACAATAGGACCTAATAGCCCCTCAACAAATGAATAGTCACTACCACTGGCCAAATAAAATATGAAATATTAGTATACAACAAGAATAGTCCGTAGGGTAGCCAAAGTCTTAAAACAAAAAGGTAGTCATTTAAATTTAAATTAGTTCTACTAAAATGAGGTACTAATGACAATATTGTAAAGATATCAAACTTGATAAATCTCTATTACAATTATATTAAATATATATATTACATCCAAAAAATGAGTTGTTCCATACTCATTATATAATATTTAAAAACAAACCACATTAAATTTATGTCCCTCTTAATATCAAATTGTATTATGTTAACAAAAATATTATATCCAAAAAAAAAAAGTGAGTTTGGTCAGACTCTCTAAATCCTAGTTAAAACCTAATAACACATGAAGTGTCCCTTTTTCCTCCCGAATATTTTATAATTAAATTATCAAAAAAAAAATTATCATAAAGATATTCACCTTATCATATGCATATGATCAGTTAACAGTAAATATAAAGTAATACGTAATACAAAAGGTCAAATAGTTAAACGACTTATCTTTACAGCACTATAAGTCCATAGGAAAAACTCCTCTTGGCACGGCTACATCAGTTTGTGGCTGTAAAGACGAATCCTGGTCACAAAAGCCACAACCAGTCACTGGTCTCTGGGTGACAGCAAAATCCACGGGTTGTTAACTATTTAAGGATTCAAAGTCTAGTATCCTTGAGGGAATATTCTCAAGAGAATATCCTCAAGTAACGTGAAATTAATATTTTCACGTGACGGAATCTAAAATTATTATTTAATTTAATAAATATGTAATATAAATGTAATTTAATAGGTGTAGCAGCATGGATTCACTGCACCAAAACAAAACATCAAAACATTAGGTATTAGGTTAAGTAAACATCATGTCAAATTTATGAAGTTACTTTCGTAGGCATGGCAAGCTTGCGCCATGAAAAGAACATGCGCAGAATATAGAAGGCTGTCCACATTTGTAGAACCTTTTTATATTCCACCAAAAAGTTAGGTAAAAAAAAGAACCAAAAAAACTTAATGATAACGACGTGGAATAAAACAGAATTTAGGTTTAACTATATAAAAAAATGACCTTCTGTTCTTTGCAAGTAAATCAAGGAAATTTTATATTTAAATTATTTCGGAACTCAAAAATAAATCTCTAAAGAAATACTAAATACAATGATAAATTTGATTGTAATAAAGAGATAATACGTATAAAATGATTTACTTACATGGAGCTCGCAACACGCCAAAAAACTCTTCCTTTTTATATGGAACTCTTATAAATTAATACTTGTTATTTAAAATTAATTATTACTATTATTATAAATGAATTATATTTTTCCCCAAATTATCTTCCTTGCTCCAATTCCGTCACTTTGAATGTGAACAATTTCACCGGTTGGCGTGTCTGCAATCAGTTCTGACCAAAACTGATCGTTCGGCTTCTGCATAAAATCGATCTTCCTTTCAAAGCGACTACAGCGCGTGTGGTGAAGGAATGTCGATTTAAAATCGATCGTAGGCGGGTAATAAAAATTTCTTGAGGGGTTTAAATTGGACTAGTCAGTAGCGTAAACGCTACATTCTCCCTCATCTCCAGCAAAAAAAAAAGGAACTTTTTTTTTTTGTGGCAGAACGATCTAACGCTGGGTCGACAATGAACGTTGATACGTTAAAATTGAACATTTTCCTCACCAGTCAACCATTTGCTCAGGAATTGGAACAAAATCAAGGACGAAATAAAAATATGGAACGAAGAATATGAGACGAAGTCATACATTTTTTTTTAATGCGATAATGTATGTTAATTTAGTATAAACCAAAGATTAAAAAAAAAAATATACATTTTAAGTTTAATTCTATAACATTACAGATCAAGTTAACTTTTAACACTACTTATCTACATTCTCAAGTATTAGTAAAAACAACCATCGTTAAAACTACATTATATATGTGTATTAACAACCCCTAACACAATATCTCCAAGAACCATTCATAACAATGAAATTCGAACAAAGTCCTATGAACTTTACCCAACGTTGACACTAGAGCGACCCGATTCTATTCGTCACCATAGAGTTCAATGAGGGCCTAATTACTCAGAACTAGTTGAAACTACAAACCTAAACATATATATGGTTCGGGATATCAACAACAAGGTAAAAGATAATTCAATACACCTACTTGATTTAGCAGCGGTAGGAAAACACACAATCGGTAAAGGCACAAGCCTAGATACTAGCAAGCCCACTATACTCATGGTATAGGGTATGCTAAAAAAAAGGTAAGTAAGATAAATGCAATCCCAACTCATAGTAAAGGATATGCACAAAAGGTAAAAGATAATTGCACGTCCAGATCTACTCATGGTAGAGGATATGCACAAAACTCACTTCTACCAGCTATACACTTGGTAGAAGGAAAGATAAAAGAGATCCTAACTGTAATACCTAAACTGTACTATTGACGTGTTCCAATTCTATACTCACGACAAGAACAGTAAAGGACAGATTTTTAGGACTCTATAATCAAGATAAAGATAAGGTATATATTCATAAGATATAGATAAGAATGAAACTTATCCAGGTAAAGGTAAAGATAACTAACTTAAGGTAAAGGTATGAGATAAACCAATTAAGGTAAAGGTACGAGATAAACTCAATTAAGGTAAAGATAAAGATACACTCAAGGTAAAGGTACGAAATAAACTCCATTACAGGTATGAAATAAACTCAATTACAGGTAAAGATAAATTCATTTAAGATACAGATAAAGATAACACACATCTACCAATCCATATCACTAGTAGAGAGACAGGTAAACAAACAGTATACAATAATATATGTTAAAACTCAAATACGTTAAGAAGGTAATAACATAGGAGATAACAAACTAAGTTAAACAGACTTACTGCTGAATATCAGACTGATCCAATTCTAAGTGACACATTCTAATTTCAACCTAAGAGACACTCAAGGAACAATTAATATGTATTGATATATTTCTGAGCCAAGTGAGGGCACACATCCAGGGTGATCAATCCTGAACCCACGCTAAAACACCGACACAGTAAGTGAATGTGAATGCATAAGCTTTATGGTCATGATCCACAAAACTATACAACACTAATAAAGAAAATATTTGGAATGTTTTCCTAATTATCCCTGTAAATATCTATTCAACTCAGAACTCAAGATGGGGAAATTCCCATATATCCATCCTGTACTCCTATGATATGCAGTTGGACTTTTAAGAGAAAACAAACAACAAAATTAACAAGTCCATAAACTAAGATAATAACCAACATTAAGATAAGATAAAAAAAAAATAGAAGACAAAATAACACAACTTATGGTTTTTGCCAGGTAAACAAAATTGATAAACAGATCTTAAAAACCAAACTGGTACAGAAGTGATAAGAGACCAATGAGATCTAAAGATATAAGTTGAAACGGAAAATCAATCCGTCGATAACTACCCATTAAACCTGGTTGGGGAAGATTTGTCGGTTTGCATGTAGCACAGATTTGCATTAAGCGATATAGCTACGTACAGTTTGACGCATCTTCGGCCAGTAATAAAGTTCAGATATTCGACGGAAAGTTTTGTAGAAACCAAAATGAGCTGCAGTAGGATGGTCATGAAAAGTGGCCAAAACCTCTGCTCTATTAGGAGTTGGAACGACTATCTTCCAATCCGACATTCCAGTAAGGGAATCCATGGAACTTAAGACACGTTTATACAAAACACCATGTTCAACTTTAAAATCAGGAAATTTACCTGGTACATTCTGTACATTATACAACTTTTTTTAACAATGGACTGGTTAGATGACGGACTCTCAACTCATACTCTAATTCAGGAGCTAACAGATGCTCTACCTTGAACGCAGACATATTACACAACTGAGAAATATACAAGAGAATGAGTAAAAGTAGGTAAAGTTTAACTTACTCTCTGTCCTCAAATTAATATTCTGAAGGGATACCTATACCAGTAATGTTTAATTGTTTTGGTCCAGTTATGAAATCCAATGACATATACTGCTACAACACCCAAAGGAACCTAAAATTTCAAAAAAACTGTTATTTCACGGTAGTGACTCAACTTATTGGCTACTCCGGACTTGTAAAAATATGTGAAATAGTTAACTTTAAGTTCTTTAAATTTTTAATGAATTTATTATTAATCTAAATTGTTATTTAATCAATCAAAAACAAAGCAATTTATTCAGTCTACACAGTATATAGCAAAAACAAGTCAATTTAAGATATAGATATAAGGTAATGTCCAAAAAAAAAAATTGAAAAACAAAACTAAACGTTAAAATGAAAATCTAAAAGCACAACCAGTGAAAACCACAACAACCCAAGATCAAAATCAAAAGTTAAAGGAGATATATATATATATTTTTAAGGCAGAAGTGGAAAAGAAGCCACACGTTGGGTCTAGCCAATTGAAACGAATAAAATGTGTGAATTGACAAAGTTCAGAAGAACTGAAAGAGAAGTGATGGAAAAAAAAAATACTAAAAATAGGGCTAAGCTCAGAGGAACAAATTTAAATGGCCAAAGAGACACTAAATCTCAAGTGAGTGTTCGGGCTAGCTTCAATGCACTGGATTGTGGCTTTAAAGATTTAAACAGATAGCAAGGATACTGAGCTAATGAGACAAGAAACGAAATGAGACCTGGTAATATCAAACGTGATACAACTAAAGAAGGTCACTGGGAATAAATTTATAGAAAGAGAACAATAAGAAGAGAAAAGAAGGGCGCCAACTCAACGATAGTTGAGATTTTAAAGTAACAAATGAATCTGGAGGTAATACTCTGAAATACAAAAATACTAAATATTAATCTTGTTTTGCTATGTTATATACTGGTTAGTAGAACTGAAATAAAACTCAAAATAGCAACAATAAATATATTTATAAACAAATGTATATAAGTATATGTGTATAAACAATTTACATATAATGCAAAGCCAAATAACAGTGGTAGTGGATGGTGTACAGATACAATAGGACCTAATAGCCCCTCAACAAATGAATAGTCACTACCACTGGCCAAATAAAATATGAAATATTAGTATACAACAAGAATAGTCCGTAGGGTAGCCAAAGTCTTAAAACAAAAAGGTAGTCATTTAAATTTAAATTAGTTCTACTAAAATGAGGTACTAATGACAATATTGTAAAGATATCAAACTTGATAAATCTCTATTACAATTATATTAAATATATATATTACATCCAAAAAATGAGTTGTTCCATACTTATTATATAATATTTAAAAACAAACCACATTAAATTTATGTCCCTCTTAATATCAAATTGTATTATGTTAACAAAAATATTATATCCAAAAAAAAAAGTGAGTTTGGTCAGACTCTCTAAATCCTAGTTAAAACCTAATAACACATGAAGTGTCCCTTTTTCCTCCCGAATATTTTATAATTAAATTATCAAAAAAAAAATTATCATAAAGATATTCACCTTATCATATGCATATGATCAGTTAACAGTAAATATAAAGTAATACGTAATACAAAAGGTCAAATAGTTAAACGACTTATCTTTACAGCACTATAAGTCCATAGGAAAAACTCCTCTTGGCACGGCTACATCAGTTTGTGGCTGTAAAGACGAATCCTGGTCACAAAAGCCACAACCAGTCACTGGTCTCTGGGTGACAGCAAAATCCACGGGTTGTTAACTATTTAAGGATTCAAAGTCTAGTATCCTTGAGGGAATATTCTCAAGAGAATATCCTCAAGTAACGTGAAATTAATATTTTCACGTGACGGAATCTAAAATTATTATTTAATTTAATAAATATGTAATATAAATGTAATTTAATAGGTGTAGCAGCATGGATTCACTGCACCAAAACAAAACATCAAAACATTAGGTATTAGGTTAAGTAAACATCATGTCAAATTTATGAAGTTACTTTCGTAGGCATGGCAAGCTTGCGCCATGAAAAGAACATGCGCAGAATATAGAAGGCTGTCCACATTTGTAGAACCTTTTTATATTCCACCAAAAAGTTAGGTAAAAAAAAGAACCAAAAAAACTTAATGATAACGACGTGGAATAAAACAGAATTTAGGTTTAACTATATAAAAAAAATGACCTTCTGTTCTTTGCAAGTAAATCAAGGAAATTTTATATTTAAATTATTTCGGAACTCAAAAATAAATCTCTAAAGAAATACTAAATACAATGATAAATTTGATTGTAATAAAGAGATAATACGTATAAAATGATTTACTTACATGGAGCTCGCAACACGCCAAAAAACTCTTCCTTTTTATATGGAACTCTTATAAATTAATACTTGTTATTTAAAATTAATTATTACTATTATTATAAATGAATTATATTTTTCCCCAAATTATCTTCCTTGCTCCAATTCCGTCACTTTGAATGTGAACAATTTCACCGGTTGGCGTGTCTGCAATCAGTTCTGACCAAAACTGATCGTTCGGCTTCTGCATAAAATCGATCTTCCTTTCAAAGCGACTACAGCGCGTGTGGTGAAGGAATGTCGATTTAAAATCGATCGTAGGCGGGTAATAAAAATTTCTTGAGGGGTTTAAATTGGACTAGTCAGTAGCGTAAACGCTACAACAGTACAATTTTTAATAAAGGAAAATATGGTATCTTAAACATAAATTAAATTTTAAGGTGAAAATTTTCGAAACATTTCGGGTGTAGATGCATTCTACACTTTTTACATAAATAAATAGTATTACTTTTGCACATCCTACATTTTTGCACTATCGTCTCTTTTGTAATGTGGCCAATATTGTCGAATCTGGTTTAATCTGGTAAAGCAAATTTAGGTTGGCGTCCATGTACTAAGTGACACTGATGTAGCGGTTTCTTCACTATTATAAATTAAAATTATAAATCTTTGTCGGCTCATGCTTTCTCTTATCACTTATCTCTTAGCACTTCTTTATCCTCATCCTTTGACCAATGCATATCAACTTGAAGCAGAGTGTAAACCAGATAATATACATATGCTAATATATTTTTTTTAAGTCTATGTTTTCATTTCAAAATTGTGACGGTTAACATAAATATTTGTAAAATATAGCATGCTCTAAATTACTTTTTTATCAAAAATAGTGAAAAAACTTCAATATACCATTTTTCAAAGTAAAACACTTGCACGTCACGATTTATACAAAGTGACGTCACTAGTATTTAAAATTTCCATTTCAACCTTATAGTTCAAATTTTCCTAACACAGGTAATAATACGAAACCCATACGGAACTACCCGATCTTTCATAGGCGTCAACATGGTGTAATAATCAGAAAAATATATTTATCATTATATTGGAAATTTTAGAATTATATTGATTAAATAACCAAAAACTTTTATTATTATTAATAATATAAATTTTATGAAATACTCTTGAAGTCTAACATTCCACATAATAATAATTTTAATTAAATATATTAGACAATTGTACGCAACTGATACGTAAATATATAAAATATTATTGACAGTTCAGCAGGTGCAATGACGTATAATATATAGACCCGGTGAACGCTTTAAAAAGTGTCCAGAACATGAACACCTTTGTTATTGTTTATTGTTTTGATACGAAGATGCACAAAGTTCATGATTTCTTACGAAGCCACCGAACAACGGTGACGAAGCATCACGAAGTTGATCTTGTGTTTGAAAACATCATGGACAATGGTTTTATGTGACAAGCAAGTTTTATTTTAAATTGTTGAGTTATTTAGTTACTATTTTAGTAAAATGCCATACTATTTTATCAAAATAATTATTTCTCTTATAGACGGGAACAAAAAGAAATCATAAATATTTAATTTTAATTAAAAAAATAATTATTGTCACTAACATTTAAATGAGCACGCCGCTGTTCTGGTAAACATACCTTCAACCTTGAGCAGAGATCTTTCGGACACTTGATTATATAGCGAGAATAGGGGACCGCTTAGTCTATATATTAAACGTCATTGAGCGGGTGGCAAAAGTGTATAAAGTGTTGCCGGTTTTTTAGAGTAGACATTATGTTTATGTTTTAATTTCTTACACAATTTGATAATAATATAATATATATTAATAAATTGTATTTATAAATGCATTTTAAATTTAGATTAATAGCTTTAAAAACTAATTATTGTTGTGTAGGTATTGTAATTGTAATATGCCAAAACAAATAAAAGTATGTAGAAAGCTGATAAGCTTTCATATAAAATAGATTATTTTGAACAAGAAATAATGGCGGGACGTTTTTGTTATTAAAGCCCTAAAAGAGGTAAGTTTAAAATTTAGAATATATAATTTTGTATTAAAATATTTTACTATGTATTTTAATGTGTTGCAGTAGTCGTAAAACTAAGTGTATTTACTGTTAATATAATAGTTTGACAAATAGTTGACATTTTAAAAATTCCTCACTTACTAACTATTCTAATGTTTTGGCAACGCTGTGGGGTTCTGACGACGTAAATCTTGAATGATGTGCAAGCGTTTTTATCTGAAAAATGCTATATATGACTTGCCTACATGGTTGGCTTTTATATTGTCTAAATATCAATCAGACTGATGTTGAATTAGTACTGAGCACGAATGAATATCCGTTATTACAACTTGAGATAAATTTGGATTTACTATTTTTGCCTGATTTTTTCTTTAGACGTTTTATCTGTGGTTCAGAGGATATTCAAAATCAGAATCGTCAGAATTCCCAATTACTTGTATTTCATATGTACCTGCAATATCCGATTTTATTGATTCTTTACAAATAATATTATCATCAATGTCTTCAAGGAATACAATAATATACCAGCAAATGAATGGGAAAGATATCTGACGGAACTGTTTAAAGCAAAGGAAAATAATAATCAACACAATAACGTACCTGAACTAAGACACGAAATAGAAATCAGTTTTCAGGACGTAGAAATAGTCATAAATTCACTAAAAAATAGAAAGTCACTAGGACCAGACGGAATAAACAACGAGTTTTTAAAATACGGAGGAGAAAGTATAACCCTAGAGATGACAAAACTTATACAAAAACTAATATTGCACTGCAAGATACCAGACGCATGGAGAAACAGCATAATGATACCAATGTTTAAGAAAGGAGATAAAAAAGACCCCAACAATTATAGAGGTATAAATCTACTTAACACCGCATTTAAGCTTACCACAAAAGTCCTAACCAACAAAATCAATAAAGTAACAACTTTATCAGATGAACAACGAGGATTCAGATGACGCAAAATGTATGACAACATTAAAATACCCACTACAGTGTAAAATCGAAATTGATGGGAAAATAATAAAGCCGGAAGCAAGGTTTAGATATCTGGGAATAGATATAACTAATTACGGAGATGTTGAAGAAGAAGTACGACAAAGCTTAAACGCAAGTAAAGCGGCGGGCTCTCTTAATGACACAATCTGGAAGAACAAACACCTAAGACAAGACACAAAAACAAGAGTCTAAAAACCAGCACTTAGACCTATATTAACATACACGGCGGAGACATACTGACACATCTAAAACGAGACGACTGCTAGAAACAACAGAGATGAAAATACTCAAAATAATATCAGGAAGAAGTCTGTTGGATAGGGAGAGAAGCAAAAACATAAGAAGAGCATGCAATTTAGAAGACATAAATGGATGGGTGAAAAAACGAAAACAGGAGTGGAACGAACACATCAGTAGAATGGCAGAGGATAAAATAGTACGAATAGCACGAGATCTACATCAGAAACTTTCTAATCTAATCTCGGCGGCAAATAAACTACATTAAGTGAGTCAGCATTTTCACAATCTGAGTCTTCTTCTAACAAAGCTATTAATCCTTTGGTAGTTAGTGTCATCTTCATTTCATATTTCGAGAATTTACTGAAATAAACAAATGCACTACTATATAAACGCATTCACATGATAATAGTTTAGCTTACTTCATTTTAATTTATATGAACTTCATACTATATTTTCATATTTATATAAACAAATAAACACAAGGAAACTTTCAAATTAAGTTAAAAGAAAAACAAATATAACGTTTGCAACACACAGTAATTCTATAAATAGAGAATGATGTGTTATGATGTGTAATTAAAATTGCAGATTGTTTTTAGTCTAACAAAAAAAAATAAGTTTTTTCCAAGGTTTTCTGTTTTTTGAAGTTCTGTATTAGATACTCTTTCATAAAAATAAAATTTTACTTTATTTTGTTAGACAACTATAAGATACCTGTTAAAAGAGACATGATAATTTAATAATTAAATCGGTCTTAGATTTAATTTTTACGTAATTACTTATGTGTTTAAATAAATAGTTAAATTTTTTTTAGTACGCCTCTGCAAATTGATAATTTGAATACGATTTTGTTAAAAAGTTATCGTTAAGAGCTTCGTTAAGTACGATGTTGCCAAGTAATCACCTTCAATTTAAAAATGTTCTAGTATAAAGACAGAGGCATCGAGTAAAATCATAATAATTAGTATTACTTAATAACTTGTTTCCTATGTAGTTAGTACATTGGATCTTGGAACACCCAAAATTTTAACCACTCTTTGGAAATAAGATGTTGAACTGAACAGACAAGAAGCAATCAAAATTCAAAAATGCATCCCTTACAGGTAATTGTTAAGTACGGACCTGCTCGCGCACATTATAGTTTAAAACCTACAAATTATGCGCCTGCGTCACGATCCACCACGAACGCGAGCGAGAGACAGGGCGGTTTACGCCGGGAGGGAGACAAGCCGAGGGGAGATCGACGCCAACCCCGTGTGTGGATGAAGACATTTTTAAATTATATATTTAAGTTATTATTGTACAGTTAGTTTGTTGTTTATAGTGTTTATTTAATAAAATTATACGTGAAATTCTCAAAATACTTCACACACGCTCATCCATGGTCCTTCGAACACGAATGAATAATTATTACCAGCTTCCAGCAAGATTATAAAGAAAACATCTTTATTCCGCCGCCAATACGACGCCATATTGCCGGCCTACAACCCCACGAGGCTGCATTTTACACTAAAACTGGATAAAACAAGGTCAGTCCATTCCTTTTATTTACCACTTTTAAAACATTTACGGTCTCTATTTGATTTATTTTACATGGTTTTCAAACCAAATTAAGACATTTCATTATTTCGAATAGGGATATCATTTACATCAAATATCTTACCTACTCTCGTATTCGTTGTGAATGTGCTAAACTGATTTTATTATACCAAAATTTAACTAATACAATCGT
The DNA here is from genome assembly GCA_918026665.1 of Diabrotica balteata. Taxonomy (NCBI): domain Eukaryota; kingdom Metazoa; phylum Arthropoda; class Insecta; order Coleoptera; family Chrysomelidae; genus Diabrotica; species Diabrotica balteata. Next base: position 107,201,015 of record OU898276.1, read on the forward strand.
TAATACATACCTACATAATATTTTTAATAACTGAAACATTTATCGGCATTGTCTCTACTTAAATGAAACATATTTTTTATTTACCTTTACAATCATAGTTCATTACCATTTTATAAAAGCCTACTTAGGTATTTATTTTTAAACAACAAACATATTTTCCTAATTTAAACCTGTATAAGTACATTACATACATTACACTTCATCCATTATCTAAACAAACATACATACTTTTTTCATTATTTTACATCTCCATACATTTAATCATACTATTACAGAATGTCTGATCTAAACAAAACTAAGCGAATAGCCGCTAAAAGTGCTCTTACACGCTTCACAACATACTTTAGAAGCATCGAACATACTGATACTATGACATCGTAGACTTGGAAAATCGTTTATCTAAATCCAAAGAGCTTTTAGAGGTTTTTAATGAGGCTCAACTGCTTATTGAAACTAATGACCCTGACTGTGAGATAAACTATGACACAATACATGCTATTGAAAGACAGTCTTTTGAAGATAAATATTTTAAAATAATATCTGACACTAAAAAACTTATTTCATCTAGACAACCTACTGAATTGTCTGAATCACGCAGTGTCAATAGTTCAATAGCAGCTAGTCCTACAAATACAAGCAACATTAAATTACCTTCGTTAAATCTACCTACCTTTGATGGAACGTTTGATCAATGGCTTTTCTTTCGCGACAGTTTTAATTCCATTATTAATGATAACACGTCACTTTCAAATGTACAAAAGTTTCATTACTTACGTCTTTCTTTACGCGGCATAGCTGCCGAAACTATCAAATCTTTACAAGTCTATGATGCTAATTATGATATTGCTTGGGCTTTACTAATTGAAAGATTCGAAAATAAACAATAACTAGTAAATAATCATATTAAAGCCATTTTTAATTTACCGGTTATTACAAAAGAGTCAAATCAAGGTCTCAGACAACTTCTAGACAACATTCAAAAACATTTACGCGCATTAGAAGTTTTGCAACGCCCTACACAACACTGGGATGATTTGATTATTTATTTATTATCAACGAAATTCGACAACTCAACAAGACGCTGTTGGGAATCACAAAATTGTACAGGCGACGTACCAATTTTGGACGATTTATTAAAGTTTTTAAAAGAACGATGTCGTATTTTAGAATCATTAGACAGCTATAATGATAATAAACAGGACCGAAATCCACCCCGTCATAAACATTACAAGACTGACACGAGATCTTTTGTCTCTAGCACAGAAAATAGGTTAAAATGTATTTTTTGCAATAAAGAACATAAAATATATTATTGTCCTGACTTTTTAAATCTAAATCCTACTAATAGGTTAAATAATGCAAAACGTTTACGTTTATGCATTAACTGCCTTGGCACAGGCCATCTTACTAAAGATTGTCGTTCTGCTGGTTGCAGAAAATGTGGAAAGATACACCACACCATGTTACACTTTGAAAACTCACAATCTTCAAATTCTCTTATCACGGAAAACAACTTTTCGCCTCAAACTTCATTATCTTCTAATAATCCAAACACTAGTCTACAGTCTAATGAATCTTCTTCTACCTCGACCTTTTCTTCAACTCATCATATCAGTTCAACTATCCACACTCCTGTTAAACCATATATTTTACTTTCAACTGCTGTTGTCAACGTATTTGATAAGTTCGGCAACTTACATAAATGTAGAGTACTATTGGACAATGGAAGTCAATCCAATTTTGTAACTGAGAAACTTTGTAATATTTTACAACTTTCAAAGGAAAAAATTAACACTTCGATCTCGGGAGTTAATCAATTAACTCACAGTATTAACTTCCGGAGTACACTAACATTTAAATCACATATCAACAATTTTTCTAGAAAGATATCCTGTCTAGTTTTGCCCAAAATTACAGGGAATTTGCCCTATACACACGTCAATCGTTCTCAGCTCAATATTCCAACAAATTTACTTCTAGCTGACCAGAATTTTGAAAAACCTGGTCCAGTAGATCTTCTTATTGGTGCTGATACATTCTGGGATATTTTAAGCGTAGGACAAATTAAACTTGGTCCTGGTTTACCTATCATTCAAAAAACCACTCTTGGTTGGATAATCTCTGGCCCCATTCCAACAAAGATTCAACATCACTCCCAACAAAATTGTTACTTTTCTTCCACAAGTCAATTAGATGTACAGCTCACAAAGTTTTGGGAACTAGAGGAATGTCCTAAAACCAAGTTTGTTTCCGAAGAAGACAACTATTGTGAAAATCACTTTAAGCAACACATTTCTCGCCATTGTGATGGTCGTTTTATCACTACTCTTCCTCCAAAGGAATCTCCATCAATCTTAGGGGATTCTAAAACTTCTGCTAAAACACGTTTTCTGAACTTAGAGAGAAAACTTGAAAACAATATTCATTTAAAATCAGAATATCATAACTTCATACTTGAGTATATTAAACTTGGCCACATGTCCCTAACACGGGACACTGACGATAATTCTGGATTCTTTTTACCTCATCATTGTGTTTTCAAGGAATCATCAACCAGCACAAAATTAAGAGTTGTATTTGACGGTAGTGCAAAAACTACCACAGGCTACTCATTAAATGACATAATGTATGTCGGCCCTTACTTACAAGATAACTTATTCTACATTTTACTTAGATTTCGGCAACATAAATTTGTACTAGGGGCAGATATCACTAAAATGTATCGTCAAGTTTTCATAACGCCAGAACAACGTTACCTTCAAAAGATCCTTTGGAGATTTAATACAAATGATGAGATTTCTGTCTACACATTAAACACTGTTACATATGGCACAGCGTCAGCAGCATTTCTTGCCATTAGGTCTCTTCATGAAATTGCCTACCGACATATTTCCGAATACCCAAAGGTTTCTTCCATCATTTTACATGACTTTTATGTAGATGACTTACTAACTAGCTGCGACACATCTGAAGAACTCAGAGAAATCAAGGAAACCATGTCAAACTTATTGTCTCCTTACGGTTTTCCCCTAAGAAAATGGACTACTAATGATTCGTCTTTATAAATTCATTCTGATCCTGAATTCTTATCTATTGGTTCTGACGAACACAATAAAACACTTGGATTACTCTGGAATCCGTCTTCTGATTCCCTACAATATTCTATAAATATCTCCACAACAAACTCTAAGGTTAGCAAAAGACAAATTTTGTCTTGTACAGCACAAATATTTGATCCTTTAGGGTTACTTTCACCCGTAATAGTTACATCCAAAATTATTCTTAAAGAGCTCTGGAAGCTCAAAATAAGTTGGGATGAATCTGTTCCTGAAAGTATTTACACACTTTGGACGAAATACTACTTCGAGCTCACAAAATTAAATACTTTAAAAATACCTTTGCATGTACTTTCGTCTAACCCAATCTCTGTTCAACTTCATGGGTTTTCAGATGCTTCAGAGGCAGCTTACGGTGCATGCATTTACATATGCTGCACGGATACATTTGGAAATTACACTTCAAATCTTTATTGTGCCAAAACTCGAGTGTCTCCTATGAAACTATTAACTATTCCAAGACTCGAACTCTGTGGGGCATCACTACTTTCTGAACTTGTTGAAAAAGTCACTTCATCTTCACGCGTTTGCTTTAAAAATATCACGTACTGGACTGATTCTACAATTGTAATTTCATGGATAAACACCTCTCCCCATTTACTTAAAACTTTCATTGCGAATCGAGTAGCACAAATACAGAAGCTGACTAATCGCGAACATTGGAAGTATGTTAAAACTTATGACAATCCAGCGGATCTCTTATCACGAGGTATAAATCCTTCATTACTTATTAATTCGAACTTATGGTTTTATGGACCCTCTTGGCTCACTTTACCCCAAGAAGAATGGCCTCAATATACAAAACATGAAGAAGTTTGTATAACTTCTGAACTACCTGAACTACGTAATAAAACTGTTGTGTTTCATCACATCGACAATAAATTTACCTTTTATAACAAATATTCTTCTCTAAATAAGCTTGCGTTCGTTTTTGCTTATGTATTGAGATTTAAAGACAATTTGTCGAATCCTAGACATCTACGAACTACAGGTCCTCTGTCCACACTCGAACTTAGTACTTCTCTTTTAACGTTAATTAGGTTTGTACAACGTCAATCATTTCCATATGATTATGATGCACTTTCTAATTTCAATCAAATTGACAGAAGAAGTAAACTTCTTGGCCTTAACCCATTCTTTGATACTACAACAAAACTAATACGTGTTGGGGGTCGTTTACACAATTCATCATTTTTTGATTTTAACAAAAAACACCCCATAGTGCTACCTTCAAAACATCATATCACGATTCTCATTGCTCGCCACGAGCACTTGAAGCTTTTACATATTGGTCCTCAAGCACTTCTTGCTTCCTTACGAGAGAATTACTGGCCTATCTCAGGGCGCAACTTGGTTCGAAAAATTGTTCGTGATTGTGTCCGATGTTTCAGATTCAACAATAATCCCGAACAGTATCTTATGGGCAATCTTCCAGAGTCGAGAATCACACCCTCACGGCCTTTTACGGTTTCTGGAGTCGATTATGCTGGTCCCGTTCTTTTACGAGATAGAAAGGGTCGTAATTACAAAACTTCTAAGGCTTATATTGCTCTCTTTATCTGCTTCGCCAGCAAGGCTGTACATTTAGAAGTTGTCAGTGACCTCACGACAGAGTGCTTCTTGGCGGCACTACGCCGATTCACTGCCAGACGCGGTAAATGCTCCGAAATCGTTTCAGACAACGGCAGCACTTTCGCGGAAGCAAATAACGAACTTAAACAATTTTTTGACAAAAACTCTCATGCCATTACGACAGATTTGTCAAGCGACGGTATTCAATGGCACTTCATTACTCCACGCGCTCCCCACTTTGGAGGATTATGGGAGTCAAATATTAAATCAGTTAAGCACCACATGAAACGTGTAGTAGGTAAAGCAATCTTAACATATGAAGAATTTTCTACGGTTGTATATCAAATAGAGACTTGCCTCAACTCCAGACCACTTTATCCTCTTTCTAATGACCCAAATGACCCTAATCCCCTTACTCCTGCACACTTGTTAATCGGGTCTTCATTGACGACTATGCCACAACATAACTTAATCGACATGAATGAAAATCGTCTTTCAAGATTTCAAAGGGTGCAACAGTTATTACAGCACTTTTGGACACGATGGTCCAAAGAATACATATCCCATCTTCAGCAGCGGTTCAAGTGGAAGGAGAATTGCCAACAGCTGATCAAGCCTGGACGAATGGTACTGGTTAAGGATGATGGACTTCCTCCCTTAAAGTGGCAGTTAGGTAGAATTTTAAAAACTTATACCGGAAGTGACAATATTGTGCGGTCGGTTATGATAAAGACAAACACTGGTGACATTAAACGACCGGTTGTGAAAATTTGTGTTCTACCAAACCAAGATCAATAAATTCTTTATAGCTATAAGTAATATGATCTTTGAAACTTTATTTAAAAAACACTTTTTTATTTAATATTAAAACCCGGTCTTTGGGGTCGGTTTACGCCGGGAGGGAGACAAGCCGAGGGGAGATCGACGCCAACCCCGTTTGTGGATGAAGACATTTTTAAATTATATATTTAAGTTATTATTGTACAGTTAGTTTGTTGTTTATAGTGTTTATTTAATAAAATTATACGTGAAATTCTCAAAATACTTCACACACGCTCATCCAGGTAATAACAGTTGTTATTTAACTAAACAGTTCTTTGTTTAAAAACTAAATTTTTATTAGAAATTACTTAAAAACAGTTAGTTTCGTTAATGTTTACGTTATTATAATAATAAAAATTCAAACAGAATGAAAATTTTAAGCTTTTATTTAAAAAAATGCAAGTGCTCCGTGTTTCGTACCGATGAGTGTAGAAGCAAAAATTATCGTATATTTCATTCCTATGTGCAAAATAAAAATAGATGTAGTCAAATGTCGTACAATTTTTTTGAGATACTGACAAACAGAGATGTTCTCTATAGTGTTTTAGAGAATATCTCTAAAGTATCAGACAATACTGGTTTAAAAATTTTTACGTTGACAATGATAGTGAGGTAAGAGAGTATTTGTCCCTTTTCTTTAATGTAGCAGATTTCCGTTATAACTAATGTGACCAACTAGCCCGAAAAATGCGGGACATGGCCCGAATTACGAAGTCGTGTTCCGGCGTCCCGGACAAGGCTTCCTAGCCATCAAATTTTTAAGTTTTTGCGTTGATTGAATAACGCAAATTTGCGTTATTCAATCAACGGTTTTTGGTAAAATTCTATTTTAAAATTTTAAATACATTATTCTTCTAAGAATTCACATCAAATTTAATTGTTGGGACGAAAAAAAGTCGAAAATTTCTATAGTGTAATACTTAATACCACATCCGAAACGCATGTATTTTATCGTGATATTATGTTATAGGAAAACTCAAACTGTGCACTTTTTTTGTTTCCGTATTTTATTTATCCTCTTCAGAGGATAAATAAACGAGGTTTATTTATCCTCTGAATATTTATTATTTGCCAAACGAAGTGTGCCCAACAATGTAATGATTGCTGATAAATGTTTTTTTTTTCGGTTTTGTCAACCATTCTAAGTAGGTAAACAAACTTCTTGATTTCATTCGCACTATATTCTTGAAGAATAAATGATTCATTTCCAAACAATTACGTGCTTTGAATCAAGATCAAATCTGCTGCGTTGCAATATGATTTTATGTAAACATTTATTTTATGTCACTAATCAGTTTGAAGCCTCAAATAGACTAGTGATTATCTACGAAGATCCGAAGCATTGTTTAGTTGACTGTTGACTTTACATTTTTCATTCCATTCTATTGTTAATACGATAACAAGAACAAGAAAGTAAAAAGAGGAAACGCTAATTTACTTTTAATAAAACATTGCAAGAAGAATTCCCATTTAAAAAAAGTAACAGTGACGTGAAATGTGATACCTGTGGATCCGAATTTTCGATCGCCCACAGTGGTCGAGCAGATGTAGTGAGTCACATCAAAGTGAAAAACACCAAACAGGTATTAGCTCCGCGGCAAGCAGCAAAAAATTTACTGAATTTTTCAAGGCAACAGCAACATCGAACAATATTGATTTAGAGACAGCAGCTCGAGAAGGTGTTTGGGCATATCATATGATTAAGGAAAATGAAAAGTTTCGCTCAGCTGATTGCTAATCGAAAATATTTTAGCTCAGCTCGTACTAAATGTGAGGTAATTGTTAAAAATGTCTTTGGTCCGTACATCGAAAATCAATTGGTTGATGCAATGAACAACGCAACATATGTCAGTATACTTACCGATGCATCTAATAATGGAAACGTAAAGATGTTTCCGATTGTGGTAAGATATTTTGTTCCATTAGAAGGCATAAAGACGAAAATATTGAATTTTAGCTAAAGATGGGGAAACATCTGATATTATTGAGCAGTTCTTGAGGAACGAGGAACACTCTTGAAAAGTACAACATCTCAAGAAAGTTTCATTTTGGGGCGATAATACTAATACTAATTTTGGTGGTAAAAACCGAGGTGGGAAAAACAATGTTTACTGCAAACTAAAATCACAGGTGAATCCAAATTTAATGGGAATCGGTTGTGCGGCTCACATTATTCAGAACACTTTGCAATATGGCTGCAATATGTTACCATTTGACGTGGAATTAATTATGGTTAGAAGTTTATTCACTTTTTTATCGTTTCACTGTTCGTGTCACACATTTAAAAGATTTTATGAAACCGCAAACGTTGAATACCAGAAAAGTCTTGGTTATGAGAAAACTGGCTTTTTGGAAATATTTACATGTGTGCAATCAATCTTACGAGTTTATGATGGATTAAAGGCGTATTTTCTGAAACTTCAAACAGCTCAAAATTACTGAAGGATTTTTTCAAGGAACCATGTTCCTCATGTAAAGCTGTAAAATCAGCTTTACATCTAGGCAATACAAGTCCCATACTATGTAAGTCTGTCTTGCATGGTATATCTCATATCTAGCCTGTTTACATCAGAGCTATTTCTGTGCAATTTTTTGATACCACTTTCATTGTTGCCACCAAAAGAAATATACCAACACAATAACTTTAGATATTTCACTTGAAAATTTCAGTCTATCAAAAAATATATTAAAATATAAATCAAAAATTATTACATCCAATAAATAATATTATAATTTTACACAATAATGTTCAGTTTTATTATAACTATAAATTTTATTATATTGGCAACATGAATTCTGATAGCAGCTTGCAGCAAAATAGTATTTTTCCCATAGCACTGTATTGCATGAAAATAGCGTGTGGGCATGCGCTGTTGTTTTGCTTGGCTCTTGCCTAGCATGAAAATTGCATAATGTAAAACTGTCTCAAGTAAAGTGTTCAAAAATTAGGTACTTTTAATCACTTTATGACTTGAATATTTGAATCTAACCTGAATTGCAATTCTTTTTTTTTGTATGGGCTAAGATTTTCAATCGGGCAGTTTTAAAAATTGAAGGTGAAGAACTAGCTGCGCTTGAAATGACACAGGCTTTGGACGATTTCCTGTAGTCCTTGAAAACAAGAGCAGATTCACAGTTCCTGTCGTCAGCTGTATTAAACGAAGTACACAAAGCAGGCATGGACCTCGGTTTTGATAAACAGTGTTGCAAACAGGCCTTCCATTTTATCAAACTTTCATCGATTATCTCGATCAGTGGAAATCACAGTTTGAAGATGTACTCATATTTGAATGGGCTACATTCGCTATAGAGCCGAATCGAAATGAAGTCAAGGCAACGAATAAATTCATGGAAGAGAATAATTGGATTAGCGTAGAAAAAAACAATGTTGAATTATTTGACAAGTTCGGATATGTAAAGAAATTTGTGACCAGTGATAAAATTACAGCTTGGAACGAAAATCACACAAAACCACATCAACGCTGGGTCGAATGCTTCCAACACTTCGAAAAGAATCACTTTCTGTACAAACGCTTTGCACGAGTTATTAAATTCATCTTTTGATTACTAGCTACTTCTGCGAACGTCGAGCCCGTTTTTTCATTGATAACAAAAATATGGACAGCCGAAAAATCGCAACTTGGCATTGAAACCTTAAAAAATATTTTGTTCGTAAAATTTAATTTGAAATATGAATGTGTTAATTTTTATAAGTTTTTAAAAGTGATTTTTATACGTTTTTTATGGGATTATGCCACAATTGGTTGTAATGATAATTACATTCTTATGTTAACCTAAGGTTACATTAACGTGGAAATCCAACATCAGTTGATTTTCTAATTTTTCCTTTTTTGAGAATGATTTCCGGATTGGCTTAATCTATCAACAATATCATCGTCAACATAAAAATGTTAAATAATCATTAAAATGATGGTATTACAGTCCTTGTTTAAAAAAATAAAAAAATGGCCCAATTTTTATTGAAAAGTAACATATTTTAGGTCTTTGTTTTAGCCTTGCCCCGAATTCGATTAAATTGGAGTTGTTCACATTAGTTATAACTAAAGCTCGGAGTATAAACAAAATGAGTTTTTTGTCTATTCTACATGGGTTTTTTGCACATTTTTCCTTTTTTCGTAAATTCCGCCTATTTGTGCTATTTCTTTAAATTATATGCTACTACCCATATTATGCATACTACTACTACACCGTTCTATAATAAAATTTGGGGTTAATAATACCAATGGTTTGTTTATTGTAGATTTCTAGGAAAACATACCTGATCGAGACTTACAGCTTCACTCTATTCGAAAATCCCTAACCTTTTTTTCCTTGTTTAATAAACAATTATCAGTTGTGCAGTTGGTTACTTGTACGATCAGTTTAGTTTTGTGGTGTATGCCGAAAAGCAAAGAACACACATACTAAAAAGTTTTAACGTCATTAAAAACCTGTAAATAAATATAATATGGCATATCTCGAACAAATAATATTTAAAAAATATACTACTTTAACCCCCTCTGTGGCTCAGTGGTAAGAGCGCCTGCCTTTAAACCTAATGGTCGTGAGTTTGAATCTCATCTGGGTGGAGAAATTTTCCTTTATTAAAAATTAATGAATGAAAATAATTTCTATCCTTGTGCGATCGGTAATCACCGGAGGGACCGCAGACGTTCGGATACAATTAGCGTCTCTTAGCAAAGACAATGACGTCGACTTTGCTAAGTATCAAGACAATTACCCTTCACACACACACACACACACACACACACACACACACACACACACACACACACACACACACACACATACACACACACACACACACACACACACACACACACACACACACACACACACACACACACACACACACACACACTACACTAGGTACCTGACTGTACCATGCCAATGATCATTAGTTGTCGAGGCATTAACTCAATAATAAAATAAAAAATATATACTACAAATAAAAGTGAGTGTGCGCCACTGGATTTTTATACGTCTTTCCCCACTTCGCCGCCTTCATACGATGAAATCACTCTTTCAAAAAGTGGACTCTTATGGAGGCCATAAACGTTAGGGTTTGCATGATGGTTTTAACCTTGCATGCCAAACCGACAGGTATAACTGATTTCCATGATACACATACACGTTAGGCTTTACATGCACAGTTTTGCCATTAACTCTTCTGTTAAGCTACGTGGCGGTGTGTGCAGGACGTCTACGGTACTTTGTGCGGTATATACCTACCAAACTACAATGGACGACAACGATGTGATTGATAGCTGTACTTGGCTTAACACTTATTCTTTAGAAAAGAAAAAAAAGGATCGCCCTGAATGTTCTAAACGCTTGTTATTAAAAAGAAACCAGTTCTCCCACGTAAATTTGATAAGTGAATTGAGATTTAAACCAACAGATTACAAAAATTATTCACGAATGGATGAAAAACTTTATTTGAAACTATTGTCATTTATTACTCCGTGAAAACAAAGACAAGATACTATTATGAGGAAAGCAATAACAGCACATGAGAGACTAGCAGTAACTGTCATGAGACTGAATAGCTTGTAAATGTAAAGTCCTGACAGGACTATGACATGGGACAGGCGGCATGTGGTCTCGGGGCAGAGGTTAGGTTAAGCACTTTAGATTAGGAGGTTAGGATGACACTGTAATCTGTAATACTGAAAGTAATATTAATAAATATGTACAGCAGTCCGTGTTAAACATTATTACATGGCGCAGTCTTGTGGTTAATGAAGCCTGCTGCTTCCAAAATAAATGAAAACAAGAAGTTGTTAGAATTAGAACAATATGGAGTTTAGAATACCTCAACCATTATCATTTGAAGGTAACGTGGCTGAAAACTTTCGGCGATTCAAACAGTCATTTGAAATTTACCTCTTGGCCAGTGACAAGGCCGAAAAGGAAGACACAGTAAAAATTGCTTTACTGTTAAATTTTTTGGGAGATGAAGGACTTGATGTGTTTAACACCTTAAAGTTAACAGATGCACAGAGAAAATCGTATGGTACAGTATTGGGTGAATTAGAGAATTACTTCACCCCTAAAAAGAATGTGATCTACGAAAGATTTTTATTCTACAATAGAAAACAAGAGGAAGGAGAGCTATTTGATACTTACCTAACTGACTTGCGTAAATTGGCAAAAAATTGTGAATTCGGAGATGTACTAGACTCAATGATCAGGGATAGACTAGTTTTAGGAACAATCAATAAAGATCTACAAGAAAAAATGTTGCAGAATCATGAGTTAACCTTACAAAAGGCAATAGACATGTGTAGAGCATATGAAATTTCAAAAATACAGTTTAAAGAAGTTCAGTCAAGTCAAGCACTTAATGTTCATTCTGTAAAAGGGGGAAATGGTAATCAAACAGCAAGGGCAAAAGCTTCGAATAACAACTTTAATACTGGAAGAAACAAAAGATGGGAACAGGAGGAAAACTCAAGGAAAAGTGGTCAGTGCAGAAAATGTGGCCGTGCTCATGAGTTCAGAAGGTGTCCAGCATTTGGTAAAATGTGCAATAAGTGTTTGTATTACAATAATTTCGAGAAAATGTATAACAACAGAATCATAAGAGAAGTTCAGGAGATTCAAGAAGTAGATATGGGCCGTAAACAGGAAGAATTTATGGTAACATCAATTGAGGTAAATGAAATAAAAGGAAATAAGGAATGGACTTAAAGTTTAGTAATTGAGCAATATGGAATAGACTTTAAAATAGATACAGGTTCTCAGGTTAACATTATATCAATCTACTTTTTGAATAAAATCAATAAAAATCATGAGTTAATTCAGAGCAAAATAAGGTTAGAAGCTTATGGGGGATTTAAAATAAAACCTGTGGGTATTATTACACTAAAATGTTTATTTAAAGGGAACATATTTCAACTAGAATTTGTTATAGTTAAGGATAATCTTATGCCAATTTTAGGTTTAAAATCATGTTTAGATTTGGGATTGAAACAAAGAGTAGATACCATAGATTTAAATATAACAAAAAATGACTTTATTAAACAAAATATTGATGTATTCACTGGATTAGGTAAATGTCCTCAAAAATGTAAACTAAAACTCAAAGAGAATTGTGCTCCTGTGGCTAAGCCCCCACGAAGGGTCCCTTTAGCCATTAAAGAGAGATTAAAAAATCAACTGTTAGATTTAGAAAAACGTGGCATTATATCTAAATGTGAGGGTCCTACAGAGTGGTTGAGCAATTTGGTTATAGTTGAAAAAACTGATAAAACATTAAGAATTTGTTTAGATCCTAGAGATTTAAACAAAGCACTTAAAAAGGAATATTGTTTAATACCTACTATTGAAGAGATATGCAAGTAAGTTAAAAAACAAATGTTATTTTTCTGTTTTGGACTTTAAAGAGGGATTCTATCAAGTTCAACTTGATGAGAGGTCCAGTAGAGTTTGTGCATTTGGAACTCCTTTTGGAATTTGGAAATTTGATAGACTTCCATTTGGACTAAATATTGCTCCTGAATTTTTTCAAAGAATTAACTTAGAAAACTTTGGTGATATTGAGGGATGTCTCATCTATTTTGATGATCTTTTGATATTTGCAGGTAGTCTTAAAGAACATGATAGAATCCTTAATAAAGTATTAGAACGTGCTAGAAATATTGGAGTAAAATTTAATCCCAATAAGATACAGTACAGAATGCCGGAAGTAAAATATTTGGGAAATACATTTGATAAAGATGGTATGAGACCTGATGTAGATAAAGTTAAAGCTATTATAAATTTAAAAGAACCCAATAATAAAAAAGAGTTACAAAGAATACTGGGCATGATCAATTACCATCGCAATTTTATACCAAATTTATCGGATGTATCAGTCCCACTAAGAGAATTGTTGAAAAAGGATACAGTTTGGATGTGGACTAGAAGTCACACAAACTCATTTAATTTAATAAAAAAGTTAATTTGCTCACCACCAGTTCTTGCAAATTTTGATGAAAATATTCCAATAATAATTCAAACAGATTCAAGTCAAAATGGTGTTGGATGTGTATTATTACAAAATCTTAAACCTGTATCTTTTGCTTCTAGATCTTTAACCAATTGTGAAACCAGATTTAGCCAGATTGAAAAGGAACTAAATGCAATCCTATTTTCTTGTAATAAATTTCATAATTATATTTATGGTAGAGAAGTTAAGGTTTTCACAGATCATAAGCCATTGATTTCGATAATGAAGAAAGGCATAGCAGAAGTAGACTCTCCTAGACTACAACGTATGAAGGTGAAATTATTAAAATATGACTTAACTGTAGAATATAAGCCAGGCAAGCAAATGCTTATAGCTGATTTGTTGTCTCGAAACTTTTTGAAGGAAAAGGTAGAGGATGATGCATTTGTAACGGAAATAGTGCATACATTAAATATAACAGAAGAAAGGAGAGAGGAATTTATAGCTGAAACTAAACAGGATAAGAAGCTTCAAATAATTAGAGATTTTTGTGAAAAAGGGTGGCCGTCATGTGCATCGAGGGTACCTTACATAGTTAAAGATTATTTTAATATTAGGCATGATGTTTACTCATTAAATGATTTGATGTTTTATAAGGACAGAGTCATAGTTCCGGATTCTTTGCGGCATAGGATGTTAAAGCTGCTTCATGAAACACACTTTGGGGTTACAAAAACACAGCAAAGAGCGAGACAGGTATTATTCTGGCCAAATATGAATAAGAACACAGTGGATTTGGTTAGAAATTGTGTTGAGTGTGAGAAATATCAGAGAAATAATGTTAAAGAGCCATTAGTACTAAGAGAAATTCCAGAACTGCCATTTCAAATGCTAGCAGCTGATATTTGTGAATTTGGAGGAACATCTTATTTAATTGTAATGGATTATCTCACAAAGTGGATTGAAATTGTTCCGTTGCAGTCCAAAACATCCCAGTCAATAATAAATTCGTTTAAGACGATGTTTGCCACTCATGGGATTCCTTTGGAAGTTGTATCTGATAATATGCCTTTTGGCTCTAAAGAATGTCGAGAATTTTCTAAGGAATGGAACTTTAAATTTGTGACATCTAGTCCTAGATATCCTAGAGCAAATGGTCAGGCAGAACGAGCCGTCCAGATAGCTAAAAATATTTTCAGGAAGTGTGAAGATCTTCAGTTAGCTTTATTAGAATATAGAAATACACCACTATTAGGATCAGACAAGTCCCCAGCACAACTCTTGAATAGTCGTAGACTTAGAGGCAAACTTCCAGTTTTACAAGAGAAATATTTACCAGAACAGGTAGACCTAAAAAATGAAAAGAATAAATTGGATAATAAAAGAAAATTGTACAAGCACTACTATGATAGAAATACAGCTACAAAACAAGCATTAAGTGTAGGGGATAATGTGGTTATAAGAGAAGATGGGCAATACAAACCTGCTGTGGTTAGACGAGGTTTACAAGAGCCAAGATCATATGTTGTTGAGAAAGAAAATGGAACACTTGTAAGAAGAAATAGCTATCACTTGAGACCATCTAATAATACGCCTAAACATCATATTAACCTAGCAGATGATTTTGATCACAATGAGAATGGCAGACCTTCAACATCAATGGCCCGTGAGAGTGAAATATCGAATCAGTTTCCTACCAGAAGTAAAAGATTAATTAAACCCCCATCTAGATATAATGATTTTGAAATGTACTAGTTTTGCAATCAGTATTGTTATTAGTTTTTATTTTAGAATGTTTTTATTCTTAGTTCATTGTTGTAATGTCTGTATATTATAGGAAGGGAAAGATGTCATGAGACTGAATAGCTTGTAAATGTAAAGTCCTGACAGGACTATGACATGGAACAGGCGGCACGTGGTCTCGGGGCAGAGGTTAGGTTAAGCACTTTAGATTAGGAGGTTAGGATGACACTGTAATCTGTAATACTGAAAGTAATATTAATAAATATGTACAACAGTCCGTGTTAAACATTATTACAGTAACATTAAGATTTCTTGCAACAGCAAGAACATACGAGTGTCTCAAATATTCTGGTATTATATCACCTCAGGCTTTGGGCCGAATAATACCTGAAACATGTAATGCTATGAAACTATGGCAGGGCAGGCAAACTCGCTGGATACCACACACGCTACGGCAGGGGCCACCAAACGGCGGACCGCATCCGGACCATGATCTTGTTTTTTTGCGGACCGTTGGTAAATTCCAAATATAGTAATAAAATTATAGTGTAAAATTATATTCAAATCTAAATATATACATTTTTAAAAATGCACGGTACTAATACTATATAGAAATAAATGCTAGTAATACTGTAGAATTTCTGTTCACTATTAATGCTGCTGCAGCTATTGATGCCGAATGAAGCTAGAAATGATCATTTTGGCTTCCTCTTGGACACAGAAAACGTTTCAACTATCGCATTTTTGGTAAATATCTTCAGGCATCTAAACTTCTTGAAATTAAAGCTATAATCCAAGGGAAAACTTGTTTGTGAACTTTCTTGATATTAGTTTTTTTTTTAAGATTGAACTTTTTTCTGAGGATATTAAGGCAGAACTTTTGCATTTTTTCTCTTCTTAAATCTGTTAATGATAGTAATAAATAGATTGATGTTACATAGTTCCCATGTTTTATTAATAAATTTGATTTGGAATTTTAAAAACAATTTGCTGATTTCCACAAAATTGAAAATGTTGTGCAACTGTTAAGCAACAGTCTTTCACTCAAACCTAATGCTGTATGGACCAGCGAACCAGCAGACACATTACGCCGCAAAAATTTATTAAACAAAGACGGGAGGAAAACAATATAATATCTTTATGATCATCTTTTTCCTTGACTTTATTTCATACCCCTCTCTAAACGAGGTGACCTAGTTGCCTGGTTTCAACTACGTAACCAGGATGCTCTCCTGAGGGGAGGTTACAACTACTATAGGATTTCTGGTTAACCCCACCCCTGGTTACACCACTACCTGGTTTAGCGCTGAGAATATAAGACCTCCAGAGAATATAATTGGTGACCCCTGCGCTAAGGTATGCTCCCAGGCACGCAAAACCGAGCGGCCTAAAATATGAATTTTCATATTTTGTTTTGATTTGTTCTTTTTCTTAGATATGATTTCTTAGATTTATTTATTTGTAAATGTGAGAATTCTTAGATTAAAATTATACTAAAATGAACTTCAAAATCTGACTTTTTTTTTTGACACACACATATATGATACATAATTAATAATAGTTACTATTAGCAACCTTCATTTCCTCTTTTTAATGATTATTCAGCCACTATCTTGAACATGCCCCCCACCTTGAAAGGATCGCTTTCAATTTAACAGGTAAGCAAGTAAATGAAGAAATGCATTACATGCAATAAAATGAACAAATACATTTTCAATAATTATTATAAACCTTTAAGTTTAAAAATCAAACAAATGTTCTTTAACTAAGACGCATTAACAGTTCTAGAACTTAAGGCGTGATTGCACCTTCACTTTGATCACTAGGAACCGGAAGTGGACAAATGTTTGTAACAGCTCGCTTTATAAGTCCTTTTGAAGTTCTTATGGTAACCACTCGTGTAACTCCATCAGCGCATGGGCGCCGACTTGCCAAAAACTTTGGGGGGGCTTAATCTCCTCGGTGGGGGGGTGTATGAAAACATTTTTAGACTAGATCTTTATACATGCCAAAGATTAGTAAGCTAGAGAGCAAAATCTGGATCTTTTCCGTTATACGTATACTACCAATTATTTCTATTACGTACATCGCGCCGCGGCGATTAGGTTAGTTTCAGGTTATTATATCCTTATCCCTTAATCACTAAGATATGATAACTTGAACCTAACCTAACCGCCGCGGCGCGACGTAAAACGGGTGGTATACAATAACATTTGTTTAAATGTTGACTAAAAAAATTCATAAAAAAGCAAAAATCGACTTTTTGTTGAGCGTATAGCATTATTTGAAAGCTTGTGTTTTGATTGATTGTTTAAAAATTTTTAAGTGCAGATGGCACATTGTTATTGTTAAAGTTTTTCTTTCATAATAACAACGGTTATTATTACCAGTAAACCAATTAACTTTACGTTTACTTTTAATAAATATGTCCATCGTCTGTAAATTTTTTTATTGTTGAAAAATATTCTTACTTTACTTATCCTTTTAAACGAATAATTTTCTTTGAATTCAAAGTTAGATTCTATATAAGGCTACATTTTATTGTTAGTTTGTATTCCTTTTTGGCAAATATCAAGTATGAAAGAAAAAATAGGTAACAAAACTAACATAAAAGGGTTCAAAAGCTATTTATTTTAGATAAAGGTAACATAAGTTGCAATTTACATCAAATTATTGTAACTTGTATTGAAATCATATAATTAGTATTAAATGAAATTATTGTAGCCTGAATAACAAAATAAACTAACTAACAACTGCTTATTTTTTAGTTTGGTAAACTGCCAATGTACGGTCATATAAGGAAAAATAAACATTTCCAAAACTGTCT
The DNA here is from genome assembly GCA_918026665.1 of Diabrotica balteata. NCBI lineage: Eukaryota > Metazoa > Arthropoda > Insecta > Coleoptera > Chrysomelidae > Diabrotica > Diabrotica balteata. The sequence continues at coordinate 107,219,049 of OU898276.1, forward strand.
AAAAACATACGTACTTTAAGAAGGTGAAGTTTTATTTGTCGGAAAAGTCGAATTTCCCGTAGAAAATGAAACTAAAAACTAGGCATACAAATGATTTAGATGTTCTTGATTTTTTAAACATAAATTATTATAGAATAACGGAGTCCAAATACTTTTTTAGGGCGCGATGTATATATGGGGTGGTATACAAATAATGGAAAAGATCATTTTTGTATTCTTGAGATTTTTTGTTCTAAAAGTAGGTACATAAAGTTCTTAGATAGTTTTGGACATTTTCATCTTTTTCCGCATTTGAACGTACATCGGCAGTTTTACCAAACTAAAATATAAGCAGTTGCAAAAAAAAAACTGTCATTAAAAATCATAAAATAACATGTAAATTGAAATTAGGATAACATCGAAGTTGAGGGTTTACCGGAAATGGCGGAAAATTGCAGTCTATCCTTAGAAGAGTGCAAAACAGGATCTTCTAACATGATTTCTTTTAATGAACTCGTTGATGACTGGACGAATGTCTATTTCATCCAAAATATCTTGATGGGCATGAGTAATTGCTAAGTTGTTGAGTCTCTTCTGTCCCATGGTAGCTCTAAGGTACGTTTTGAGACGCCGTAGGGCACTAAACGAACGTTCGTTAGTTGCTGACGTCACCGGCACAACTTGAAGCAGCTTCAAGCATTTCACAAGTTCCGGTAACATTTCCTTTACACTAGGTTCTAGTACAAAGAACTTTTTAACGTCGTTTAATGTATCAAGTTGCACATTCTTTTGTTTCGAAATGTCACCCAGCATTGACAAATGTAAGAGTAACCTGTCAGTGTCCAGATCATTTTGAAAAAGCTCTTTAGAACGTGTCATATCACTTTGTTATCCTTTCTTTAGAACCGAAAGACACTCCCTCTCCACTGCAATCACTTTCAACAGTCCTGTTGAGTCGAATCTACTGGTAACACAAGACTTGACAGTTTCACAAATTTCGATGTATACGACTTTAAAATATTCAGCTGGTGTGTTGAATGTGTGGGGTGGTCCAGCCTCCTTGTTTTCGTAGCGTTGAGGAACGCGGCATTTCCGTGCTAGTTCCGGTTCACCTACTGATGGTGGCTTTACTTGTAAACAAAACTTCCAGAAGTCTTCAAATCCTCCACGCTTTTCTTCCAAAATACAGGCTAGGTTAATGAACATATCTTCTAAATCAGTTACGCTCAAATCAGGTGATTGAACTTTACGATTTACCTCTTCCACTGGGTTCATTACATAGCAATAAAGCTGTAAAAACAAGTAAGTCTTGAATTTCAGCATAGATTCCAAAAAACCTGCACATTTATAACCTGCGTCGTTCTTATTCGAGGAAGAGATGGTTTCAAACAACTCCAGAATACTTTCATAATTTTTCAAGATTTGTTGCACACTTGATGCTCTCATTGTCCATCGTGTTGGGCAAAGCGGTCGAAGTCCTACTTTATCACTTAGACTGGTAGCATTGGCACTGCTTACACATCTGAATATTTCCATCCTTTTAGGGGATTCTCTAACATTATTAATTATATCCTTTGCAAGGTTCATTATGTCTCTCATACAAGTCAGGCACCGAAGACTGTCTTCAACTGCTAAATTGAGGCTGTGGGCAGTACAGTGAACGTAAATGGCCTGATCCTGCACGTTTAAAATTAACTGTTGCAGTCCGTTGAATTTTCCACTCATATTGGAAGCGCCATCGTAACACTGTCCTCTCAATTTTTCCATAGACAAATCCAAACGTAAGAGGATGTCCTTGACAATACTGAACAGAGTTTGGGATTCAGTGTTTGGGGTTTCATATAGTCCAATAAAATCTTCATTGATGGTCAAATCATCATTTACTGTCCTGATACAAAATGATACCTGTTCGTGAATTGAAACATCACTAGTTTCGTCCACCATTATGGAAAAGTGCCCACATTTCTTCACGTTAACTAAGACCGAGCGCAAAACAGACTGACCTAGCAAGTCAATTATTTCATTTAGAATATCGTGGGATGTCCACTTATAACCCGAACGATTTAGCCAGTCTTTTAGTTCTGGGACGTCTTCTTTCCTAAGTTCCAAGAGTTGCAAAAAATTTGAGTTTATATCCTCATGTCCTCTAATTGCTAGACCTTGTCGGCATAGGAATTTTAAAGTTGTGAAAATAGCAGTTAACGCTAAACGGGCTTTTTTCATATCATTATTCATGTGTTCATTTAACTGGGCAGCTACGGTTGAGTTTGAAGCAGTTGACAATTTAAGAATACCCTCCTTGTGGACATTTGTAGTTTCATGAGTGCGAAATTTTTCCAAGGCCCTTTTCCAGTTTGAAAAGCCGGCAGAAGTAAACGCATCTTCTTTCTTTAAAGTAAACTTTATAAGGCCTTTCGCTTCTGCCTCTTTGCAAACTTTACAAAATGCTTTGTCAGTTTGTTTTTCATATTCTAACCAAGAATATTTGGTTAACCATGACTTTTGAAAGGATCTTCCCTTACCCTTACCGATGATATTATGGTTGCTGCTGCTGCTCAAATTTAAGCTGTTACTGCTGGCAGACGTTCCAGATACCGGAACAGATGATTCTAGTGCTGGGAGTGGAGTTGTGATCCTATCAACACGCGCCTTTTTAAATACAAACTTATCCATATTGTATCACTTTACAATAATTCACACTCAAACACTACTCACTGCTTACTATCAATCACATCATTCACATCAACATATAGAAACACGACGTAAACTAACTGCTTGTGACCGTGCAAACGGAACAACGGAACTGATTGCAAGAGCCAGAGCCGACAAGACAACCGAGGCGGTAGACAGTACGTTTGTTTTGTTTATAAAGAGCGCGCTAGGGGTGTCTGTAACTCATCCCTCCTCCCACCACTCCACGGCCAGCCAGGCGGCCACAACTTCAACGCAGTGACCTTGGAAAAAGTCACGTAGGCAATCTATTTATAACTTGCTAACTGGTGGAGTGGCGACAGGTAGAGCTACAAGTTGCGGTTTTTATTTTTATAATGCTTTTACTAAGTATTAATTACTTGCAAACACGTGTTAGAACACATTTACTAATAAACTAAGTTTGCCAATATCATTCTGCTTATATCATCATGTCCAATTTGATAATAAAGTAAATATGGTTTAAAATTACATGAATAGGCATTTAAAACCTTAGTACATGTATTTAATTACCTTCTAAGGATTTAAATTAATAGAAAGGCTACGCCCCCCCTAAATTATTTTTGAGGGGGCTTGAGCCCACCCAGGCCTTATGGAGTCGGCGCCCGTGCATCAGCGCCGGGATGCAAAGCTTCTACGCGCCCAAGACACCAGTTTAAAGGAGGTAAATTTCTTTCTTTGATGAGGACGAGTGTGTCAGTCTGAATTTTAGATTGGTTGACCTTCCATTTCTTCCGTTCTTGCAATTCGGAAATGTATTCCAGAGACCATCGTTTTCAAAAATGATAGCGAAGTTGCTGCAACTGCTGGAATCTAGACAAACTGGTAATGGATGAGTTTGATAGATTTATTTCTGGAACGGAATCCATGGCTCTTCCAATGAGGAAGTGAGCTGGTATCAAAGGCAAAAGATCAGAAGGGTTAGAAGACAAAGCACTCAAAGGACGAGAATTTAATACTCCTTCAATCTGAGTTAGTAATGTAACAAATCTTTCATAATCTAATTTCGTATCTGTCATAACTCGTTTGAGGTTAGTCTTCACCGATTTGACTCCAGCCTCCCAGAGACCGCCAAAATGAGGAGAATGAGCCGGTATGAACTTCCAATTTATATCAGATTTAGCACACATATCAGGGAATTTATTACCATTGGTTTTCAAAAATTTACCCAATTCCAACAAAGAATTGTTGGCACCCACAAATGTGGTTCCATTATCACTCATCATCTGACATGGTTTGCCCCTTCTAGCTATAAATCGTTTTATTGCCGCCATAAAGGCTTCGGTGGAAAGATCCGTTACCACCTCTAAATGAATGGCCTTTGTCGATAGGCAAACAAATAAACTAATATAACCTTTATATGAAGAAGCGCCCCTATGACGACTAGTTCTGAGGGCAAATGGACCGGCATAATCAACTCCTGTAACAGCAAATGGAAATGAAGGGGTGACTCTTGATTGGGGGAGATCTCCCATGATGGGATTAACTTGATCGGGATTGAAGCGAAAGCAACGCAAGCATTCGCGAACCGTTCTCTTAGCCAATGATTTTCCATGTAAAGGCCAATATTTCTCACGCACGTGAGCTAGGAGATGTTGAGGTCCTGCATGGCACAGCTTGATATGCTCTTGACGGAAAAACAGAATAGTAAACTTATGATTAGATTGAATTAGAATAGGATGTTTCTTTTGATAAGAAAAGTTTGAATTACTTAATCTACCACCGACCCTGAGTAATCCTTCTGAATCTAAAAAGGGATTAAGTGATAAGATTCTGCTTTTAGAAGAAACTGCATTACCTCTTCTTAAGCACTGAATCTCAGATGGGAAACCTTCAGCTTGTACCAACTTAACTAGAGTAAGGGTAGAATTGTTAATCTCCTGCGTGGTTAAATGCCCCAAAACATGAGTGGCTTTGTTCTTTCGTTGAGAATTGTAGTAGAAACGCAAAGAGTAACCCACTGACCTTACCAAGGTTGAAAAACTCGAATATTTTTCAAAATCAAATAATGGAGTAGACGAAACTATCATAAATTGGTTGCTAATAGTTTTAAACTCTGGAAGTTTTTCTTTATCAAAAGATACTTGAACTGGCCAAGTTTCAGGAGAATCTAGCAAGAATGATGGGCCGTGCCACCAAAATGAACAAGAGCTTAGAACCTGAGGTTCAATTCCTCGAGAGAGTAAATCAGCAGGGTTACAATCCGTAGGTACATATCTCCAATTTTCGGGATCTGTGTTGGACTGAATTTCTGAAACACGATTACCAACGAAAGTTTTTAGTACATGTGACGAAGTTTTTATCCAGCCCAAGGCTATGGTTGAGTCAGACCACAGAAAAATCTTATTGAACTGAATATTCAAAGAAGTAATAACCATTTTAGAAAGACGTGATAAGATCAAAGCTCCGCTAAGTTCCAGGCGAGGTACGCTCAGTTTCTTTACAGGTGCTACTTTGCTTTTAGCACAAAGTAAATTTATAAAAATGTTACCCTTTTTATCAACACTGCGAATATATATGGCAGCGCCATAAGCAACTTCGCTTGCGTCACAGAATCCGTGCATTTCAATAAGAACAGAATTAGGGAGAACTACATTTCTTTGAATTTGCAATTTATTCAACTCGTGCAACTGATCTCTGAAAGATAACCACTCAGACTGAATATACAATGGCACTCCTTCATCCCAGTCTAACTTCTCTAACCAAAGGAGTTGCATAAGGATTTTGACTTTAATGATTGATGGACTTAAGAGACCTAAAGGGTCGAATATTTGAGCGATACCAGAAAGTATTGATCTTTTAGTGATAATTTTGGGAGTAACATTTGAATCAATAGAATAGGACAATGAATCTAATTTAGGGCACCATTGTAACCCAAGTGTCTTTGTGTTTTCATTGGCACCAAAAAGGAAGGGAGTGTCTAATGAAATAGATTCCTGGATGGACTTAAGAAATAAAGAATTGTTTGACGTCCACTTTCTAAGTGGGAAGCAACCTTTTGAAAGAATTTCAGAGACTTGTTTACAATTAAGGATTAAGTCCTCTAACGAATCAGAACCAGTTAACAAGTCGTCAACATAGAAGTCTTCAGCTATGATTTTAGAAGCTTGAGGAAATGTATCAGAATGCTCTAATGATAGCTGATAGAGACATCTAGTGGCTAAATAACTACTTGACGTAGAGCCATAAGTAACTGTATTTAATTCATATGAATGAAGAGGATCTTTCGGATGATTTCTCCATAAGATTCTTTGGAGACACCTTTGAGTATCATCAATAAGAATTTGGCGGTACATTTTGGCAATGTCCGCAGATGCAACAAATGGATACCTTCTAAATCTCAACAGGATAGATATCAAATCATTCTGCATGACGGGACCTACCATCTGAAGATCGTTGAGCGAATGACCAGATGATGACGGACAGGAACCATCGAACACTACTCTGAGTTTTGTAGTGAGACTGTCCTGCTTTATCACCCCGTGATGAGGAAAGTAATAACTATGTATTGGCAAAGTACAATCAGTAACTCTTGACATGTGGCCTAAAGCCAAGTATTCCTGCATAAATGCAACATACTGCTCCTTCATGATAGGATCATTAAGAAGCCTTTTTTCTAAGCTATAGAACCTTCTTTGAGCTATTGATCTGGATTCTCCCAAAGAGTCAACCTGTGACTTAAAAGGAATGGACACAATGAACCGACCATCCAAATTTCTCCTAAAGGTTGATTTGAAGTGCTCCTCGCACAATAACTCTTCTGGAGACTGAAGTTTAGTACCTGAGCACTCCTCAATCTCCCAAAACCTAGAAAGGCCGTCAGTTTCGATATTGTGTGATAATCCACATATGGTAGATTGCTGACTATTCACCCTGGTATTTATTAAAGGACCAGAAATGATCCACCCTAATCTAGTTTTCTGAAGTATGGGTTTTTCAGGACCTAACTTGACCTGACCCACACATAGCAGGTCCCAAAAAATACTAGCACTGATCAGAATATTTACTTCCGAAGGAGTATGAAAATTTGGGTCTGATAAACGAATATTTGCAGGTATGGGCAACGAAGATGCATCAATTTTACAAACTGGAAGTTGTCCACATATTTGTGGAATGATTAAACACTCTAGGGGAAAGAATATATAGATTGTAAAGAGTTAATAACAATATTGCATTTGTGATTTATTTTAGAAGAAACATGAGCGATACCCACTACAGAAATGTTAACCTGCTTCCTTGAAATACCCAGCAAATCAACTAAACTTGATGTGATAAAATTAGATTGAGCTCCACTATCTAAAAGAGCTCTACAATTATGAGCAACCCCTAAATGGTCACGAACTTGGACAACAACTGTTGATAGAAGGATTTGTTGATTTTGAGAAGTATTAGAAAGTGTCTGAGGGCTACTCTGAGAAGCAACTACTTGATCATTGACCTGAGACAATGGATTTAGTGGATTTTCAATAAATTCATGGAGAAGAGTATGATGTTTCTGGTTACATTTCTTACATTCGCTATATTTGCACGTAGCTTGTTGATGTCCAGAATGCAGACAGTTCAAGCATAATTTAAATCTACGTACTTTATTGATACGGGCAGGAATGTCTAATGAATGAAATTGACTACAGTGAACCAGTTTGTGTTGCTGGTTGCATAAAGGACAAGAAAGAAAAGAAGATTTTGTGCTTACAAGAGCCTTGGTACTGTTGTGTCTGAATTTGACATGATTATTGACAGAAGTAACTTGAATATTGGGTTTATTTAGATTATATCTTTCTAGAGTATCTGCCTTCGTTTTTAGGAAATATATGATGTCCGAAACTTGACTGGCTTTACCATTGTTGGCCTTCTCCCATTCTTTCACAGATTCAGAATCTAATTTTTCCAAAAGAATATATTTGAGAAGGGTATCCCAATGTTCGACTGGTTGTTCTAATGCCTCCAAAGCTCTAAGATTGCTACAAAATTTATCAATTAAATTTCTGATTGAAAATGAACCTTTTTTATTGATTGCTTTTAAATTGAATATGGCTTTAATATGGTTATGCAACAATTCCTTGTTAGAATATCTCTCAACCAAAAGATTCCATGTAACAGTAAAATTAGAAGCAGAGAGAGGTATAGAAGCAATAACTCTCTCAGCAGAACCTGTTATGCATGCTCTTAAATAATGTAATTTTTGTATTTCAGATATACTATTATTTTTTATAACTAACGAATCAAATAAGTCATGAAAATCTAACCATTCTTCTACGTTGCCACTGAATTTTGGCAATTCGATAGAAGGAAGTTTTATATTCTAGGTTGTATTTGTATGATTGGGTGCAAAATGTTCACTAGTAGGACTAGATGTACTGGATGCACTAGCTCAGGTTGTTGTCAACAGTTGTTTTGCTTTAATTATAACTGAATAAAATGATGTTTTGAACGTTTCTCTGTAATTTATTTCTTCCTCAGTTATTGCGTCCAGTAAACTTTCTATTTTTAATTGGGTTTCTTGATATTGAGTATAAATACTATTTGCGTTTTCGATGCGCAATTCAATTTCAGCGCGAGTTGGCTCATTCATCTCACCTTGGGTTGAGTCCCTATCAATGAATTTAATAAATGAGGTTAATCGCGCTTTAAGAGATGCTCTTATCTTTTTTAACGTAGGCAAATCCCCCATTTTAATTCAAATTTAAATGTTTTAACTATTATGTGTCAAAGTAAACTAACAATGAACAATAAATTTCAAGATTGAAAAAGTATAAGTTAGGAAATTGAAATTAAAGGCAGATAAGTAAGGAACAAAAGCTCACTTCCCTGATTTTTGATGATTCGATGTCCCGTCCAGTGAAATCGTCAGTATGTGTTCAATCGGATTGTATACTTGACTTGAAGCCTGGGGCAAAGGAGCACTCGATGTATTTCTGCGACTGTCTCGTTCAACGTTGTCGGCAAACGTGGATCTTATAGGTTGTATGGCGTGGAATAGCACAAATATCCGAAGCTCTAAGGACCAATGTTTTGATTTGTTCTTTTTCTTAGATATGATTTCTTAGATTTATTTATTTGTAAATGTGAGAATTCTTAGATTAAAATTATACTAAAATGAACTTCAAAATCTGACTTTTTTTTTTTTTTTGACACACACATATATGATACATAATTAATAATAGTTACTATTAGCAACCTTCATTTCCTCTTTTTAATGATTATTCAGCCACTATCTTGAACATATTTGCTTGGTTGCATGTACATGCACCGATAACTGTACAGTTTTATCACATACCCGCTAGGACTTGACTGTCGCGTCGGTTATGCATGCAAGGCTAAAACCATCATGCAAACCCTAACGTGTATGGCCTCCATTAGAGAGTCCAAATATCTCTGCGGGATAGTTTGGGCAATTTAAAAAAGGAGGTAGACTGAATTAACTTTGATTTTTGCATCAAATCAAGTTATTTGTTGAAAAACGTTTAAATAAATTCTTGTCGAAAGAGAGAACGTTGAGAAAACAAACTAAAAATATGGACTAACTATATATAACTATATGATATATAACCTTTTATGGAAAATGTTATATGTGGAACGTATTTCAAAAATTAAGCGTTAGTTGGAGGACAATTTCTTGTACATTAATTATCGCGAATGCATGCGACAGGGATATAGCTACTTTGATGATTACTTTGCAAGAAAACCTTATTTAGTTGCCGTTAAGAATTGAAAAAAAAAACATTTTAACTATAAGTTACCCGACCCTATACTAGTGAATAAAATAGTTTTAATGCTTTCAGATGCTGATGGTTTAAATATTTTTTATCTAACTTAAATCATTGGACTTGCGTAGCCCATGGGGTAAATAGAAGTTCATAAGAAATCTGGTTCCTATGATGAATAATTTTATAAATTTCATGAAAAATGTTTTTGTAAAGGCTCCAAAAATTTACAGGTTTCCAGGCGACGCCGACGGCTCTCAGGTATTTTAGACATAATGACTTTGTAAAGTCGGTCTACAGATCTATAAACGTAGGTACAGTCAAAATAAAGTAAAAAAAATGAATGGTGCTAACTGAAAGGAAAGTTGATAAAAAATAGAACTAAATCAGAAGGAAAAAATGGCGCCACCTTATATTGTTTCGTAGTGACAGAGAAAAAAGTCAAGGATTCTACAATTTAGAGAATGCATACATAAATAAAAAAATATAAACGCAATAGAGCAAATAGGTTAAATATTTTCAATTTAATGTTAATAGGTTAAATTTTAAAAAAAGGAACAATCACTTACCTTATGCTTCTTCTTCTGCTTTTTCCCATTATGAGTTTGCCGTTTTCGTTCTTCACACCACTCTATGTCTATCTATTATAGCATTTCCTATGTATGTTTTCCATTTTGCAGTAGGTCTTTCTCTCCATATTCTTCTGTTAGGGTCTTAGCCCAATATTCTTATCGACCACATGTACTCTGGCATTCTTTGTACATGCCCGCAAGGCTCGGTATTACTTTTTTACCACCATGCTCAGAGTTTTTTGTGGTTAGAGGTTGTTTCATATCACCACACGGAGTGCTTTTTTTGCAAGTACCATTTGGCTTATCATTAACCCTAAATACTGAAAAGCAATACAACTCTTACCACAGCAGCATGCAGTAAAGCCATCTCTAGGATCAGAAACAAATTAATCGAGGGTGAAAATCAACCTTAATACTCTCCTCCTCTAAACATAAGTTCAAATTTTGAATATCTGATCTACACAGTATTCAGTTTTACACATATTTTATTCCAGATTCTCCCTGTCTTATGCTATAATGACTTGTCTTCTTCTTCTTCGTCCTTCTTATACGTAGGCTTTAAAGCCAGTTTCTTTTTCCATTAGCCTCCTAAATTGTGTAAATTATCGCACCATCTTTTTCTTAGTTTACCAATACTTCTTTTATTTGGTGACTTATCTCGTGCTATTAGTACTATCCTATCCTTTGCCATTCTACTAATGTGTTCGTTCCACTCCTGTTTCCGTTTTATCACCCATCCATTATGTCTTCTATGTTGCATGCTCCTTATATTTTCGCTTCTCTCCCTATCCCAGATATTTGTCCAAGTGTTTTTATCTCTGTTATTTCTAGTAGTCGTCTCGTTTTAGATGTGTCAGGTCTTGTCTCCGCCGTGTATGTTAATATTGGTCTAATTGCTATTTTATATTCTTGTTTTTGTGTCTTGTCTTAGGTGTTGATTCTTTTAAATTGTGCCGCCGCTTTACTTGCTTTTTAGCTTTGTTGTCGTACTTCTTCTTTAATATCTCCGTAACTAGTTATATCTATTCCCAGATATCTTAACCTTGCTTCCTGCTTTATTATTGTCCCATCACTTTCTATTTTACATCATAGTGGGTATTTAGATGTTGTCATACATTTGGTTTTTTCTGCTGATATCATATTGTATTTCTTGACTGTTGTATTGAAGATATTGTGTTAATCTTTGGAGCACGTCTTCTGTACCAGAGATTAATGCGGCGTCGTCTGTATAACATATATTTTGATTTCTTTGTTCTCCATTCTGTAACCGTACTGCTTGTATTATATCGTTCACCATATTAAAGAGATGTGGGGTTAACAAGTCACCCTGTCTGACTCCGCTTTGCACTGTGGTCACTTCTCATTTATCTTTGCCTGTTTTCGATTATAGAAATGGTTTCAATGGTTTGTATAATATTGATTGGCATGTTTGTTTTATACAATAGTTTTAAGATGACTTGGATACGATTAAAAGCCATTGTTAGATCTCTAGAAGATAGATGTGCTTGTTTATTGCAATCGATGGTCTTTTTTTTGTGATTTGTCTGTCTACGCAGGATGTTCCGGATCTGAACTAAATCCTTGTTTTTAATCCAATAAAGTTTTAGTTGATTGATTTTGTTGGTTAGGACTTTTGTGGTAAACTTAAGTGCGATGTTCCGTGTATACCTCTATAATTGTTGGGGTCTTATTTATCTCCTTTCTTGAACATTGGTATTATTATGGTATTTCTCCATGCGTTTGGTACTTGCAGTGAAATATTAGTTTTGGTATAAATTTTGTCACCGTAAGGGTTATACTTTCTCCTCCGTGTTTAAGAAGCTCGTTGGTTATTCCGTCTGGTCCTGGCGACTTTCTATTTTTGAGTGAATTTATGCCTATCTCTACCATCTGAAAACTGATTTCTATTTCGTGTCCTTTTTCCTTTCTTTTAAACAGTTCCGTTAGGTATTTATCCCATGCGTTTGCACTGATATGGACTTTGTATTTCTTCAAATTTGGCATTTCTTTCCGTTGGTTTCTTATGAATCTCAATTTTTTTTGTGTACTGTAGAAGTCGCTTTCCATTATTTTTGTAAACTGTTCCCAGTGTTCATTTTTTCTTTTTACCAACTGCTGTGTTTCATTTCGTATTCCTCTATAGGTGTCTCGGGATTCTGGAGAATTTGATGTTTTGTACTTCGTGTAGCCTTCTCGTTTCTCTTTACATTTATTTCTTTTCTGAACCATGGTGTATTATTGTTGTTTCTTTTGTTCAGTACGACTTTGCGTTTTCCTACAGCTTCTGTTGCTGCTTCTTCAATGTTGTTTTTAATATTCTCCCAGCTCGCGTTTATATCTTCGATGTCCTCTATTTATTTCAGAGGTATTTTCTGTGCTAGCCTTCTTTGGTATATTTCTTATTAGATATATTAGAGTCGTTCCACATTGACTCTACATTGAATTTTTCCTCTGTGATTTCCTGTAGAAAATGTTTTGGTGTTATTTTCATTCTTATTTTTGGTAGTACACTACTAGTTTGTGTTCACTCCCTGCGTCTGCTGAGTTTAAAGTTCGGATATCTAGAATCTGCTTTGGGTGGATTTTTCTATTAGTGACTATAAAATAAATTATAGATTTGTGCCCCTTGGAGTTTACAAATGACTTTTATTCTTTATAAAATGATGTGTTCGATGGAGAATTAAATAACGAAAAACTCTGAAGGAAATGCACAAATTTATTAAGATGTTTACAGTTTAGGGTATAAAACTATACTAACTTAAGGACTACAAAATGTATCAAAAAAAACCTCTCATAGTTCTTGATAATAACGTAAACACTTAGAGATTCTGGCGTGGGTCTTTATCATCTCCGAAGGAATCTGGAATATTGACATACAACACACACACAGTGGCGTGCTCGCCATAACACCTTCCTCCTGAAGACCGAAGCTGGGGTGTCCAAGAAGGGCTTCTTTTGCAGCTTCGAAGTTTTGGCGCCTCTCTAGACATACTCCGCACAGGGCAGGTAGGGCCACATGTAACAAAACAAAACCAACCGGCAATAACTTATTCTACTTTTGTTGTTATGAGAAGGCCGTAGATGAAGTGTACCACAAGGTAATCGAATCATATGTTATTATTGATTAAAATCCCTTTATAATATGGATAATGAAAGGTCATATCTACTACTTGCCGTGTTACACTTCAACTTCGTCTAGTTAATCGCATCATAAAATGGTTTTACATTATTAAAATGAAATTTTCAAATAACCTCGTTATCTAACTTAATTTTTAGAGCTTTATTAGTTTCATTGCCCTCAAGAACAACATATGGTCCTGTATTTAATACCGATTTTGGTGTAGTTGGATTTCTTGGTCTTTTTAAGAGAATTTTATCTCCAACTTTATACTTTACTTCCAAGTTGCTCGTTCTTAAGTTATCAAAACGGTTCTTTTGCTTTTTCCTTTGATCGCATTGTTTTTCCCTTATATTTTCTAACTGATTATTATACGTAATTTCATCAAATTCTATAGGGTGTAGTGGATGTTATATGATGTTTACTAGAATTATATGAATGTATAGCGACTAAAAGTGCATCTTCTAAGTCGCACTGGTTATGTTCTAAAAGATAACTTCGCAAAGTATCTGTTATGGTAGCATGGAAGCGCTCAATTATACCGTTAGAGGCATGATACTCAGACGAAGTAAGGTGCCATTCGATATTCAATGAATTAATAAAACTTTGCACCTTTTTATTATTAAATTCACCCCCGTGATCTGACATAATCATCTTAGGAAGGCCGAAAAGCGAAAAATAATTTTTTAATTTACTAATTATCGTTTCTGAGTTTTTATCAGTTAAAATATACGCTTGTGCAAATTTTGTTAGATTATCTATAACGGTGAGTATTTTTTGTTTATCAAAAAAGAACAGGTCTACAGATAAAGCCTCAAATGGTTTCTCCGGAGAATGCCTTACATTTAAACCTTGAGTACGATTCCTACGATCAAATTTTGGGAGTTGACAAGTAGGGCATAAAGTAATAAATTCGGTTATTTCTCTATACATATTTTTTTATTTATAAAGTTGTCGAATTTTGTCTGCAGTTTCATTAATTCCTTTGTGATAATTACCCGGGTCGTTATGAGATTCGAAAATTATCCTTTGCCTATCTTCTACAGGCGGCATAGTAACGATATTTTTACAAATTATAAAGTTAACGTCTGGGTAAAGGAAACTGAGCATTTTATAATAAATATTACTTTCAAAATAAGGTATGCAATAAGTTTTATTTCGACCTAATACTAGTTTTTTCAAAGTATTAAATTCTCAAGGCAATGGTGTGGCTTAATTTTAACTATAGTAATTTTTCTACTACGATTTTCGTTATATAACTTTAATATTGTTTCAAAATCTGAGTCACCAACAGTGGGAAAATTATCATTGGTTATTTCGAAATGATTTACATTTCTGTCATTTTCATCGTATAGATATAAAATATTCTTATTGTTAACGTCTAAAATTTGCTCATTAGAGTAGGAAAAATGATTTAAATCTAAGTTAGTTTTAATATTCTCAAATTCGGTATAATCATTTTGTTTTTGATAGACATAGTTTAATCGAATTGGCAGAGCTTCTAATTTTAGTTTACTTACAATAGTATCGATTTTTTTCAGTTAAGTAACATTACTTCGGATTTGATGTTCTTGTATATTATTTACACTAAGTATATTATATTCCTGATCAGATGGAAACAATGGGATTTCCTCACGATTAGCAAATAAAGTATTCAAACCAAAGTCAAAAACACATTTATTCTTTTCTAACAAATCATAACCAAGTATTCCATCAAAAGGAGAATTTATGTCTACTATATAAAATTTTTGAACACCTGAAAATAACTTAAAATTTACGCTCTTTGTAACTTGAATTGGTTCGTTATTAATACCAAATATTTTAAAATTTTCATGATTAAAGTGATAAGAGTCTAATATTTTACCTGGTTTCAATATTGATATAGCTGCCCCTGAATCAATTAATAATTTTATATTCAAATTTTTAATATGCGCGTAAAGAAGTGGTTTATCTGCTACTTGGTAAACTGTAACGTTGTCAGCGGCACTTGTTCTAAAAAAATCCTGATCAACTTCGATTTCTATTTCTTTTTCTGAACTATCATTGTCACAATAGGTATTATGAACAACATTGTGAGATTGTGGTTTAGGATAACATTTTTCTGCTTTATGTCCATATTTATGGCAAACAGTGCACTTTGGAATAGTGAATTTAATTGGTGGATTTATCGATTGATTTGTTGAACCGGGATCAGAAAATGTTTTTGAGTACCTGCAGTACTTGACCAAATTTTATTGTCATTAGTTATATTTAATTTAGAAAACTTAGTCATTTGTTTGTTTGAAATATTGTTGGTTTTCATAATCGTTTAAAATTTGCTTAATTTGAATTAACGAACTAGGATTTAAAGAGCTAAGCATTTGACACAAAGATTCTTTTATGCCCGTAATAGCGGTCAGAATTGCAGTCTTACTGTGAAAATTGTTTAAACTTTTTTTCTCAACATCGTTCAAATTTGAATCGTATTTGATAACTTTATTGATTCTAATTAATTGTTTTTTAATTCTATCAACGAAATTTGTAGGTTTTTCATTAGAACTTTGCTTAAAGTGACATAACTCAAAATTTAGACACTGCAAATCCAAATTTTCACCAAACTGAGAAAGGAGAGCATTTTTTATTTCGTGCCATGTCGAAAATTCTTTCGAGCCAATGAAATCAAGAGGTTTTTCCTCTAACCTGTTTTTTACAATAAAAGGAAAAATTTGCAATTCCGCTGGGTCAAATTTTGCAAAAATAAAATCAACAGAATCTATAAAATAATGTAATTTTGAAGAAGACCCATCAAAAACATTTATAAGCTTGATAGCATTGTCACAATTAATATAATTATTAGAGGTGGTAGCGGAAATTATTGGCGTAGTTACTGTTACGTCGTTAGTTGCCATTGTATTAACAAAAATAAATTAAACAAATAAAAAAATGCAAATACTAGATATGATAGCTTGAAAGTTTGAAAATTGCGAAACAGAGTAAATAAAAAAAATGAAAACAAATAAAAAATTAATATAATTCGACTAACCTCAAGTACTTCCGTGAAAACGCGGCTTTACACCGAGGTGGCTTTAGTAGCCGAGATGTTGTTGCTTCTTCTGTGAAAATGCTTCACCGTTTCCAGGGTCGAGTGGCTTTTCACTGAAGCTGGTTGAAAAGATTTCACGAAGTTGCTAGTTGCGCCTCCCCAGAACTTCCGAATTACTTTGTGGCTTTACACAACAAGTGGCCTTACACTTGGAATTCTTCTAAGTTGCTTACGGGTTCCTTCAGTTTTCCTTCCTCGTGGCCTTACACTCGGAACTCAAATACTAAGTCACTAATTCTCCAATTTTCCAATTAACGATTAAAAAAAGGCTTTACTTGTTCTAATTGGAAATTCTACTGACTGCGCTACTTTTATTCTTTATAAAATGATATGTGTTCGATAGAGAATTAAGTAACGAAAAACTCTGAAGGAAATGCACAAATTTATTAAGATGTTTACAGTTTAGGGTATAAAACTATACTAACTTAAGGACTACAAAATATATCAAAAAAACCTCTCTTAGTTCCTGATAATAACGTAAACACTTAGAGATTCTGGCGTGGGTCTTTATCATCTCCGAAGGAATCTGGAATATTGACATACAACACACACACACAGTGGCGTGCTCGACATAACAAATGTATATTTATACTGGAGCGTATGGTCAAAAACCGTATTATTGATAAATTAATTATTTATTGATCATAATTAATTTTCAGTTCGTTAAAAGCACAGAGATTACTCTTGGATTCTCCGTTTGCATTGACATGGTTTTCATAAATAGTGGAACTATTTCATTTCCGATTCGATATAATGACTTGCATCTGCGAAAAGTAGAGAATGTAATATATTCTCTTGTATGCCCATTGTTCAGCATGTTCTATGCGGTTGTTTTTAAAAATTATTAGAATTTATTTGCTATCTAAGCCAAGGTAAGTTTAGTAGAGAAAAAATAATACAAAGTATCTTTTAGCTGTATTTATTACTGACTTAATCATAAAAATTCCAGTTTAACTGTACATATCAAATTGTATATGACAAAAACAGAAATGTGAATTACAAAATAACCTTTGATATCTATATAAAATGAAATAAATTTCTTTATACAAATTTAAATCTTATTTCTCTCGATCACCTGGTTCGACCATATTTGGTTACAAAAAACTTAATAATACAAGTTGCTTTCGAAGAAAACTAATAAGAAAAATTCGGAATTAATTTTTAAATTACTCGACATACAAAAAAACAATAAACATAAAAGGTACCCCTATTACATCGTTATAACAATTTCCTGACCACTGTACATTTAAAAAAAAAATAGCACATTAAGAAAATTTCAGTTCGTGCATTTTTTTGGTAGTTTTTTCTAGATCGGAGAGTAAAATAAAAGTCTTTTGGTAAATTTCAGTAAGTTTTGGGATTTACTATACCCATTGACTGCAATTTATGCGGATATATAAGGAATAACTGGGTGAATCTGCAGCTCAAAAAAGGAAGGTGACCAACAAGATGATTTAGTAAGTTCCAGTATGTTTATCCACTCTGCAGATAACAAAGTTAGCATTATATAATACTAAAATTGACAGTGAAAGTTGAAGAAATAATTATTGAATTTACAACCACTAAAATTCCGTATAAAGCAAAGAAAAACAGGATTGCCATAAGTTCTATAAAATTTTTTCCCGGATTCGACACCCAGGAAAAGATATCCAATAAAGCCAAAAGGTTAATAAGAAATTTTGAAAAGAAGAAAGTACACGAATGTATGGCATACAAGCCACACTCGATTATATAAACAGCTATATATTGAGTATATAAACAGATACATAAACAAACTTGTATTTCCTAAGGAAGGAGAAGATCATTACAGTCCGCAGTCAATAATAAAATATTCGTGATGTTGGATGTTACACATCCCAAAAATACATCAGTTGAACAGTCAAATATTCTTTAATTAATTAAGCTTAATACTTAATCTTATAATATAATGATCTTTTTTTAATATAATAAGAGTAAACAAAGAGAATGATCAATTAGCTAGATTGTTGAAGGTTTGATAATAATTTAGGGACAACATCGGTAAGTAACAATTCGGGATGAAATTGTCACATAAACAATGTCACAAACTGTAAAGTCAATACAACATCTAACCATAAAATATACAAAAAGAAGAGATTTAAAAAACTAATATCTATATCTATAATATCTATAAATATATAACTTGGATAGGAACAATCAATTACCAGACGTTGGGTGTTACTTTGGAGGAGCTAAAAATTATCCCAAGAAAAAGGTTTTGACTTTGAATTTAAGTTAGACGAAGAATTCCAGGTATACAGACATTCACTGTACTACGGCTCTCACGTGTTTTGAAGGATACAACGGCGAGCTTTGGAAAGTGGGTCTACAAATCTCTGAAATACTTAAGTCAGAAAGTAAGTAAAACTGAACTAGAATAGTAACTGAAAGAAAATTAGATAAACAAAATAGAACTAATTCAAAAGGAGAAAAGGTCCCCTTTATTTTTCTTTGAGTGACAAGGAAAACTCTGATCCTACATTTTAGAGGAGTCATAAACACAATAGAACAAATGGGTTACTCCTAAAATGTTCAAAATAGTACTTTTATCTTGCGGTTGCAGTTTTTATTAAAAATTATTATATGTAATATATGCTTTCTAAAAGCATGTAAGTTTAGTAGAACAAAAATAATTTAAAGTGGTCTGTATCTACTAGCTGTATTTATTTCTGGGCAAATTATAAAACCGCAGTTTAACAGGATATATTAAATTTAATTTAACAAAAACAGAAATGTCCATTACAAAATGAGAGCTTTAAACATATATTTATGATTATCTCTATAAAAATGTACCAGCATATTAGATTAATACAGTCTAGCAAATAAAAAATGAAACTGGAAATTCAAAATCACGCATCGTAAGTGGTCAAAATTAGCCGAAATCACGTGTCAATAATAAATTCTCGGAAATTTAAAATTTAATCATTAGCGGAGCATAAGAAAATGTGTTTCCTTGCTGGTCACTAAGTTTTCATTAATATTAATAATGTGTCAACTGGACGGATGAGCGGGAGTTGATACCTATGGTGTAACATACTAAAATTAGTATTAGGATTCGTAGTTTATTTCTGAGAAAAATTAATTCCCGTAAGTGTAAAAAACCAAGTTAGCATATTAAGTAGCGGAATTAATTAGTGTCAAAATGTATTTACAGAGCAAAATAAACACACAAAAGATGAATTAAAAGCTGAGTCAGCAGCTAATGATTTGTACAACAACGAAGCAAATACTTTCATTTTAAAAGCGTCAATAAAAACTGAAAATTCAGCCAATTTGGAATACAAAGTAAACTTTTAATTTGCATATGGTATGGAACAGAAATGATAGCAGATTCCAAGAGAATGAAAATATTTGTTTAAGAAATAACGAATTGTATAAATATTTTTATGCTTTCAAAAATGTCTTCCTTTTTTTCATAAAAGTTTTTTTTTAAATGATTGTATAATTTTAAATCTGCTCGAAAAGATATACACAAAGGCATCTGTAAATCACCAGACGGACTTTTAGTAAATATGATAAATCATCTTATTGTAGACTGAAGATACCAATCGAATAAACTAAACGTCCATACCAGGAGATGAGCAAAATGCAAACCGGACAAAGAAGAGAGAATTTATGAACAAAGAACTTCACGAAGCCAACACAGACAAGAAAGTTTTACCAGAAACAGAACAAAAGCAGATAAGAATTCAAACTTAAAATATGAAGAAATAAGGAAATAACAGCAAGAAAAACGTAACATGGAATTCCTGAATGCGACCGAAAATGTTTTAGATTATATTGATATATTATATGTTCGTTTTATGCTATACGGTAAATAAAAAATAAATTCTCCGCTACTGACACGCTTCCCGCTAAAAGTAATAGCGACAGCTAAATGATACGATAAACTTACTGATCAAGCGTATGACTTATTTCATTTTTTATTTTGAAGTATAGACATACTCAAAATAAGTAAAATAAAAAAAGTACCCTTATTAAACTGATTTTACTGGATGCTGTATATTTAAAAAAAAAAAAACGGAACATTAACTTGTATATTACCTACTATTAGCATATGCCTCTCAGTCTCTTTAATTGTATTACATCTAACGCCGTTTTATGACATATACGAATGCTACATGTTATAAATTCTATGTTATACGTTATAAATGTTATAATGCTATTTTCTAATATATACGAATGCTATTTTGTCATTCAAATTTCTCTTTCGATTTAACCACTTGCTCTGTAATCTGCATAAGATAAATTACAGTAATTAAAAGCTTTTTACAAACATATTAATAAAAGTATTTTTGTGAAACATTTTATTTTTTATTTATCCTCCTCTTTGGCGTATTCTTCATCAATAAAATCTTGAATAAGCTCCAAACGACTATTAGCTCTCATAGGTTCAATCGCATCAGAAACAGCGATAATGAAGCAATCGTCATCAAATTCCTTTATTTTCTTTAACGGTTGGTTGGTCGTAACACCATTAGCATAATCCACTCCAGATCTCGAGTAGACAGGGTCTTCCGTTTTTGTTAGATCTACTGTTGCTAAAGAGGAAAAATTTGAATTTGAAGTAGAGGGTTCCGTTTGGTAACAAAGTGCTGGAATAGTTAGGTTATTTTTTTGACGGTTCTGTTTCTCAGTCACTGATTTCCGTACTCGTTTGATTGTATTATTTGTATTTTTACTACGATCTCTATACCATTGTCTATTAGTAGCTGATTCGTTTGACGCCACGATATGTTGATCTGTGCCACAATTTTGTTCAAAATAGGGGTTAATTTCATCCTTTATAACCATAGTTGGTAGTGTTAGTGTGTCACTACACTGAATTTCACTTTTAAACGTTGATTTTGATAATAAGTCTGGGTTAATTAAATTAGTCGACGAAGTTCTGTATGTTTCGTGTGTTAAATGTTCTTTTGAAACAGACAACAATGAAGATGCTGTTGGACTATCTTCCAATTTCACTGTACGTATTGATTTTCGAGTTACAGATGCAGACTGAAAAACGCCATACGTAGCTGTTTTAATAGGCGAACTGCTTCTTTCGAGGTTTGTACTAGGTGGTGAAAACAACAATAGCGAATCTACTGAGTTATTTTCTCTTTTAACTCTATTCCTTGTTCTACGAGTTTTAAGGGCCATCTGACAAATTGCAACAATAGTTTGCATTTGTGGGACTAGAATCTCACAGGGAATAAGTGCATGTTCTGCCATGAGCGAAGTTGGTAGCAATATGCTAGTTCTCGCTCCTGGATCAACTAACAATTTCTGTCGTTCAACAAGTAACTGAGAAATAACAGATCCGTACGAATGTATGTACAGCGGATTAGGTTGGAAATTTATGGCAGATCTACACGGATAATATCGATATTTGTAGTAAAACCTGAAATAGAAAGTATAATATTATTTATAATTTCAATTAATAACATAAATCCCAATAAAGTATTAGGACATAATAGAAAAAGTATTAACACCCCGATTACGTATAGGCGCAGATAAGATAACAAATTTGGTAAATCATGACTTCAGGCTAATATACAGTGCGTTCATAAAGTAACGCATAATACATTATCATCGTTCATTATTACGTAATTACCATTAAGAAGGTCGATTTTTGATTTTAATTTACTATTTTTTCAAATTATAATTCAATATACGGGGTGAAACACCTTCGTATGCTATCACGATTTTTGTAAATGGAATCCCTATTTTTTTCCAATTTATAGTGAGCTGGCCTTATTCCAAAAATGTATACACTAAAATCTACAACACGTTGGAATAATAATAATAAATTGGTATAGGAACCTTATCGGAAATTCCTGAAACAGGTCGATTTTTGATTTTAATTTACTTTTTTTTTAATGGATCCTACATTTTTTTCCCTTTCTTAGCTGATTCCATAACACATTGCTTCAAATTGGTATAGGGTAGCATAAATGCTAGAAGTTCAACATAAAAAGCTTGTAGATATATTAAAAAGCAAAAATATTGACAGTCGTGATCTGAAAATTATATCTAATTTATATTGGAATCAAACTGCCAAGGTAAGACTTGACAGCCAGTACACCGAAAATATCAAAATACAGAGAAGAGTCCGCCAGGGTTGCGTGCTGTCCCCACTACTTTTCAATGTCTACAGTGAAGCGGTATTTCAAGAAGCGCTCTCAGACTCAATAGAAGGTATATCTATCAATGGAGAAGTTTTGAATAACTTATGTTTTGCAGACGATACAGTAATAATTACGGATAACAACAATGATTTACAGAACCTAATGCAACGCCTTAATGAACGCTGTCATGAATACGGACTGAAGATAAATTTAAAGAAAACTAAATGCATGATCATGACTAAATCTGCACATGCAAATATCCAATTGACTATTGAAGATACTGCAATTGACAATGTTAATAACTATAAATATTTAGGAACATGGATAACATCAGATGTAGACCAAACCAAAGAAATTAAGACACGTATTGAAATAGCACGTACATCATTTATTAAACTTAAAAAGTTTCTTTGTTGTCGGGATATAAGGTTAGAACTACGCCTGAGAATGCTTCGATGTTACGTGTTCTCTACTATTCTTTATGGTATGGAAGCTTGGACACTCAAACAAGTTCATCTGAATAAGCTGGCCGCCTTTGAATTTTTTTGTTACAGAAGAATCCTACGAATATCATGGATTCAAAGAATGTCAAACATGGAAGTAACTAGAAGGATAGGAAATGAGGCGGAAATAATATTAACTATTAAAAGACGAAAACTTGAGTACTTGGGACATGTGATGAGAGAGCAAAAATACGCATTATTACAACTTATTATGCAGGGCAAAATCCGAGGAAAGCGAAATGTGGGAAGACGAAGAATATCCTGGCTTAAGAACTTAAGGGAATGGTTTGAATGCAGTAGTGCAGAACTTTTTAGAGCGGCAGTCAACAGAGTCCGCATAGCCATGATGACTTCCAACCTTCGATAGAAGATGGAACTTAAAGAAGAAGAAGCATAAATGCAAAAATCTTACTAAATTACTTACAAAATAACAAATGAAGAATAAACGTATTAAACACATTAAATGAAATTTCATATTTTTATACAACTACTTTAATGAAAAACTATGAAAAGTTGTATCTAGCAGCTAGAATCAATATTTACAACTATTCACAAGAAAAGGAATGCCAGACAATATAGCTACTATCGACTTTGTAACATTTTTTTTATAATTAAAATATTAAGTTTATCAAGTTAATTTTTATTCCCTTGACCCCTGTTGCTGAGACGTCCATGGCAGTATTTGCAAATATATACGCGGGTGGTAGTGTTTACCACCGGCAAATTTCATTGGAATTTACCGATATCTCAAAATACGGAAGAACCGACTTATTAAAGACACCGTAATAAAATACTTTATTGTAAGGCTAAGCTAATCCTTTTAGCTAAGCCAGAAATAGATACAGTCTGGCCTGTCATTTTAAGTGGGGGATATGTCACCTTATTTTTGGGTAGTTTCGTAAATTTTGAGAGGAGAAATCACTTCCGGTAGGATCGTCTTTAAGGAAAGACGCTTGTTACCTTACCGTCTCTGTGAATTTTTTCTTTAAGTGTGTATACAGTTTATTAGTGGAGTTTTTTAATCTAATATCATATTAGATTAAATATTGGTATAAACTGCCTTTAATTTAATTAGCTTCAGTGCTTAATACAAGTAAAATATTATATTAGCTTCAATGTAGTGCAGCAGTCATAGAGAGTTATCGTAATCAATTACCTTCAATTATCTGGGCAATAATATCATATTATCTTCAACTATCTGGGCAAATCTACGTAGACTATTTCTTCTCCTGTAGTTAAGGTTAACTACTGAGTTAGCATTCAATCAAGGAACATGTAATATTTTCATACAAACTTTCAATTTTTTAAAACACTTTCGAACTTCTAATAAATAAAAATTACGAACATTTAATTCTCAGTAAGAACAGTCAATCGTTAAACAACAGTGCGAAGTGATAATTAACTTAAAACTAAGTGCGGGTTGGTTTAATTTTATAATACAGCATTCTTGTAACCCCTTTATATTTTTGTGAATTTAAGTTTAATCAATTTTGTTATTTGCTATCATTGTATACATTTTTACCCCGTTATCTCGAGATAAGCCCATAAACAGCAAAGAGAAACTTCTTTAATTAACTTCAGTTGAATATTTTTAAATAGCATCAGGCTCTCTTCGCTGGTAACTTTATTTGTGCATGACTTTATTATATTGTATTTGTAAAGGTATTTATTAATCATAATACTGTTTATATATGTATCTAATTGATGGTGTATTTTTATTACTTGTTTGTACATTCAGCGCCAATACCATTGTGGTGTTGAATATATTGCTTTGTTTTTATCAATGAATTTTATTTCTCGGCTCCTAACAAGTTTCCTGATGAAACAATACCTCTGAATATTTGCTTTTTACCTTAAATTATTATTATACCTTCGACCAGGAGAAAAATCAAGGCTGTTAAGTTTCGTAGGTAAGTAGATGGACGGAGTTCACCTAATATATTTATTATTTGTATAGGTAGTGTGTTGACCAAATTTACTTAATAATTAAATGTTAATATCTTTCCTTGATTTGTTCTCAGAACCTAAATATCTTTCCTTATCTCTTTTCGTTTCTATGGCTTCTTAATTTTCTCCTTAATTCCCAAGAAATTAAGTGGCGCTCTTTTTCTATCTTATCTCAACTTTGGTAATTTTACCCATCTATCTTTTTTGTTTATTCCTGTACCTTTTCTAATATATCTTATCCTGTCATATTTTTATTTATTTCATCAACCATCTGGCTAGCGTCCGCAGTGTCCCTATTGGTGACCTTTCTAGCACCATCCAAAAAGGTTTCTGAGGTTACAGCTTATCAGTTTAATGAGTCACACGATCACAATTTTTATGAAAGTGTTGAATATATAAATGTTGTGAGGGAATAACTGTTGATAATCAGTTTGGTTTCCGAAACGGTTCTTTTTGCATGCCGCTACTTTTACAAAAGAGCAATGAGTTTAGGAAAAATATTTACGTATGTTTAAAATTCGAAATCTTTCATAAATATTTATGAAAGATTCCGAAAAAGCCTTTGATAAGACATGCACTTCTATTTCAATGATTGGACCCTGTTGATCTAGACACGTATGACATTATATTGCTCAAAAATATTTACTACAATCACACCGTTGTATTAAGGTGCAAAAAGGTTTCAGCTAAAGTTTCTATTAAGCGTGGTGTTAGAAAGGAATGTGTTAAAATCGGTGGTGAAATTATTAAAAACATCAGATACACACATGACACCGTAAATGAAAGAAGGAGTAGATCTTCAAACCCGGTTAAACGCTGTAAATAACGGACGTACTGAAAAGGGCTTCAGGGACAATCAACGCAAAGAAAACATGGTTCGGAAAAATTAATATCGAAGACTCGATACTAAAAGTAGATAACAAACTTCTGGAAAGGGTTAAACACATTATTTAATCTGGGTCTGATTGACTGAAAGGTTGAAAGTCACCAGGAAATTTCGATCAGAATAAAAAATTTATGAAAAATTAACTGATGTTCGGTACTGTGCGGCAGAAGTCATTGACCACACTTGAAGTATGCGTCACGTAGCACGTGAAGTGCTACGTCTGGAAGAGCGCGTGTGAAAGATTTTGAGAATTTCAAGTATCAATTTAATAATTAAACACTATAAACAAACTACTATATAATACTAACTCAATATATAATTTAAAAATATCTTCATCTAAGCGGGGTTATCGTCATTCTCTCTTGACATCTCGGCGTAATCCACCCTCTCCAGATGGAGCACGTTCGATTCGATCTGGGTAGATCGTGACGCAGGCGCACAATAAATTATTCGGGTTTAAACTGTGATGTGCGCGAGCAGGTCCGTACTTAACATATACTCCCTCACCTTGAAACCCCAAAGACCGGGTTTCAAAATTAGATAAAAAAGTGTTTTTTAAATAAAGTGTCTAAGATCATAGTACTTATACTTATAAAGAATTTATTGATCTTGGTTTGGTAGAACACAAATTTTCACAACCGGTCGTTTAATGTCACCAATGTTTGTTTTTATCATAACCGACCGCACAATATTGTCACTTCCGGTATAAGTTTTCAAAATTCATAACTACCACTTTAAGGAAGGAAGTCCATCATCCTTAACCAGAACCATCCGTTCAGGCTTGATCAGCTGCTGGTAATTCTCCTTCCACTTGAACCGCTGCTAAAGGTGGGATATGAAGGACTATCGTGTCCACAAGTGCTGTAATAACTGTTGCACTCTTTGAAATCTTGAAAGACGATTTTCATTCATGTCGATTAAGTTCTGTTGTGGTATACTCTTCAATGAAGATCCGATTAATAAGTGTGCAGGAGTAAGAGGATTAGAGTCATTTGGGCCATTAGAAAGAGGATAGAGTGGTTCGGAGTTGTGGCAAGCCTCTATTTGATATAAAACCGTAGAAATTTCTTCATATGTTAAGATTGATTTACAGAAGTTTTGTAATTACCCTTTCTATCTCGTAACAGAACGGGACCAGCATAATCGACTCCAGAAACCGTGAAAGACCGTGAGGGTATGATTATTGACTCCGGAAGATTGCCCATAAGATACTGTTCGGGTTTATTGTTAAATCTAAATCATCGAACACAATCACAAACAATTTTTCGAATCAAATTGCGCCCTGAGATTGGCCAGTAGTTCGGTAAGGAAGCAAGAAGTGCTTGAGGAACAAAATGTTAAAAGTTTCAAGTGCTCGTGTTGAGCAATGAGTATTGTGAGATGATGTTTTGAAGGTAGCACTAAGGGATATTTTTGTTAAAATCAAAAATGGTGTAAACGACCCCCAACACGTATTAGTTTTGTTGTAGTATCAAAAAATGGGTTAAGACCAAGAAGTTTACTTCTTTTGTCAATTTGATTGGAGTTAGAAAGTGCATCATAATCATATGGAAATGATTGACGTTGTAAAAACCTAATTAATGTTAAAAGAGAAGTACTGAGTTCGAGTGTGGACAGGAGTCCTTTAATTCGTAGATGTCTACGATTCGACAGATTGTCATTAAATCTCAATACATAAGCAAAAAACGCGTGCTAGCTCATTTAAAGAAAAATATTTCTTATAAAAGATAAATTCATTGTCGATATAATGAAACACAACAGTATTATTACGTAGTTCAGGTAATTCAGAAGTTATAAAAACTTCTTGATGTTTTTGTATATTGAGGCCATTGTTCTCGGGGCAAAGTGAACCAAGAAATGCCATAAAATCATAAGTTGGAATTAATGAGTAATGAAGTATTTATCGGAACGACCACATCTAGCGTCATAGACGGGAGATGGTTCTTTATAACTGGTCCTCATAAGACAGCTAACTCTCACTTATGGCTCCACGTGCCACACCCCGGGCAACTGCATTGGTCTGCAGGCTAAACTAAGTGAGGGTAGCCAGATATGGCGAAAATTTTACCGAGCGATTGCCGGTATAAGCGATCTCCCACTTGCTGACCAACGGCTTCGGGCGGATGAGCTAGTAAGTGGTAGGGATCAAACTAGCACGCAGCGTCTGACCTAGAGTGGGCGGTTGCAAATAACGTCTGTGTCCAGAGGATCGGCTAAAATACAAACCAGAGAAGGCAACGGGAAACCACTCTGGTATATATTTCCCAAGAAAACTACAATGAAAGCACAAACAGAATTGGCCCCTAGTCCCCGGCAGATCTTAGATGATCAAGTGGTGCGAAGAATCCCCGGGAGGAATAGCCTAAATATTTTAAATACAAACTTTAAGATTGCAACATGGAACGTTAGAAGTCTGTTCGAAACAGGAAAACTAGCAAATGCATGCCACGAAAGAAACGTTTATTTAGGGTTGCAGATATTGAGGTTGAGTGAAGCTAGATGGCCAGGTTCAGGTGAAGTTAAAACCATGAACAAAACTTTCTATTACTCGGGTAATAACGATCCGGTTCATCGTAACGGGGTTGGAGTAATTTTAGAAGACAAATATAACAATGCCGTCACAATGTTTGTGCCATTTTCGAACCGATGTCTTCTTATTCAACTATCCGGAAAGCCAGTAAATATTAACATCATTCAAACTTATGCCCCTACGGCCGATAAACCCATAGAAGAGCTAGAAGCGTGGTATGCTGACGTAGAAAAACTTATAAAGATGACCAAAAAACGAGGAATAACATTTATCTTAGGTGACTTTAATGCTAAGTTAGGTAGAGAAAAAGTTTCTGGATTAATCGAAGACTTCGGACTTGGAGCAAGGAACGACAGGAGAGAGAGAATGACCGAATTCTGCCAACAACACAACATGGTGGTGACAAACACATGGTTTAAATTACGCCCTCGCAGATTGTACACTTGGACTTGGACCACAACACAAAGAAAACAGAGTAATCCGTAACCAAATAGATTACATATTGGTCAACAAAAGATATCACAATGCAATCATCAGTGCAAAAACATATCCTGGAACTGACATCAATTCCGATCATAATCCTGTTGTTGCAAAAGTTCGCACAAGATGGAAACTAATAAAGAAACAAAAACCTCAACACCAACTATTAGACATCCAATTATTGAAAAACGACACCATACATCACACAGTAAATAAAGAATTAAACAAAAATTTAGGAAATATCGACCACAATAGAATTAGCGAGTACGATGACATAAACGTTCTGTGGAAAACTATTAAAGAACAAATGAACAATGTAACGGAAAAACATCTAAAAGTAACACCTAGAAATAACAAACAGGAATGGATGACAGAAGAGATTTTACAATTAATGAACAAACGAAGAGAATCTAAAGGAAAAAATGACAAGGACGGAGAATACAAAAGACTAAAGGGAATAATTCGAAAAAAAAAATAACCGAAGCAAAAGAGAAATCACTGAAAACAAAATGCGTTGAAATAGAAGAACTGCAACAAAGGCACGATTTTTTTAATTTACATAAAAAGGTAAAAGAGTTTACATCGACTACCAAGAGAACGACTTTTCACACCATGCTGAACACAGATCACAAACTGCTAGAATCAACGAAAGATGAACTGAAAGAATGGGAAAACTATATTAAAATTCTTTTTCACGACATACGAGAAGAACCAAGATTGGAGAATAACAACTAAGGGCCAACAATTCTGAAATCTGAAATCATAAATGCAATTAATCATCTCAAAACAAATAAAAGCCCAGGTCTAGACGGAATATACCCAGAAACGCTCAAATTAATCAGCGAAGAAAATATCAAATTATTTGTCCTTTTATTCAATCGCATTTATGATACAGGTAAAATACCCCAAGATTGGCTGGAGTCAATGTTGATCTCACTACCAAAAAAGCCAAACCCACAACACTGCAATGAGTTCCGTCTGATAAGCCTTATGAGTCATGCAGTAAAAGTCCTACTAAAAATCGTACATAATCGTATCTATAGAAAGTGCGAAACAATCATCGGAGACGATCAGTTTGGATTCAGAGCCGGCACCTACTATTAGAACGTTTGCAAGAAGTCGGTTTAGATGGAAAAGACATCAAATTCTTAAAAAACTTGTACTGGAACCAAAACACCAGAGTTAGGATCGAAGTTTCCACATCCGCAGAAGTAGAAATTAGGAGGGGAGTTAGACAAGGATGTGTTCTGTCGCCTCTGCTGTTTAATCTTTACTCAGAGTTTCTATTTAAAGAAGCATTGGAGGATTCCAAGGATGAAGTCAAGGTGAATGGCGTAAATATCAACAGTATCAGATACGCCGATGATAAAGTGTTAATTGCGGATTCCGACTCAGGTCTACAACGACTCATCGACAAGACCAACTCGACCTGTGAGCAATTTGGTATGAAAATAAACATTAAAAAAACCAAAGTGATGTCAATTCGAAAAAACCAAAACGTACCTCAACCTTGCACAATAAATGGGCACATCTTAGAACAGGTCAATAGATTTAAGTACCTGGGATGTTGGATCGATAGCAACCTAAATCCTGATCAAGAAATAAGATCGAGAATAGAACAGGCCAGAAAATCTTTCGAAAAAAATAAAAAAAAACTGCTTTGTGATTCTCGAATAAAACTCGAAATTCGACTACGTTTATCAAAATGCTACGTCTGGTCGACTCTTCTAATTGCAGTTGAAACGTGGACCCTTAAAACATCAACCGTAAATAAATTGGAGGCCTTTGAAATGTGGATCTACCGCAGAATACTCAAAATTTCATGGACATCGCATACCTCAAACGAAGAAGTGCATAGAATAGGCAAGGAAAGAGAACTTTTTAACACAGTAAAAGTTAGAAAATATCATACCTAGGCCACATACTAAGAAATAATTAGTACCGCAGTAAGCAGATAAGATCTGCTGGATTCTCATAAGTTTTAACATACTTCCAAAGTTCGAGATTAGTCAGCTTATGTATTTGTGCTACTCGATTTGCAATGGAAGTTTTAAATAAATGGGGAGAGGTGTTTATCCATGAAATAACAATTTTAGAATCAGTCCAGTTTGTGATATTTTTAAAGCAAATGCTTGAAGATGAAGTGACTTTTTCAACAAGTTTAGAAAGTATTGATACCCCACAGAGTTCGAGTTTGGGAATAGTTAATAGTTTCATAGAAGACACTCGAGTTTTGGCACAATAAAGATTTGAAGTGTAATTTCCAAATGTATCCGTGAAGCATATGTAAATGCATGCACCGTAAGCTGCCTCCGAAGCATATGAAAACCCATGAAGTTGAACAGAGACCGGGTTAGAAGGCAGTATCTACATGTCTAGGTATTTTTAAAGTATTTAATTTTGTGAGCTCGAAGTAGTATTTCGTCCAAAGTGTGTAAATATTTCGGGAACAGACTCATCCCAACTTATCTTGAGCTTCTAGAGCTCTTTAAGAATAATTTTGGAATAGCTATTACGGGTGAAAGTAGCCCTAAAGGATCAAATATTTGTGCTGTACAAGATTTTTTGTGTCCTTATAATTTACTATGGAATCACTAACAGGATAGTTTTACTGTCATTCTGGCATGTGTTGGTCTTTTTACAGACGAATTACATGCTACCATTTTTTTTCTGACGGATATTCTCAAGTTAAAGTTGATTTCATGTAATCCAATGAACTATCTTACAAGTAAAGTCGTCCCAGGAGCGCAAATCAACAATATTGGCAATATCATGTTAAAGTCGTCTACTTTAAAATGTATAATATATGCCTGAATTGTCAATATAAATGAGTCAGATAAACTTACAATAGGTATTAGAATGATTTTTTCACCAAGTAACAAAAAAAAAACAAAATTTGTTTCATTAATTGTGGCTTATTCCCATTAAAATAGTAATTACTTTAAAATGCCACAAGAAAACCGCTTTACAACATTATTACGAAAATGTGAAAACATACATTGCCAAAATTTAAATCCATATTTCATTATTAACATCCCTTATATGTCGAAAATTATTCATAAGGGGATAAATATATTTTGAGGTCTAGAATCTTTATTTCAGCGATTGGACATTCAATAAATATATACATATATATATATATATATATATATATATATATATATATATATATATATATATATAATATATATAGCACAGGGTGAGTCACCACTAACGAGACGGAAGATTATACTTACTTACTAGCCAACGCCCACCCTTGGCATGTTAGCCATTTGGTTGCGCGCTGACCAGTATAGACTAGCCGTTTCTCGTAGGCGATCTTCATCAGGGCTAGGCACACTGGAAGGTGAGCAGCATCCATCTGGGGCTGATCACATAGTGGACAGTTGTCACTTTCGCGGACGCCGATGTGGTGTAGATGGGAGGCCAGGTACTCATGCCCCGTAGTTGTTCTGAACACGGCTACACTAATGGGTATCGGCTAGTTGCGAGGGATTGGCGACTCTATTAGGTGGGAACAAGATTTTCCAAAACCGGCTTGTATTTGCTGCTCTTTTATCTTCGTTTTGATTCCTCTTCTAATGGTGCACGTTGCTGATGTGTACGATTGGGAGCTAGGGGGCTGTAGAAGAGTAGTGCCTTCTTTTGCAAGTTCATCCGCCGCTTCATTCCCTTCAACACCGACATGACTAGGGATCGATTGTAGAGTAATCAGCCACCCTTTTTCCATCAAGTTCGATAGTTGGACGCGGCAAGATATTGTTTTGGCAAAGTCGGTGTATCGATTTGTCGACAGGGCGAGGATTGCGGCTTGGCAGTCGATGAAGAAAGCAACTTTTTGGGGGTGTTGGAAATTCTTAAGATTTTTTGCAGCTTCATGTATAGCAGCAATTTCGCCGTCGTACTTGGTGAGAGGGGCACCCACAGCTATAGAGCCTTTGAAGAACTTTAAGACATATCCTGCTCCTGTTCTTCCTAAGTCCGGCATCGAGGATCCATCGCAGTAGATGTGGAGCCACTCATGTGCTGGGTACTTGGTCTGTATCGTCTCTAGGGCGGCTTTCCTTAGGGCAATGTCTGACGATAAGTGCTTCGGGTCGTTATGGTTTTCAAGCAGTCATTCTGTGTTTGGTAGACAGCGGACCAGTGTGGTTTGCGCTGGGAAGGGGGCGGCTTCCGACAGGACAATGTGGTATTATTGTGTATGTGGTATTATATACAATATGTAAGCGGAGTGGTTTGTGTTTTAAGACGTGAGGCTGCTTGTCCCATTTTTGTGGAAGTATTCGTCTTTGCCTTTCCCAGAAGGTTAACGCGTGTTGCTCTCTGCGGCATTGTATTGGTTCAATATCGGTCTGGACTTCTTCTTTTATGAGGGGGGGGGGGGGTGATCCAAATGTTCGAAACATACCTCGGTCCTAGAAGGCGAGCAGAACCGCCTTCCAGCCTCGGTTATGCAGGACTCCTCCAGCGTGGCCACAATGATATCCGAGGCCGCTCACTCGGGTTGTTCGGACACCATCGCCGCCAATGCCAGAGATCTACCTGCTAAAAAGACACCCTCCTCAGCGGTGAATTACCTACCGGATCGCCCTGATTGGGACGCAACCTCGGCACGGCATTCACCCGAACTTTCATTCACGCACAATTCTCACGCATTCTAGCACTTTCTCACTACGACAAAATTCTTCTTTACCTCTATTCCTCCCTATTCATGTTAAATCTCGCTCATTCTGCCTTATCCCCTTGCTTGGTCCTGGGCACCCTGCCTATCTTCGGGTCGCCTTTCTTCCCAATGTTTTCCTCACATATCTCTGAACTGCTCTCAACCGATCTGACGACCTAAGCATCTTCTCCACCAATTCAGTAACTGATTGCACCCTACCTCCTAACTCTGTCTCAAGCAGGCTGCCTCTCTCTGCAATGTCGTCGATTTGAGGTTTCCACGTCATTTTCTTATCTATGTACACCCCCAAGTATTTTGTTACATCCTGTCTTTCCAGATCAACTTCTTTATACGTCAGCAGTGTGTTTTGTTTTGGCTAAAGTACTTGATATACGGTTTTGGTTGTACTGACTATTAGGCAGTTTTTATCCGCCCATTTTTCTAGATGTTTCAAAGCCTGGTTCATTACTCCCTCGAGCGCTCTCAGACTGCTAGTTGATGCCCATATTAGGAGGTTATCAGCATACAGGAGGGCTTCCACACCAGGTGTTTTTCTAATCATTGCGAGCACATCGTTTATCATTAAGTTGAACAATTGACAGCTGATGACAGCTCCATGTGGCAGCCCTTGTCTTTGCAGTCTGAATTTGGAACAGTGGTTGTGAAATTTGACTCTCTGATACCTTTCCCCGAGAAAGGATTTTATTCAATTAAATAGTTTGCCGTCAACTCCAGACTTCGCAATCTTGTGTAACAGCAAACCTCTCCATACTGTGTCGTATGCAGCTTTGAGGTCTACTAGCACTGCTACTGTTGACATCTTACGGTGGAAAGCATCCTTGACTTTTTGGGTGAAATCGACTACATGGTCCATGGTGTTCCTGTGTTTCCTGAAGCCAGCTTGAGCGTAGTCAATCAGTTTAAGATGGGTTAAGGCTCGGTTTAGTGTACCCAGAACCATTTTTTCGGCTACCTTGCATAAGGAGCTTGTGAGGGATATTGGCCGGTAGCTATCAGTCAGGCTCGGGTCTTTCCCTTTCTTTAAGGTGGGTATGACCTCGCTCTTCCTCCACTGACTTGGGACTCTTGCATTCTATATTATGTTAATCAAATTCAGAATGGTGCCTTTAGCTGCGGCTTCCAGATATTTAAGCATTTCCGGGTACAACTCGTCAATCTTTTGCCTTTTTCGTTTTTCTGTCAGAGAGCCGCTTCCACCTCCAACATCGAGAAATCTTCTAAACAGATGTCGTTTATACTTTTGCTCATCCGCCGGGGAGGGGGATAAAGCAATAGTCTTGCTCTCTCCCTCTTATTTATTTTAATATTACTCACTTTAGTGTAACCTGTGCGCTTTGACGCCGTCTTTTCGGAAATCGAGCTTAGCAAGAAAGGATTTGAAAGCTTCTCTTGTCCCTGACTTAATAGCTTGAGTTAGGACCGCTTGCCTCTTTCGAAGCTCTATACAATCGTTCATTTGCCTGGATTTTTCAGCTTTTCCCCTGGCTTTATTTCTGGCAGCTTTCAATTTGGATAGCGTTGGGGACCAGAAAGTCTTATACCCTTTAATTTGACCTGGTGGTATGCACTCTTTTGCACTTTTAAGTATGGCCTCACTTACTTTCTTTGCTGCTTCTTCTGGTTCTTGTAGTGTTAGTTGAGTCAGGACTTCATTTGTGCATTCCCAGTACTTTTTTCGACCTTAAACATTTCCAGTTGGTCTCTATCCTGCATTTCGTGGATTATGTTAGCCTTGCATACTAGAGGGGTTTTGATTCCGATGATAATTCCTGACGCTACTTGTCGACTCCTCTTCAGCACATGGGTTGAATAGCCAACTGTAGAATAGAGATGAGGTGTGTTTGTAGCGGCTCCTGCCTCTACAATGAGTATATATCAACGTTCTTTTCGAGAACGCTTGGTTTGAGTTCTAAGAACTTGCTGTTGCTTAGACCTCCAGCGTTCCAGAAGATGACTTTGAGGTCTGCGTCGCTGCCCTGAGAAGGGTCGCTTCGAGTAGGGATTCCTACACTCTCTGTCCCCCAGACGGAAGATTATAGCGAAACGGTAAAAGATTTTCAAAAAAAAGAAAAATTAGAAAAAAAAATTATAGTTTGAAGGTTGATAAGGGCTGCATTTTAAAACTATTTGGAAATATACAGGGCTTCCCAATAAAGTCCGGCGTATCAAAGTTATATTTTTTCTTATGGGACACCCTATATTGTACTGCATTTTTTAATTGTCTTCAAAGAATAAGTTATAGTTTCATAAGATTTTCCTATAGCTTTGTACAGAGTGTTCTGAGTTATGTGGAATATTCTCAAAAAATGTAAAGCTTTAAAAGAAGACTCATTCCTAACTTTTAAGAAATTTTAATAAAATTGGTTATACCTCTAAATAGTTGGATATTGGTTGAATCTATTTTATGATTAATTATTAAATATTTATTTACAGGGTGTTCAAAATTTGTAGTTTCATTATGGATGTTCTAACTAGGAGTGATAGATTTTGCGTAATTTAAAATCTTCTTTTCGATTTTAAAATGTTTATAGTTGTTACTCTCGATTTTTAAAGCCATTATTTTGACATATTTGTTATAAATGAAACCAATGTAGTTGTAAACAAATGTGTATACTTTATACTTTTACTTGCTGATACACAACGAACCCGAAAGAATTTTAATAAAACAAATATGTAATACAAGATAATACAAAATGAACACCTTCTTCTTAGCCTTCTATCGTCCATGTTTGGACATAG
Source organism: Diabrotica balteata (assembly GCA_918026665.1). Taxonomy (NCBI): domain Eukaryota; kingdom Metazoa; phylum Arthropoda; class Insecta; order Coleoptera; family Chrysomelidae; genus Diabrotica; species Diabrotica balteata. Next base: position 107,255,113 of record OU898276.1, read on the forward strand.
GCCTCTCGCAACTCCTTCCATCGGTCTCTATCCTGAGCAACATATTTCCAATTTCCAAAATGAACATAAATAACACAAAATAAATCACAACTTACCACATTATAAGCAAAAAAAATTTTTAAAGAAGACTCATTCTCGACTTATTCAGCAATTATAACAAATTTTCTCTTACAACGGAATAGTTGGGTAATGGTTAAATTTATTTCATTATTGATTAATAACATTAATTTACAGGGTGTTAAAAACTTAATTTCAATTTTGGATTATTCAATACCTAATATGAGGCTAATTTTAAATGGAACACCATGGATATTAATTAATCGTAATACTAAAAAAGTTTCCTCTTTTCAATGGTATAAAGATGTCATATACCTACTTAAGTCTCGTAGTTTTTGCGTAATATACAATTATTTAAACTCTTCATCGGTATATTTATTTTAAAACAAAAGATATAGTTAGTTAATGTCATTGTATGACATTGTCATTTTCTGACATGACGGTCTGGCAATTGTCAAAATATAAACATTCGTGTGTAATATTTAACTTTCATTGTTCCTAAAAATAAAGAATTATGTTATCCTGCTTTCTGTTACGGAAAACCCAAATATTAGTACAAGAAAAATTTCGGGCGAATTAGCAATTAGTCAAACTAGTGTATGTAGAATACTTAAGACTTTCATCCGTATTATATTCACTTGACCAGCATTTGACAAAACAAGATTATGGAAACAGTTTAAATTTTTGTATATGGACTTTAGAATAAAGTTGGATAAGATCCTGATATTTTTAAAAATGTATTATTTACAGACGAATCGACTTTTCATAATAATGGTCTAGTAAATAGATATAATTTTCATTATTCTGTCACAGAAAATAAAAATTTATTTCGTACTGTTGAGCGCCAACACCGTGTAGTGTTAATGTTTAGAGCGACATTATGGGCGAGTACGTTATCGGCCGGTATTTTGGACGGAGCTCCTGCTCATTTCTCACGTGATGTTAGGAACTACCTTAACCCATTAGCTGCCATGATCCCCATTTGGGGATTTCGCTTTTTGTACCGTTTGGCAACTACGCATATTATGAAACTCTGTTAGTTTAGGTTATGTTTTGTTCCTTGAACATTCACGTGTGTGGTTTTGTTGGTTTACGATATTTTGGTGGCGTAAATATTGAAATATTTAGCTTTTTGTGAAAATTTGTGGCTGGTAAGTTGATCTTTTTACATACCTATATTTTCATTATTATTTTTTGATAGATAAGTTTTGACAAGAGTTTTTTGTTTATAAAGTGTGGATAGACTAGAGTCTTAAGCATACAAAAAAGATACAGCCACACAAAAAATAATAAAAATGTGGCTGTAGGGTCCTTTTGTGTTCCGATACCCAAATGGGGACCATGGCACATGTAATATTTTTTTCTTTTTTTTTAGATTATGAGTTCCAAACCTTTCCGCTCCTTGAAAGAGCTTGAGGCTTACATAGATGATCCAGAAAATCATGTCTACATTGATGAAAGTGAATATACCCATATCGACATCGTTGAACTTCCACCAGACCGCGTAGACTGCGTGACAGATTCTGAGGATCTAGATGAGGATGTCTTAGGTGATTCCGTTCCCCTAGACCTTCCAGGAGATATTGAGCTTCACGGCCTCACGGATGTTAAAAAGATACCCCAATCTGATCAGCCGCAGCCCAGCTGTTCTACTTCAAAACGGGTAAGATCGAAAACAACTGCCCAAGCGCCCAAGAGATCTAAAATTGCTACCAGTCAACCTCCAGCCTGGAAAAAGGTAGAAAAAGCCAATTTTAGTGTATTAGCTGATCCAAATGAAGCTCAATCGGCATGCGATATCCGTCGGCAAAAAATTAAAGATGAAATTCGCGGTAAATCACCAGCCGAAGTTTTTGAGTTATTCTTTGATGAAGAACTAATGACCTATATTGTTAGGCAAAGTGTGATTTATGCAGCCAGAGAACAACAGGCATGAGTTCACTTTTTCTGTAAATTGTCTGAGAAAGTTTCTAGGCATACTCATATTGACTGGATATCATTCTCTCCCACAAGAACAAATGTATTGGTCAGAAGACGAAGATTTAAATGTCCAAATTGTAAGAACATGTATGTCTAGAAATCGCTACCTAGAAATAAAACGAAACATACATTTCAATGACAATTCACTTATACCTGTCAAGCCGGAAGAGCATGATAAGCTCTATAAAATAAGACCCATCATAGACAGGTTCAATAAATTATGCATGAGATTTGGAGTTTTCAGTAGCAACCTGAGTATTGATGAGCAAATGGTGCGGTATTTTGGTCATCATTACCTGAAACAATTTATCAGGGGAAAGCCCATTCGATTTGGTTTCAAACAATGGGCGATGTGCTGCTCAGAGACAGGTTTCTGTTTCGATACCGAGGTATATGAAGGTAAAAAAGCCGATACTGCTGCCAGTGTTAGTCTAGGATCTTCTGTAATCTTGAAAAAAATGGAGGTTATCGAAAATCCCTCTGAGCATTGTTTCTACTTTGATAACTTTTTTACCAGCTATGAACTTATGAGAGAGCTATCTGATAAGAAGGTCTGCGCTTCTGGAACAGTGCGCAGTAACCGAATGGGCCGTTGTCCTTTGACATCTGACAATGAGGTAAAAAAAGAGAAGCGGGGATTTTTTGATTACCGTTTTGACCAAACAAACAATATATTTGCGGTAGTGTGGAAAGACAATAGCTGTGTCAAACTCCTGTCAAATCATGAAGAGGTCCTGCCAATAGCCAAAGTCGCTAGATGGTCGCGAACGGAAAAAAAAGAAATACTTTTGCCTCAGCCCAATGTTATAGCTAAGTACAATAAATATATGGGGGGAGTAGACAAATTAGATTGGAATATCCAAAAATATAGAATTAAAATTAGAGCAAAGCGATGGTATTTCCCCTTATTTACAAACGTTATTGATATGGCTCTAGTAAATGCTCACGCAGTCTACTCTATTGCAAATGGTAGTGTTCCATTACTTGATTTCAGGAGAGCTGTAGCCAAAGCTCTTTTAAGGGTGAATTCACTTTCAGACCCAAAAAAGCTTGGAAGACCATCTTTAAAAATGAAATCTCAAAAACGTGTGCCTGAACCAGTGAGACGAGATCCAGTTGGACATTATCTTGAAAGGACTCCCGAAGGCAAGCAAAGGAAATGTGCGGTCTGCAAATCGAATGTAAGAAAACAGTGTTCTAAATGTAATGTTGGTTTACATGTAGAATGTGTAGTTGCTTGGCATTCAAACTAATTGCTTTTTGTCAATATTTTGTAATAAAAATATACCTTGCACTAACCTTGTACTTATGTTATTATTAAGCATAGTATATGCCATGATCCCCAATTGGGGATCCACGATAAAAAACGTCAAAAAATGACAGATTTTATAAATACATACCAATGGAGTCTATTTTTGTCAAATAATTATACATCAGTATTCAAAAAATCGATATTAGCAAGAAAAGAAAAATTGGCAGTTAATGGGTTAAGTAGGTGAGGTGGTTCATATAATTGGCGTCCTAGGTCACCAGAACTACCCAAGATGATTTTTTTTAAATGGGGTTATATTAAAAATATTGTATATGCTATATGCTTCATGATAACATAAAATTAAGAATTACAAACGCGTTTGCTTCAATAACTCCTGCTATGTTAAATAATGTAAATAAATCATTCGATGATAGAATCGCTTGTTTTATTACACAAGATGGCAAGCACTTTGGAATATTTGTTACATACCTGAACATTTTTTACTTATAGTAAGTTTTGCATTATTTTCTATTATTTATGTTCATTATCCATTTTGTATTATTTGTTTTATTAAGATTCTTTCTGTTTAGTTATGTATTTAATTGTTTTCAAAAAAAAAGAGTGTGCTCGTAAGCACGTAACAAGTTATAGGTAAATCTATTATTATGACTTCAAAGTTTTATTTTCATTTAAATATTAAACTTATTTTAATACTTAAAATAATAGGTACAAAAAATTAAACATAACGTTAGTAGCAATGTTTCAAATCCTCGGGAACCTTGTAAATACGCATGCCCGAAAAAATAAATGGATCCTAAAAACATGCACCATTTTAATTTCATAGGAAATTGGGCGACAGGGTAGGATTTGCACGTGCTAATGATGTCAAGTATTTCCAATAAACATGATATATTATGTTTCTCTAATCTTAAACACTCCAGTTAGTCATCGCATTTTTATTGTATATCACATTGAAAGATGTAATAAAAATTTACGACTTCCCGTCTTCACTGCCGATAAAAATTGCTGTGTAAAAATTTAAAATATTGACATAGCACTAATTTGGCTTGTAAATAAACCTTTTAAGAACTGAAAAAATCTAAAGGATAAATAAATAAGAAATTAATGTATAATAGAAAAATAATAGGATTTTGGTTTTAAATTTAGCCAAATATGTTTATACGAGACGAAAACCTCGAATTCATTGGGAAAAATATTCGCAAGACATTTTTTACATAATCACTTTCGTAAAAGACCGCAGAATAATGTTCAAGAGGTCGCCCATACAAAAAGTGATCCTAATTTATTAAACAGTTTTGTATAAATCCATTTTTATGTTGTGATAAGGGCCTCAAATAACTAAAAACAATGTTTTAAAATCAAATAAGCCCAAACTAAAGTATCAGAAACTGATAGAACAAGGTTTGGCGAATGCAAAAATAATTGTGTGTTTTTGAGCTTTAAAAATCATCATTTTTCGTTTTTTTTTTTCGTTTTAAATTGTATAAATTGAAAACGATCAACTTTAGAGAAAAATTACAATATCCCTTTTTTATTTAGAATGATCCAAAAGACCGAAAATAAATTTGTCCGGGCAGATGAAATTGATCTATAGAATTTGTTTAAAAACAATTATTGTTTAAATAAATTAGAACCACTTCTGCTGGTATTATGTTTTAAGACGAAATAACTTAAATACAAAGTTATCAATTATTTAAATTGTCTGTGTTTTTAAATGTCTTCTTCTCTCGCCAGTGCGCTGGACTGAACTGTGGAATTTCGTTCTTGCACTTGGATGGAGGGTGATAAACTATTTACTTTTAAGGGATTATATGACACTCTCTAGATGGTACTGATATTTTATACTCAATGTGACTGTGCAACCGGAGTAGTAAGTATTTAAGAAAATTAATGCAGCAACTACATGGAGACGGAATATTAGGTTACGCACGATAAGACACACACATACAAGTCAATTAAAACTAAATAAGAAATAAAATAATTAATAAAATATTAAAAGAACTAAAAAATGTACATGGAGGGATGGAACACCGAGCTTGTGACGTTGACTAGTTTGTATTTATAGGTCGTTCGCTATCGTCATCTAAATTTATAATGATTTTATGTGCTTTATCCAGAATGTATTCTCGGCTGAGGTACTCTTCTTCTACTTTATCAACATGCCTGCAAGTATTTGCCCATATTTCTGGCGTGATTTCATTTAGCCTGATTTTTGCTAGTTCTAAAACATCTGCTAATTTAAATGTCGTGCTTCTTGCTGCAACTTCATTTTTTAAAATGGCCCATATCTTTTCAATTGGGTTAAGTTTCGGATGATATGGTGATAAACGTAAATCCGAGTGGCCGTACTGTACTAATAACTTGGGGCTGGGCTTGCTTCCTTAATTATCCTCTTCACTGTACCAGTTGCTGTACACTGTGAGGTACCAGTTGCTTGAGCCACTCGCACTATTAGGGGTAAATGAGTTGTGCAATCTCCCAAATCTTTTTCCCGTTTCATAAATAAATAAACGTTAAAAATAATTTGCCTCCCTTGTCCATGACTATTTTTCCATTGTTACTTTCCCTGTAAAACCGCTAGGTTTTAAATAATAAATAAAATGTTAAATATTAGTTATGGTGAAGAAAAACATTTACAAAAAAAAAGAACTGTAAAGAAAAAAAAGTACTTTAAAAGTGTGTAAAGCATTTAATTTCTAGCTGAGCAACTTTGGCTTTATACACTCTAGAAACTAAATGCTTAACATACTTTTAAAGAACTTTTCATTGTAATTCATTAATTTATCATAAGCATTTACAAAACATATCAATCTTTGCAAAAAATTTTAAAATAAACAATAAAGTTATCATACTTTACACACTTTTAAAAGTGAATTTTTTTAATTCATTAATTTGTCCTAAGTAAATGTACAAAACATAAGTTATTTGCAAAAAATATTAAAATAAATTAATTTAACTTAAATTTTTAAGATCTCACTCTAAAATGTTAAGAACGACTTGAAACGCACTGAACATAAATAGTACGTCACTATAAAATATTAAAAACGATTGTTCACAAAAAAAATAAAAATATTAACGCAAAAAACTAGTTCGTCTCTGTATCGCTACGATAACGCAGTGAAGAGAATTGCATGTTTTTAGCAATGCCTGATATTATTGTTTCGTTCCTATATCGACATCACTTATAAACGATTACGTCGGGTCCAGGACATTATGAATTATCTTTATCTAAGTCATTTTTAAAAACTTTAAGCTCAGCGCAGTTGCCTTTCACTTGATAAATCGTAGAAAATCTAAAAAACATCAGATTTTCAACAATTTTTTTAAATTTTCTTTTCATCATATTTTAATACTAATTATCCTATTCCCAACGAATAAAAATCCAAAGACATAGCAATTTTTAATTTATTTACAAAAAATGTATTTACAACTACACTGGTTTAGTTTACAACAATATGTCAATATGTTGGGTTTAAAAATCGAAAGTATCAATTATCAGGGGCGGATCCAGGATTTATGTTTGGGGGGGGGCACCATTGGGGGGTCTGGGGGGTAACCCCCCAGAAAGAGGAAGGTTCGGGAAATTTGGGAAAATTTTTTGGAATTTAAGACTCTGAAAACAACGTTTTTAGCACATTTTTGTTCAAAAAGTGCAACTTCATTTTTCTTAAATTCGTGTTTTTTAATGGGTTTATGAAGTTTAGTTTCTTTGGAGCAGTGCCTAAAACAGAGTAGTTTAAATGCACTATCCTTTTTTCGATGTTGAAATAAACCTAGGTGATACTTTAATTTTTTCAATTACTAAACTAATTAAGTTATATGACCAAAAAAACTGAAATACAATTAGTGTCTAAAATAACGTTATGAAAATTGTTTATAGGTACAGTAAATAAAAAAACACCGTTTTAGTTAATAGGTAAGTCTATTTACATAGGCCTATTAAGTATTAATGTAGTTAAATATATATACAGGATTGAACAGTTGTTAAAACCAAGAAATACATAAAAAGAACAACTGAAATAATTAAAACTGTAAAGTAAAAACATGTTTAATGAATACGGAATTCATTTACTAAATTCAATTTAATGAAAAAGACAACTTCCGCTTGTGCTTCCTTGCAAAAAGTTTCAACACTTCATCTGGCTCTAAACTGGAAGCTATTTCCTGGTGTATGTGCAAACTTGCCAGCCCATTAAGTCGTTCCTCCGTCATGGTAGACCTTAAGTAGGTTTTTAATCTGCGGAGAGTAGAAAACTATCGTTCAGCAGTACTACTGGTCACAGGTAGTGTGCAAATAAGCTGGAGCAACACTGTTATGTTGGGCAGATCGGATGAGTATTTCCAGCTCACTCGACTTAAGTGACACAACTACTAACTACTAACGGTCGAACGAAAAATATCGATTGCTTCCGCGCAGTTGACTTGCGCTGTTGCTCATATTTCCACGACTGTAGAAAGCCGGCCGAAACACGATTTAGGCTTTAACCTTGGACTTGTCAAGTCAGCTGGGGCAGGCAGCTCGCGGCTGACTCACGACTCACCTTATAGCAGTGGTGGTGATTTATTGTAGCAAGAATTTACGTTAATAATGTATCTGTTTGGATATTATTAGCTACTTGCAGTAAGGTAGTTAAAATATTGTAAGTGTTATTTTATCGGTAAAAAACAAACCTTATGAGGGCTTGCGGGGGGCACGTGCCCCCTGTGCCCCCCCTAGATCCGCCCATGAAAATATTTGAAATCCTTTTCTGTTTAACAAAATCTTTTAAATTTAATAATTCAATAATATACAGGATGTTCCATTTAAAATCAGCCTTAGATTACACATTGAATAATCCAATAATAAGACTACAAATGTTAAACACCCTGTAAATGAATGTTTAATGATTAATCATGAAATACATTCGACCAATATCCAGCTATTTAGATGTATGAGTAATTTTGTTAGAATTGCTTAAATAAAACAAGAATGAGTCCTCATTTAAAGTTCTACATTTTAAGAAAATTATAATTATAATTAAGTATATTTCCATATATATATATATATATATATATATATATTATATATATATATATATATATATATATATATATATATATATATATATATATATATATATATATAATATACGGAAGTGCCCATCTTGGTAGTTAGTATTCGCCTCTGGTTGCGTTGAGTAACTGAGTTACCGTTGCTAACTACCCATCTTCCTGTTTTTTGATTTCTTTTTCTTTTTCTTTGTTCTCCTGAAGAAGCTACATACAATTGTAGCGAAACGTCGAGATGAACCCACTTTTGGGTCACTCACAAATGACACGGTCCAAACCCGGAAGACGAATAAACTATAATATAAATATACATACTTAATTAAATTTTCAGTGATATACAAATAGGATGCTGACCCATAATGGGTTAACATGAAAGTAGAACATAGTGAGACGTATTATGTTACGGTGTTATTTAGAAAGGAAACTAGCAAGGTTAGAGATAATACCATATTGAGGGCTCTTAGATTTAAGGGAATCATAAAGATATTATTGCATATTTTAAGCAGTTTCTAAATAGTCTTAGCTGTTTAGTGATATATGTTATGTATGCGTAAATGTTAAAAGTAAATAAAACACTTACTGAGCTTTAATCTTCATAGCCGATTTTGGTACATCTTTTGTCTCAGCTACAGTAAAGGTAATCTCTATTTCGAGTTGTGATCTTTCTCCATCAAACTTATTGAATAATAACAAGGAGTAGTCCTAAAACAAAAAATACTTCTTATTTGTGTTATCATTTGAAACTTCTGTTTGACATTTTGCTACACTACTTTTATAAAGAAATATCTATATTCCGGTTGTTTAACCATACCCTCTCTTCCGGTAGAAATATATGGAGAATAACACCGAGCCGCAAGCCCTCATGTCTTTCATACTGCTGCCATATTTCTATCCGACAAACCATCGTATTCCAGTCTAAGTAGCCGATTGATTTAAAATTTTAAACTATTGGTAAACTTGTTTGTATGGTTTTCTGGCTAGTAGGCTAGGGAAATAAGCAAAAAGTACCCTGTTTGTGACACTGAACCGGCCATGCAAATGACAGTTTTTTGGGTAGTATGGATCTCTGTTATAAAAACCTACATTCCCGGCAATCGATTTTTTGGACTTAATTAGTTATTAATAAATTAATATCAAAAACGATAAACTTCTTCTTTTTTCCTCTATCAGCAAAATGTGAAAACAATTTTAAAAATTATGAACTTTATGACATATAAAACTTTTAAATGTTTCTATCCTTAAAAATAAAATAGACGGTTTAAGTTAGTTTTTAGTAGTAACTAAAGCAAAAAATCTTTCGTGGGAAAGTAAATGCGAAAAGTTCAACAAATATATAGGGTCAACAAGATCAAGAGAAGTATGGAAAGCAGAAAAAATCCTGAGAAAAAAACAGAAAAAAAGTGAGCAGAATAGATTTAATAGAAAAAAGATCTTGGATTGAATATTACTCACAACTTACTAAAAGAGAACGCATTTCACGAACACCATTACAACAACATATGAAGTTGATTACGATGAAGACCATGAAATAATAGTACAGGAAGTCGAAGATGTAATACGAAGTCTAAAAAAAATCGAAAACATGCGGATCACAAGGTATACTGAAAGAATTATTAAAACACAGCCCACAAGTATTAAGGGAATTAATTACTGGCATATGTCTTCAACTTATTCTATAAAGGACATGACTTACCACCAGAGTGGACAAAAGTACATATTAACAACGTCTACAAAAAAGGAGATAGAACGAACTGTTCAAACTACAGGGGACTAAGTGCCATAAATTCACTCTCAATACTCTATGGAAAAATAATAAAAAATAACATTGAAAAAGAGATGACAGATGTAGAAGAACAAAATGACTTGTGCAGGCAAATAAAGTATAGACAGCATATTTTCTCTAAAGCAGGTTATTGAAAAGAGATTAGATTGCTAAAAAGAGATAGAGATTTCCATTGCTCTGGGTAGCAATGGAAAAACAAGGAATAAATAAAAAACTATATAAAAGCAGTACAAAAGCTTTACAAAAATATGATGGGAAACATTACAGCTAGAAACAAATTAACGAGAAGTTTCTATTAGTAAGGATCTCAAGCAAGGCTGCTGCATAGCACCTAAACTCTTCAAAATATATCTGAATGAGACGCTCTTGGTTTGAAGAAGAAAATACTGCAATATGGGCATTCCAATCGAAGACGAGAGATTGTACATGATACACTTTGCTGACGACCAAGCCATTCTAGCTGAAGACAGGAGTGATATATACTACAGGCGTAATATACAAAACACGAAGTATTTAGTTTTAGGAAAAAAATCAGAAAGCTTACAAAATGAAATGGAAACTATAAAATCAACTGAAAGTTTTAATACTTGGGAGTCCAAATAAGATTAAAAGCAGGGAGTAACGAAGAAACACATTCTAGGATTGGTCAACCAAGATCAGCCATAAGACAGCTACACGGACTATTGTGAAATATTAAAATAACAAAAGAGAATAAACGAGGAATTTATTTATAAAACAATAATAGAAAGTATTGGGTTGTACGGCACCGAACTTTGGAAGATCAATCAAAACAACAAATCAAAAATTATGGCAATGGCATATATGGCAACAAAAAGAAGCAATGGATGACGGAAGCAATTTTAGATTTAATAAAAGAAAGACGTCAATATAAAACAAAGATAATCAGATATAAAAAAAATTGGATAAAAAAATAAAATACAGAATTAAGAAAACGAAAAACAATGGTTAAAAGAGCAATGTGCAGAAATAGAAGAATACCAGAAAAGACATGATAGTTTTAACACAGATAAAAAAATTAAAAAATTAACTTACAACAATAGAACAAGAAAACCAGGATTACTGAAAGACGCAAATATGAAACTTGTGTTGAATACTGACAACAAATTAGAAGAGATGGACAGAATACATCAATGAACTGTTTAAAGACAATAGAACAGAGCAGATGAAGATGGATGTAGAAGAGGAGATGGTTTTAAAGATATTAAAAGAGGAAATTAAAATGGCATTAAAAAACAGCAAAAATGATAAAGCAATAGACCAAATCCCTATAGAAATTTTAAAATGCATAAATGATGAAACCTTAGACAATATAGTAGATTTATTTAACTCAGTATACAAAACAGAACACATACCGAAACAATGGTTACTCTCCACCTTTTGTGTTATCCCTAAAAATACAAATGCTAAATATTGCAGTGAATACAGAACAATATCACCAATAAGTCACATTCTCAAATTATGCTTTAAAATAATACATGGTCGTATAAATAAAAAACTGGAAAAAGGGATAGATGATAGTCAGTTTATGTTCAGAAACGAACTAGGAACTAGAGAAGCGTTATTTGCTTTTAATGTGTTAACTCAAAGATGCATATGATGGATATAAATGAGGATGAGCATGTTAAGTTAATTTTGAAAAAGCATTTGACAAAGTAAGACATGAAAAATTAGTCCAAATTCTGAAGACAAAAAACATAGACCATAGGGACTTACGAGAATAATAACAAACCTCTACTGAAATCAAAGAGCACAAATCGTAATAAATAACAAACCCAGTCCAGAAATTGAAATCAGGAGAGGAGTTAGGCAGGGATGTATTATGTGTCCATTACTATTTAATGTATATAGTGAAGCCATTTGTGAAGAAGCATTATTATCTCAAAGTGAAGGAAAAATAATTAACGGAAGATCTATTAACAACATAAGATATGCAGATGACACCGTGATTATGGCAAGCTCGGTTGAACAACTCCAATTACTGCTAAACAAAACAAACAGTTTCTGCGAAAAATATGGACTAAAAATGAATATAAACAGACCAAATACATGATAATAACAAAGAAAACAAATATACCAACAAACATACATTTGGGAAATATGCCGATAGAAAGGGTTGATAAATACAACTAAATACCTAGGAACCTGGATTTGACAATAATGATCAAAAAACCGAAATCGGAGCCAGGATAGAAACAGCAAGAAATGCGTTTGTAAAAATGAAAACAAGTCTCTGCAACAAAGACTTTAGATTAGAACTGAGAGTAAGAGCACTAAGATGCTACGTGTTTGAGATACTGCAATATGGACTTGAGAGCTGGAAATTGAAGTAAGAATACATAAATAAGTTAGAGTCCTTTGAAATGTGGTGTTACAGGAGGATGCTTAGCATAGATACAGAAGAAAACTAACACGGAAGTATTGCGAGAAATGGTCAAAGAATGCGAAATAATAAACACAATAAAAATAAGAAAGTTACAATATCTGGGACACGTAATCAGGGGACAGAGATAAAAACTGCTAAGGCTGATAATAAAGAGAAATATAAGGCGAGGAAGGAGTATAGGAAGCAGGAGAGTGTTAAGGTTGAAGAATTTAAGGGACTGGTTTAAATGTAGTCCTATAGAACTCTTCAGAGCAGCAGTAGATAGAGTAAAGATAGTGATGATGACATCCAACCTCCGATTGGGAGACGACACTTAAAGAAGAAAATACTTAATAGAGTGAGGAACGTAGACATTAGGAGAGAAATAAAAGGATGGAGGAACAACTGCAGGATCCAACATTCCGTGTAGTATGAATATGTTGATTTTAAGAAAAGTTGTCAACATGTTATTATATACAAAACACGGAAATTTACGAATTACTTGTTATTTTAATAATCAACAAATTAGGTTATAAACATGTAGTAAAAAACACCTATTTGGAAGAATTTTATATGGCTTACTCTTAAATTTCTTTCAAATGCTTCACTTTTTGCTGATAGTCGAATAAGTCAAAGAAATCGACTACAAGAAATACAATTGTTTGTTACAGAGATCTTTACTATTCCAGACAACTGTTGTTTGTGAATGTGATTGGTAATTCAGTAATCTGGTTTGCGTGGCAATCTGACCGACATAAAAAATAATCGAGGGCAAAAAATAATAGGTGTATGTATTAACATTTTCCTTTGTGGTAAATAAATCCAGCAAGTGATGTATTGAAAAATATTTTGATGTCAAATCAAAAAAGAACTTACTTCGACTTTAACAGGTCCATGGCGGTTTGGGTAAAATATTACCCGTTCCGATGGAGATGACAGTCGCCGCATATCAATCCAATTATTTTTATTTAAATTGTGTCTACAAGGGAGATCAAAACGTCCACAAACGCACAACGGTTTTTCATGCGTCGTTGTATTGTAGAACGACCAGTAGCCCGTACCGAGTACAAAAGCAGTTGGGATAATCTGAGACATAACATCAAAAATCTGAAACAAAATTACCACGTATAGTAAATATTATTCACAAAATATCAATAAATTCCAATGACGATAAATGGGAAATGTTTAATTGTTAAATGGAAGACAAGTTTTGTTCTTTAAATTAACTTGTCTCGCCATCTAATGATCAACTAATGATTAATGACATGGAAATTAAAAATAATGTTTTAAGTTAATTCAAATAAAACAATTAGATAACTATAGTGTATTTTTATGTATGATAGAGTAATAAAACAATAAATTATGTATGCAAATCCCTAAACTGTTGATACGGGTGACTCAATGAAAAACAGATATTTGTCAACAAGTTTACAGAAGTATATAGGAAAATAATTTTAAATTGAGTATGACCACCAGGTATAAAGGTTGGAGCAGAATAGAATACAATACTTGTGAGGGTTACTAATTCCTAAATGAGGTTGCCAGTGTCGGAGTGATGGAGGTTAACAGGTACTAATGAATTTGCAAGAAATGTAAGATGTTTATTTTATTGGTTATATATAACCAATAAAAGTTTAATAAGTACCTACCTATTTGCAAAATAAAGTTTAATTCTTTAGATAAAATAAAACGTTTTATTTTGCACTCCACGTGCATTCCACGAAGTAAGGGTTTCAACAATCAAACATTTAATTCTTTAATTCCAGAAATCTACGACAGTAATTGACTAGATAATTACCTTCTAAACTTATTCCACAGAAAATGTGATAGTGGGTTTTTCCATTTTGTAGGAAGGTCCAAGTGGCGTATTCGACATTCTTAACAGTTCACTAAAAGTAGGTACTTCAGTTGCAAGGTGCAGTTTATTGTGTATACTAGTGAAAAATTTGGAAGTGCCGTGTAAACGCCGAAAAATTGGTCCTTTAACAGTTAATGAAAAAACATTAATATTTAATTGTTTTAAATCATTTACAGACAAACGTTTATGTGAAAGTGTTGATGAGACCGTTGAGTTAGTTAGCAGTACACTTGGTGTTATGAAATCTACGATTTTCAGAGTTATTAAAGAAGAGAAATGTGGTAGTTTTCAAATGCCACGTAATGCTCCAGGGAAACCAAAATTTCAAATAGAATATCATTTTAAAGAAGGACTTCGACGGAAACTGCATGAATTCTTCTTTAGACAAGAATTTCCAACATTGGATAAAGTTCCTTGTCTCAGTTCGAGATGATAAGTATTACCCAGAAATGAGTCGAAGTACGTTATGGAAACTTTTAAAAGAAATAGGCTTCCGCTGGAAAAAGAATCACAGAAAGTCTATTTTATTAGAAAGAAGCGATATTGTCATATGGAGAAGACATTTTCTAAGAACCATAAAAGAAATGAGAAACCAAAAAAGAAAAATATTTTATCTTGATGAAACATGGATCAACGAGGGTCATACACCAAATAAATTTTGGCAGGATGAAACTGTTACAAGTCAAAGGCACGCTTTTGTAAATAACTTATCTACTGGTTTAAACCCACCATCAGGAAAGGGACGCAGGCTGATAATAGTACACATTGGCAGTTCAGACGGTTTTGTTGAAGGTGGTTTATTAACTTTTGAATCAACTCGTACCGGTGACTACCATGAAGACATGAAGGCTGATGTCTTTCAAGAATGGTTCGAACAAATGATAGATCTTCTTCCTAAGAACTGTGTAATAGTAATGGATAATGCAAGTTATCACTCCAGACTTATAGAAGGACTGCCCACAACCAAGTGGTTAAAAAAAGACTTGCAGAATTGGCGGAGTTCAAAAACTATTACGTACCATCCCGGATCTATAAAAAAGGAACTTTATTCGTTGTGTGCCCTTCATAAAGAAAAATTTAAAAAATACGAAATTGATGAAATTGCCAAAAATCGTGGAATGACAATACTTGGATCCCCACCATATCATTGTGAATTAAACCCGATTGAACTGGTATGGGCACAGATAAAAACTGAAGTTTCAAGAAAAAATACCACTTTTAAAATTCATGATGTTAAACAGTTGTTTTTGGAGGCCGAAAATAATGTAAAACCTGAAAACTGGGAAAATGCAGTAAATCACACTATTAAAGAAGAGGAAAAAATGTGGAAGCTGGACAATATTACTGATAAAATGATCGAGCCAGTTATTATAAATCTTGGTTCTGAAAGATCATCTTCTGAATCTGATTTGGATTTGTAACAAGTAGCTGTAAGTTTTATATTAACATTTTTATTCATCTATTTAACATACCTTAGACGGTTTTAAAAACTCTTTTTCTCTTTTGTAATTTTTAAAAATTAAAAAAAATGTGAATTTTTTAAAACCCTTTTTAATGTAGGCCAGTCAGTTCTAATATAGTGTGTGATAAAAGAGGTCACTTTTGTTAACATACACATAACACTTTATAACACTGAAATAATTCATTTATTTTTTACAATTATTCAAAGTAATTTTTCAATTAATCTTGAGCACGCCCATGGAGTGGTCGAAGGTACCAGTTAAAATTATGCTAATTACTCTCTCGTTCATAAAAATAAACTATAAGAGTAACCACTGAAATTATTTTGACGTAGCTCGGCTGGTCGAATGAAAGTGAGAGCACATTATTTTAATAAGACATTGCACAGAATGGAATGTGTTGATATAGTATATATGTAGTAAATTAATTACTATTAAACTGGGAATAAGCCACAATTAAAGATAAAATACGTTTATTGACGTTTCAATTTCCACTTCGGAAATCGTTCTCAAAATACAAACAGTAAATTAAACAAATTTTGTTTTTTGTTACATAGTGAAAAATTTTTCTAATAATTTAATTTTATCTGACTCATTTATATTGACAATTCAGACATACATTATGCATTTTAAAGTAGACGACTTTAAAATAATATTACCAATATTGTTGAGTTGCGCTCCTGGGACGACTTTACTTATAAGATAGTTCCTTCGATTACATGAAATCAACTTTAACTCGAGAATATCCGTCAGAAAAAAATCATAGCATGTAATTTGTCTTTTAAAAGACAAACACATGACATGATGACAGTAAAATTCTCCTGTTAGTGATTCCATAGTAAATTATGAGGGAAAAACCAGGAAAAAAACCTCATAATACTATCCCGACATTGTAAGTATTTGTTCGTGAATTTAGTTTACCTTCAACAAACATCAAAATTCTGATTTTATATGTTACGTTATTTAAAAAAAAAAACATAAATGATGTATCCTCTATATGTTACTGACTTACTAATACTGGTATTTTCTTATTAATAACTTCCTCTTTCAATATTGGTAACCAGATCCTACTACATTCTGCCGAGGAATTTGCGACACAATTGGCCTCATTTAGCATAATTAGAGCCGCTTCTTTGATTTTTCTTTTTTTACCATCCGTTTCTTTTAGGCCTACATTTGAATTATTCCATTGAACCCTATGTTCATTATCCCATGCGTGTTTACAGATTTGAGATCTATCGAATTCCCTATTTTTAATATAAGATTGATGTTCACTTATTCTAACATTTAATGGCCTTGATGATTCACCTAAATAAAACTGATCGCATTCACAAGGTATTTTATAAATGCAATTCTTTGTCCTTTCTTGTTCATTGTTAGGTTTGGTTTTGGACAAAATAGATCTCAACGTATTTGTTGTTTTGAATGTTGTTGAAATGTTGAATTTATTTCCTATCCTTTTAAGTTTATCCGATAGTCCTTTTATGTACGGTATTGTTATTTTCCTCATATTATTCCTTGTGTATGCTGTAGGATCTCGTTCTAAGTTATTCCTGTGGAAATTGAAACGTCAATAAACGTATTTTATCTTTAATTGTGGCTTATTCCCAGTTTAATAGTAATTAATTTACAATGCCACAAGAAAATAGCTTCAGAACAATATATAGTATATAGTGTTCATAAACTAATACATTTTCAAAGGTCGTAAGTAAAGAGCTAATATGCATCTTGTAATTTAATGCATTTTTTTGTGAATTCATAAAATTTGCATATTTTTAACACTCTGGACATTTATTTGCATATTTTATCAACTTTGCCCTGTCAGTCGTTTAGAGTATATGCAGTTTCAATTGAAAACATTTAACATAATATTTAACCGGGAGGAATTACAAAGGTCTTTGTATTCATCATCATCTTTATTGCCTGTGATTTCAGTTTAACAATAGGTCTATTATTCTCGAAAAAATTTTGATTGTGTTTTTTTTTTTCATTTTTTATATTTATGTACACGTAATATAAAGAAGTACCATATACAATCTTGAAATAATTACTATTTAAATGGGAATAAGCCACAATTAAAGGTTGAAATACGTTTATTGACGTTTCAATTTCCACTTCGGACAAATTTTGTTTTTGTTTGTTACTTAGTGAAAAATTCTAACAATTTAATTTTGTCATATATATTGACAATTCAGACATACATTTAAAATAATATTGCCAATATTGTTGAGTTCGCTCCTAGGACGACTTTACTTATAAGATAGTTAATTCGATTACATGAAATCAACTTTTACTTGAGAATAATAGAGATACTGGATATGAGACTCAGGTGTATAGAAAACCAACACACACCAACAGATATTTAAATTTCAAATAAAATCACAATATTAATATTAAAAAGGGAATCATTAAATCCTTACACGATAGATCTAAAATTACTTGTTGTAACGAAACTTCGTTCTTGGAGGAGAAACATTTGTTAACATCTGTTTTATTAAAAAATGATTATTCTTTATCTTTTATAAATAAGTAATTTTCAACAATCGATCGAATAGAACAGAACAACTTAGAACTAGATCCTACAGCATACACAACAAATAATACGAGGAAAATAATAATACCATACATAAAAGGATTATCAGAAAAACTGAATAGGATAGAAAATAAATTCAACATTTCAACAAAAATCAAAACAACAAATACGTTGAGATCTATTTTATCCAAAACCAAACCTAACAATGAACAAGTCAGGACAAAGAATTGCATTTATAAAATACCTTGTGAATGCGATCAGTTTTATTTAGGTGAAACATCAAGGCCGTTAAATGTTAAATGGTAATACTTTAAAATGCCACAAGAAAATAGCTTCAGAACAATACTAATCTTAAAATATCTCTAAATTACAGTAAATTAAAGGCATAATATAGGATAGAAAAAGTAAAAATTTTAACGAAATTGACAATGAAGGTGTGACTAGTTCGTAAATTTAAACAAAATCAAAGAAAATAAAAAAATAAAATTAAATAAGATTAAAATAATAAAACTATAAACTATAACTATAAATTAAAATAAATAGCAATAATTTTAATTAAATAAAATGAAATAACCATAATTAAAAATTAACTAAAATTAATAAAATAAAAAAATGAAATAAAAGGGACAATATAAATAGAACAAAAAAATAAAATGAAATAAATAAAATAAAATAAAATAAATAAAAGAAAATAAATAATATAAGGAAAATAAGTAAAGTAAATAAAAAAAAAATAAAATAAATAAAAACTTAAAAAAAATAAATAAAGGTAAATAGAATTAAATAATATAAAAAAAAGTAAATAAAAATAAAAATTAAATAAAATCAAATTCTATATAATAATAAAATAAAAAATAATAAAAATAAAAAATAAAAATAAAAATAAAAACGTTTATTGCCTTAACTACTATGTACATTTCAAAAACTTAAAGAATTTTTGCCTTCTTTCTTCTCAGCGTACCGCCATTGCACCGCTAGCTTCTTGTTTCTTCATCCTCTCGGTTCCTGGATCTTCCTGGGTGGTGTCCTCGTCTGCTTCTGTAGGTACTGGTATCGGCAAACGTACCTACTTCCCTGCATCCCTGGAATCAGACCCTGATCAGATGGTCGATCAGTCTATGGGTGGATCTAAACATCCTCTGGACCCTGTTCTTCTCGAGGATGTCCCTGGTCTGACGTGTTCTTCTAGTGGCCTGGTTGAAGAACCACCTGGTTCTATTCTCAGCCACTTCCCTCAGTGGCGTGTATCCTAGTCTGTTCCTTATTGTCTCGTTTGTAACTCTATCCTCCCATGCTGCTCCGTCGATGATTCGGTAGCATGACGTTTCTGTAGATTCTAACTTTTTCCAGTGTGACTCCGCAATGGAGCTCCACACTGGAATAGCATACAGAATCACCGACCTAACATATGCTTGGTAGAGTTGCATCTTCTTTGCCTTCGATAATGGACTGGACCTAAAAATGAAAGGCAGAATTAGTTTTTTAGCTGCATTAGCTTTTACCTTTGTTTTTTGTGTATGCACCCGGAAGTTGAGTCTTCTGTCGAGGTGGACTCCTAAGTATTTCACCGTCTCTGATTCCTGTATTCTGTTGCCTCCTACTGTGATCTCGTTCCGTGGTGGTTGTTTTTCCTGGGTGAAAACGATGAACTGCGTCTTTTCTGCGTTGATCTTGATTTTCCACTTCTCTGTGTAGTCCGTGATTTTTTCCAAGTGGTATTCCATGTTATCTATGATACGTCTTTCATCTTTTCCGGATGCATACACTGCTGTGTCGTCTGCATACAGGGCTGTTGAGGTCCTGGGATCTGTTGGAAGGTCTGAAACAAAAATGTTATACAATATTGGAGATAAAATACTGCCCTGAGGCATTCCTTCCTGGATTTCTTGGATCATCGACATCTTTTGGTCCGCTGAGACTTGAAATGTTCTATTAGATAGATACATATCGCAGATGTTGATGAGGTAGTGTGGAAGTCTAGCCTTGTCCATCTTGAAGATTAGTGCCTTCTTCCAAACCGTGTCGTATGCTTTTTCTATATCCAGTATGGCTAATCCTGTCTTCTGTTTCCTGTTGAATTTTATCTTCGTGTCGCTGATTATCCTTGCTAGTTGAAGTTCGCAGTTTCTTCCTTTTCTGAATCCGAACTGGTCTTCTTGGATGATTCTTCTTCTTTCCGAGTGTTTCACCAGTCTCTTGTAGATGATCTTCTCCAATATTTTTCCCATCGACTCCAGGAGAGATATTGGTCTGTAGCTTTCTGGTCTTCTTCCATCCTTCCTTGGCTTCAGAAGAGGTATGATTTTGGCGTGTTTCCAGTTGTTCGGAAAGTATCCTTTTTCCAAGCAGTATTTGAAGATATAGTACAGCTGTACTATGATCTTCTTTGGAAGTTCCTTGAGGGTGATGTTATGGATTCCTTCGTGTCCTGGTGCTCTGCTTCCTTTCAGCTTCTTGATGATTTTGGCAACTTCTGCTGGGCTGGTATGGTCTTCATCATCTATTTGGAACTCGTTCCTTCTTTTGATCCTGTTGTATTCCTGTTCGACTTGCCTCCTTGTTCTTGCATCCGACATGTTCTGGTTTTGTCTGTGTGTGGCTGCCATCTTTCTTGATATTGCATCAACTTTTCCTTGGGTGTCGTAGTATGTTCCCTCGTTGTCCATGATTTGTGGCATCTTTTGTTTACCTCTTCTTCTTGCCTTCAGCATTTTCCATACGTTTCCATGATTTTCTTCAGCTCTTCTGATGTTGTTGTGCCACTGGTTTTCAGTAAGACTTCTCAGTCTTACTCTTATTTCTTCGGATAGGATGTCTCCGTATTCCTTGAATTCCTGTCTTCTTGTCCTTTGGAATGCTCTTCTGGCCTTGTTTCTGTCCTTGATCATGTCCTGTAGTTCTCTTGGAATGACCAGTCCTCTGTTGTTCGTCATGGATTTTGGAATGTTGGCTTCCATGGCACGTTGAATTCTTCTTGTGATTTCTTCTATTTTTTCTTCTATTTCCTCTGCTGATTGGAACTCCCTCTTCATTTCCATTTGGTTGAGCTGTCTTCTGTAGTTTGGCCAGTTAGCGTCTTTCCATCTCCATCTTTCCACTGGTTCTATTCTTGGCAAGTCGACTCTTGATGTCATCCTTCCCATAACTGGTTTGTGGTCCGAACTGCATTCGAAGTAGGCTCTGACGTCTTCCATAATTACATCTTTGGTGACGAAAAGGTCCAGTGTTGAGTTGTTGTGTCTTCCTATAGGGTTGATCCTTGTTGGTTCGTCTGGAGCGAATAACATCATATTTCTGTCTTCGCAGTATCTTAGGAGTGTTGTTCCTGGAGCGGTATCCGTCATACATCCCCATGCTGTGTGTTTGGCGTTGAAATCTCCTGCTACGACCACGGTTGGAGCTGAGTTGAGAAGGGCATCTAATTCTTCTAAGGCTAGGTCTTCTGAATGTTTCCTGTAAATTGAAAAGATATTAGTTATACCTACTTTGATACCTATACTTTCAAAATGGCGTGTTTCCATCAAAACTTGGTTCCATTCTATGTTGTTCTTGACATAGATGGCTACTCCTCTGTCGTTTGGTTCGTCTCTTCTTCCAAATCCATCGTAGTTGGTAATCCTTGGAAGTTGGGTGTTCGTCATGTATCTTGTTTCAGACAGGCATATGACATCTGGGTTATGTCTTATGACTGCCTCCCGAAGTTCGCTGATTCTTAGCCGTAGTGAAGCTATGTTGAACTGTAGAATCTTGAGATGCCTAAGGTTCATTGTAGATTTCTTCATATTTCATGAAAACCATTGCTTTTTCTGCAAAAGTTTTTGCCTGAAGTAGATCCCTTTTCATATCCTGGAGTAGTGCTACCATCTTCTCGACGTTGACTATTTGGTTAATCTCCGCCCATGTGCTTTTGATGGTTGGTTGCTGCTGCTGCTGTCCTTTGCTGGCCTGTGCGTATGATAGTCCACTTGTGGTCGTCCTAAATGTTGATGGGTGTGGTGGTGCTGGTGTAGTCTTCTGTTGAGGCTGGTTTCTGGCCCTCCTTGCTGCTTGTTTGTCCAAATATTCGATGTGTTTGCTACACATCGGGTAGTTTGAAGTATGTGCCTCCAGGCAGTTACAACACTTCACTTTATTCAATTGTCCTTTTGGTAAAGGACAATGTCTCGTTTGGTGATTGTTGGCGCATTTCATGCACCTTGGAGCCTTGAAGCAGTTCCTAGCTGAGTGTCCGAACTCCTGGCAGTTGAAGCACTGAGTAGCTCGTGCTGGTTTTGAGTAGGCATCCCACCTAACTCTGATGTTTTGGACTCCATTAATTTTCTTAACTTCTTTGAGGTCTTGAGCCTTGTCTACTTGTAGGAGGTATGAGCTGCTTGTAGCTCCTGGTTTTCTTGTTTTTAGTTCCGTCACCTTACCAACGATACCTTGCTCTCGTAGTTCTGCCTCAACTTCATCCAGGTCCATTCCAGGGGCAGCCTTCATCACTAATTTCTTAGTGACCTCTGATTTTTTCGTGTATGTGTGGAATTCAACCGATGTTGAGATGAAGTCCTGCTTCAATTTTTCGTAGTCTTCTGTAGTCTTCAGGTATACTCTTGTTCCTATTTTTCCTGCTGGTGAAATCTGGAAGTTTTTATGCCCTAATAATTCTGTCATTTCTTTTATTAGGGTGGAGTAACTTGTTATTTTTCCAGAAATAACCAGTGGAGGTACTCGTTCCTTCTTTGTTGTCGTAGTGGTGGTTGTTTCCTCGGTGTTTATTGTTGTTAAAATCTGGTAGCGATTTTTCGTAGTAACTGTTCCTGTACTGCTACTTGCAGTTGGACGTTGTCTGGCTCCGGATATTCCCTCATTTGAGTTTCTTCTTGGACATTTTACCTGCTGGAAAGGTTCTTCTTCCATTATCTCTATGTGGTTTGATGCCATCTCATCCGTGACTTCTTTTATTTGGTTTATTGAATCTTCGGAATCGTTCCTCTGTAACTGTTCCTTGTCCTGGGTGGGTCCACCTCTCCTTGAGGTGGGCCTGAATTTTCTTGATCTAAAGAGATTCCTATGTATTGGATATTCCTTCCTTATCGGAATTGTACCTGAAATAATTTTAGTTAGTTTGTTTGTAAATACAGTTTTATCTTCTGTATTAGTCTTAAAAAAGACTAAATCAGAGATATCCTGATTTTTCGTTATACAATTAAATTCAGTCAACGTCAACCGTTCAGTTGACCGCCGACTGGATTGGGTTGGGTAAAGTGTTTGCTGTCAGTCACTCGGACCAGAGCAAAGGAGCGGAAAATAGACTGTGATTCTCTATGCGACTGTTCGGTAGCGAGTCTCACCGTCTACTGCTAAAATTCTATAATAAGTCCACAGTCCATATAATGACCAGAAGTCATTAACCCACATAGTAATAACGGGTTATATGTTTATATTATATATTTATTTTAGTTTATTATTTATTATATTATTTATATTATTTAATAATATTATATATAATTTAATGAGTGACTGTAGATGGCAATTGATTGGTTCTCCAGGCGCATGTGATAGCAAAATCACTAGGATATAAGCACGAATCCAGTGCCTGTCTCGTTGCAAAAACCACTAAATATCAAAGTTGCAGGGGTGAATATTATACAAATTATTATACAAATTATATACAAATTATATACCAAACATCCTCCGTCCTACATATGTAATGACCACTTACCAATCACATCAGATAAAGTGGAAATAGCCATATCACAACTAAAAGATGACATAACTAGGGGATCTGACAGTACATATTCTTAACCCATAAAGCTATTTAATTCCGACGGTATTCAACGACTAACAAAAATATTCAATGGCATAAGTATTTAAACGGAATAAAACCAAGACCATGGCTAAGGTCAACATTTACTGCTCTACCAAACAAAACAAAATATGTATACAGCAATAATTTCCGGATTATCAGCTTGAGCCAAATTCTAAAGTAAAAACTTTCACTAAACAAGAGAGCAAAATGTATAATGATCTCGTAAGGACCAGCGAATTAGAAGAATCAGTGTAAATGGTAAACCTATAGAAACAGTAAAAACATACACCTACCTTGGTACGAACGTCAATGAATATTGGGACCATTCCCTAGAAATTTATTGTGGGATAGAGAAAACAAGATCTACATTTCAAATAAGAGCTAAGCTATTTAATTGTTATTATTTATCAGATTAGGTTACGACTATATTATATGTATATATTTCCTATACTGTTGTACGGAGATGAGTCTCTCACAGACTCTACCTGCAAGAAAATTGAGGCTTTCAAAATGTGGCTTGATCATCGAATCCTGAAGATATCCTATACCGACCAAGTTATATAATCAGGACGTTTTATTAAGAATGCAAAAAGGAAACTAGTTGTTAACCATAATAAAAATATCCAAAATCGAATACATCGGTCACATCATCAGCGACAGCCAAAGATAAAGTTTGTTGCTATTAATTTTACAAGGTGGGTACAAAAGTAAAAGAAAAACGAGGACCAGAAAGGCGAAGGATTTCCTGACTGAAAAATCTACGCACTAGGTTAACTAAAAGACAGACAAGAAGATGTAGATAGGTGACCCTCCTCGCGATCGTTTCTCATTAATTTTACACTCGATCAATTTTCCTGCTCTTTGATCTGTGAAGTACCTATCTTGAGGTAGACCCGATTAATTTTTAGTGTCAATAAATCTACACATCCTACACTACAAAGCTCTAGTAATAAACTCTCCGACAAGCACCTACCCAGAGACAGGTAGAAGGTAGTTTCATAAATCAAAATCCGGAGTCATTATCTTAAAAATTGTACATGAAGTCAGCCAGAGCATAACTATTTGCAGACCCCGTGGAAATTCAAGAGAGGAAGTCGAAAGACCTCTGATAAAATGGATCGGCGGTTTTAAGTTTTAACTATCCTGAAATAAGATAAATAACAGCACTGGATAGAAACTACCGGAAAACAAGAGGGACTATATCGAAAAACGATTTGTGGTACAAAAAACTTTGAAGGTAACAATAAGTAACCCATAGCATAAATACCACATAGAAATTACTGAAATAACAAAATAAATTTCTTTTCTTATTGATAAATAAAATATTAATTTACAAAAAATAATTGGTTGCAAGAAAATAATTTTAGAACATATAAATAAAAAAATAAACATTCGTGTTAAAAAATGTAAATTTCGATAACTTAAAATTATGATAAAAACACACATTACCTCTAACTGGCCAAACGGTCGCATTTCAGTATTACACAGTATAAAAGCACTTTCAAAAGTTTCTGTAAAAATTCTATGCATTTTTCTCGGGCCGAAGTAGAATTCCCAAAAAGTATAAAAATCGTTATAATTCATTCTGTGAAAATCCTATAAATCACAACACAACAGTCACTTGTCACCAAACAAGTTGTTAATTAAAGCACAAAGCAGAAACAATCAGAATATGTAAATTACCCAATGGCAGTGAAAACTAGAATGTAGAATGGGCAAGCACGAGTCACAGAGTAGGATGGTTTAATTTAGCGATCGCCAATCAAACGGTATACCAGTTGATAACTTATGTTTCACGATTTTTATTGGCTGGCGTATATTACTTACTCATCAGCAATTTGTATCATTATCTTTCCGATAAATATAGCAATATAGGGATATTGTTTATATAATAATTGTATTTGGTGTGGTGGAATTCTAAATTAGAATTATATAGCATTTATTTTGAAAAAAAATTAACCTGCGATTTTTGGAAAAATGGTTTCAATTTTTTAATGAGGGGAGGGGGTATTTGCTGTTTTATTTGTTTTTGTCGTCTCAGTTCTTCCAACGAGGACTTATGACTAAGGTACTTTGACATGCGAAAAATTTAAAAACTCCTTAAAACAATTAACGCGCATTTGTCCACAGGAATACTTTCTGGTAGAAATTAAATTATTAAAAGCCAACAAATTGTATCTTTCTAATCGCTTATTTTCTTTAAACCCTTTGATAGATGATTTAAGTATCTTAAAAATTGGAGAACGCTTGAGTATTCTTCCAGCTATTCTTTCTAAAAACCTTCATCTCACTAAACTCTATGCTGAATCTAAAACATATTGCTCTTTCATGCATTCATATTCTAAATCGTCGGTATACTGCGAAAACTAGGTAAGTGTCGGAATACCGAAATCGAGAAAAACGTTTTTAAAGTTTAGTTTTTTATTGTGAATTAAGCAGTCAGATTGTTTTTGATATTAGGTAGTGTAGTGAAAGATGCATAAAATATATCTGAAATGATATTCTATTATTAGTTTGAAAAAGTTGAGGCACCTATCCGACTAATCCTAAAAAGTTGAAAATGCTATACTTACCTGGTTTTACCTGTAAATCTAAATAAATCAGTTACTCTTCAAATAGCATGTTTAACACAAATATAATAAACCAAGTATAATATTTTCCAGTTTTGTGATCGAGATATGAGGCTTTTACTAGGTAATAGCAATGTTTTAGTCTATAATATTTACATTTAACTGGTCTTCCCTGAAAATTTTGTTGTTTGTACAACAGCTGTTTGTAGTTATAGTTATTATTTATATGAATGATTATTTATATGAATGATGAATGAAGTTTTATAGAAAACACCAATTTATTTCGAATATAATAATAGCAATATTATTATTATGAGGCTTCCTCGTCCGATTTGTCACTGCAAGCAGGCGCTGACAAGATATCTGTTACATCATTTCCCGTTTTCAAGTTACGATACCACCCGGGATATTCCGCCGGTATCACTCCCTTATCACATAGCTGTATCAAATCTCCCTTTTTTGTAAGGCTAATTGGCAAATGTGCATCAGAAAGTCGCTTAAGTTCTTCAAGATTGCTTCTATTAGTTGATAAGTTGGCGTGCTTTTGTCTTGTTGACTGCCGTGCAGTATCAGTAAGAAAATGATTTAAGCTTTTTGACCTAATGTCCTAATTAGAATAGGTTCTGTTTGTCACTCCTTTTACAAATCTCATTTTTTTTTTCTTCAACCACAATATTTTTTCGCGGTTTTGGTCTGTTGTCCGGTTTTTAATTAAAGTGTGTGACAAATTTTTTTGATCATAAAAGTCGTATTATTTTAATTCTTTACATTTGTATGGTTCTATACATACTTTTTTATCATCAACCTTGATATTTTAAGTTCCTCTTGCATTTTTAAAAACAGTCAAGTAATCTAAAATCCCATAGATAAATCTGCGTTTTTTAGCGGTTTCGATACTACTATCATATATTGAGAGATAACATCCAAGCAAATCTCCGGAAAATGAACATTCATTTGACCCTAGGTTGATGGAAGACCGAACAAATTGGAAAAAAGTTGTACAGTGAGCCAAGACCCACCCATGGTTGTAGCGCTACGTGATGATGATGATACTACTACTATGCATAGACTCAACTTCCATATAGGAATGTCAAGACTCTAAAAATTTGTGTTCAATAGTATTCAAATTTGGATAAGTAGTGGAGTATAATGCTTCCTATTTCAGAACTTCCTCGTCTACCCTTAATTTCTGATCAGAAAAAACAGTAGGTAGGCTGCGTTTGGTAATTCGGCTTCATATACACACAATTTATAGATGCTTAATTTTTGAGAATAATGTAGTTGTCCACTCAAAATACTTGAAATCTGTAGTACGGCCTGTAGATCGAAAGTAATTAAAACAAAATCCTGTTGTTCATTAGATCTTTTCGAATCTTTTTTTTTTTAAAGTTACATACTTCTTTTCTTCTCTGATGTTTTCATTAACTGTCTTCTAAATCTGATTTGTCAGTTGGATTAGCCCTATCATACTTATAAACATTGATCTTTTTTAGGAACAAAAAAGCTTAGATTATAGTCGTTAGAAAATATTTTTCGATATGTAATTTCGCTAAAAACTTCCAGTTTCTTCTGCTCAGTCATTTATATAAAGTTTCTTATACTTAAATTTTTGACCTAATATCTACGCTTTGGCGAATACAATGTGGACCCATGGTGGGAAAAGACTTAATATGAACCTTCACGATTTTTTGTGTTTCACTGCTTGTTTTATTTGGCGGTGTATGCTTGTCTCTTTCATCCGTATCGGCATAATAGCCTAAAATATCAGTTTTTCTTACATCTTGTATTACCGACGCTGATATCCAAAGTGTCTTACAAAAAAAATTTTGCACACACCAAGACATACAGGTCTTGAATATACATAAAATAGACATACAGGTACATGTTACACTTTTTGGAAAATGCACGTGGTTTTTTAAACTTCGACGAACTGCAACGACTCTCTTTGGTGGCTCCGTTTTAAGACGTGTGTTATGTTATGTGAACCTATCTTAATATTTGTAAACCTACCTTAACATGGGTGACAGGTAAAAGACATTGACAGCGGACAACAAAAGAGGATGGCTTGTTAGATATAATCATGTATTAAGTTTAGTTGGTCTTTAATAAAAGATATTAAAAAGAAACTGGTCGTCAATCTTATTAAAAGCCCACAGAGACAACGTAACATGGTGTCAGAAGTAAAAATTCAGGTCAGATTATAGTAACGAGTATTATAATAGTCATACAAAAGTCGAAACATGGTCTAACAGCACGTGGTGATCTGGTTGGTTTTAAAAGAAATTAATTAAAAACGGCCAAAAGGTAAAGTTCAACCATGTCGGAACAAGATTCTATAGAGCAGAATCAACCTGTCGTTGTAAAAATAAAAAGTAATGTAATAGGAAATGAAATCCAACCATTGTCAATGCAAGGAAATTTGGCACATAATTGGGGAGAATGGAGCATAAATTTCAAAATATTTTTGAGAGCCACAAGTTTAGAGGAAGAAAACGATGCGAGAAAAGTAGCTTTATTATTGCACTATATTGGTACAGATGCAAGAAATATTTACAAGTCATTTGAGTTTAACATGGATACTGTAACATTTCAAGAAGTTGTAGGGAAATTTGAAAAATTGACGCGTCTGCGGACGCATCTACAGATTTATCATCAATCATCAGAAGCTGACCACACATGTGGACACATCTGTAAATCTTTCAGTCTGTGTTAATTCCCGGAAGACGCAATATCTACGCGAGCATTAAAAAATGGAAAGGCGTCAGACGTCCACACCGAAACCCTTTGATCTGTGCTTAAAAAACCGACAACAATCGGATCTCTTACAGACGCATACGCGGACGGGATATATAAACAACAGATGATCAAATTAGCCCATCTACACATCTCCAGATGCATACGTGGATGTCGTCCGCGGACGCGTCTGCCGATGTGTAGAGGAGCCATAGATAAAATTATTTTAGCTCTAAAAAGTTCTAAAACGTATGTCGGTATTATACAAGCACGTATTCTGAATTTTAAAATAAATCTTTTTTTTTTATTAACACCTATGCGTTGTTTGTATACTGCTATCTGGTCACAAATGACCAATTATCAGTTATTTTCTGACCTAACATAATAACTGCAAATACTTAAATCTAAGGGCTTACCCTATGGCTTACTCTTATTTTATCTATTAACTAATGCACTACAACTAACATGCAATAACTTCACAGCACTATACTCTGCTTTTTACACTAAACTGTTACACATTTACACTAGCTCAAATGGTTTTGTCCTTATGAGTCTTCTCTTTAGTTCAGTGTTGTCAAGAAGCTGGAATGCCTCGACATTCACATGACTAAGCAGCCTCTGCTCGTGACTTGCTGCTGTTCTCTTGATTATTTCGATCACAGTTTCCATACCCAGGTCCTGGTGGAGGTTGCTGTTACGGATATACCAAGGAGCATCAACAATGTTTCTCAGTACTTTGTTTTGAAATCTCTGGATAATATGTAGATTACTAGCTTTGGTACAGCCCCAGAGTTGGCACCCATGTACCCATACTGGCCTCAGTACTTTCTTGTAGATGGATAATTTATTATGAATTGATAATGTTGAATTTTTTCCAATCAGCCAATACAATATCTTATATCTAATATCAAGCTCCCCTCTTTGCTTTTTGACATGGACTTTCCAGCGCAGCTTCGCGTCTAGGGTGATGCCTAAGTATTTTGCTAATGTGGCATAAGGAACTCGGGTATCATTTATTCTAACTGGGAAGTTTTCTATTTTTTTATTTGTAAAGTTAAAGTGTGCAGATTTAGTCTTAATTAATTTTATTCGCCATTTCTGGTCCAGTTATGTATTTTATTTACTGATAGTTACAACTTGTCAGTCGCTTCTTCACTAGTGTCTCCTATAGCTAGTATGGCTGTATCATCTGCGAAGGTAGCAATAGTATTTTGTTCTAGCTCTGGAATGTCACACGTATACAATAGGTACAGGACCGGACCTAAGACACTTCGCAATGTATGATTTCAAAATTTCTGAATACTGTTTAGGCATGAACGTTCTTAGTTTATAGTTTAAACCGTCATGCCAGACTTTATCAAACGCCTGTGCTACATCCAAGAATGTTTTTTTCTATTATATTCGTTATTCTGTGAACTTGATCTATAGTGGAATGTTGATTTCTGAAACCAAATTGATGATTTGGTATAAGATTTTTTCTTTCTATTATTGGTTTTAATCTTTTCAATAGAAGTTTTTCAAATAGTTTTGACATCACCGGAAAGAGTGATAGTGGTCGATAGGATGTCACTTCATTAGGAGATTTACCTGGTTTGGCGATCATAATTACTTCGGCTACTTTTCAGAGTCTGGGAACATATCTCAATCTAAAAGCAGCATTTATTAGGTATGTCAGCTTAACTATGGCTTTTCTTGGTAGACTTTTTAATAATTCTTCTGTTATGAGATCATATCCTGGAGCTTTCTTAGGATTTATATTCTCTTTTATCTCTGTTGATACTTCTCTAAGTGATTTCAACGTTATTCTTTCGTCAGTTCATCCCATCTCAGTCCTTCGCCATCATTGTCGTTGGGTTTGAACGTGCTTTCTAAATGATCTGCAAATCATTCTGCTTTCTGTTCGTTACTTCTAGCCCAGTTGCCGTTTTTCAACTTGATAGGAGGAGAATGAATAATTGATCTCTTCATTCTTTTTGTTGCATTCTATAAAGAATAATCTGTGTACTGGTCAGCTGTTAAATTACTTAAAAAATAATTAATTGTTGAATTTTTTGGGTCTAGGACAATTCGCCGTCGCCAATTCGCCGTCGCCGATTCACCGTCGCCCATTCACAGTAGGGACAATTCACCGTTAGCCGATTCGCCGTCGCCGATTCGCCGTCAGAATTTTAATTTTTAGAATTTTTATTATTAACACTTGGTTATAAATAGAAGATTTTAGACAATAAATTATTTTATAGTAAGTACCAATTAATTCCTAATACAAATAAAACACCAACTCAATAAACATCAATAAATAGGTACTTACCATAAAATAATGCATTGCCTAAAATCTTATTTTTATAACCAAATGTTATTAATAAACATGCTCAAAATTAAATTTCTGACGGCGAATCGGCGACGGCGAATCGGCTGCCGGTGAATTGTCTCTACGGTGAATGGGCGACGGTGAATCGACGACGGCAAATTGGCGACGGCGAATTGTCCCATTCCCGAATTTTTTTATTTTGTATCTCCCTTTTTAGTTTTTGTGTAGCATTATTTAGACTAGTTTTGTCTTGTTGAGCTCTGTATTGCTGCCATTTTTTTTAACTTTCTTTTTTCTACTATGATTTCTCTGATTTCTTTTGGATAGTTGTTCCCTTTTGTTCTAGAAGTTATTGTGGGAGTATTTTCCCAAGCTGAATGTTGGATATTTTTTATAAAAACTTCTAATTCGTCATCAAGTTGCCGTGTGTTTCTCGATGGCACAGCAAGATTAATTTTGTGTTCAAGGTTTATTTTGAAGCACTCCCAGTCAGTTTTTTTATTAGTCAATATTGGATTGAACTCTTTTTTAATCACTGTATCACTCATAGTTAAAATTATCGGTGAGTGATCAGAGTTCATGACCTAGCCGTCATTGATATCCAGATAGTTAGCTGAGATATTGTTGTAAATAAAGAAATCTATCAGGTCTGGAATTTTGTTCCTATCGATAGGCCAGTATGTTGGTCTACCAGTAGAGATTACTTCACCCTTTTGTTCCTTAACAGCTGACAATAGTTCTTTTCCTTTAGTTGTAGTTAGCCTAGAGCCCCAGTGGGTATTTTATGGATTAAAGTCGCCACTGATAATGTAAATTTTTCCATAGGTGTTTATAAACTCTTAATATTGCTCTCTTTTAATAGAGTATCTAGGAGGACAATATATTGAACTTATATTTAAGGTGTGTGTTTTTATCTTCACACAGACTGTGGTAGCTTGTATGTGCTCAGTTGCATATTTTAATTCCTCATGATGCAAGATGTTATCTTTAATTATAATAGCGCTTTCTCCTCTAGCTGCATTATCTGGGTGTACAGTAGAATATACTCTATACCCCCTAAATTTTACATATGACTGTTTAGTGAAGTATGTTTCAGAAACGAGACATAAATCAATTTTCTCAATATCTAGTACTGCTTGCAACTCGATCTGATGTTGTAACAGTCCATTTGCGTTCCACGCCATTATTCGGAGGTCCTTTAGTGCTATGCTCTAGTCGGGTAACTCTGATATCGATTTGAGTTATTTTGTCATCAATCTTCGTCAGCTTTTATATCATATTTATATCATATACCTAATGATATAGTTTCTTTTTCTTGTTGCGACGATGCATGTCTCCTTGCATTCTTTGTTACATCGCTTTAACTTCTATTTTCACTGACCTCTGCCTTTTTTAGTTTTTTGCTTTCAGTAACTCTATGGGGCGCTTTTATAACATTGTCTTTGTTCTCTCGTTTCTTATTGTTTGTAATTTTTTAGCTACATAACATCCGCGGTAGTTTGCAGGATGGTTTTCTCCACCATGTACACATTTTACACATCTTGGCTCCGTTTTACAGTATTTCCACGTGTGTCCGTAAGCCTGGCATCTTTTACATTGTGGGACTAATCTGGAACTCCTTAATGACTCGATTTCAACTCTCGTACTAAGTATGTCTCTTATGCCGTAAATTCTATTTATATCTTCATCCTGTCTAAATGTTAGGATGAACATATCTAATGGTTTTTTAGTTTTCCATTTGAATTTCTTGTCAGCTTTAATGGCTTTATATTGTCGTTTTTGTAGATCTTTTACTATTTCCTCTGGTGGCCATGTGTGATGTAATTTCTTAACAACAACTCTAATTGGTCTCTCTTGATTATTTTCATAAGTGTGGTACGAAAGGTTACTCGTATTTAATTTGTCTATTAAAGCTCTGTAATGATCGCTATTGGCTGTATTAATTTTTATTACTTCACTGTTTATGATTTTCATAGTGAAGGTAATACCAGCCTCAGTTAGAAGCTTGCTCAGATCAACAGCACTTTGAAAACCTTCTACTACAACCGGAGGTGGTGGTTTTGGTTTTTTGATTGGTTTTTCAATTTGTTGTTCTGTACTTGATTTTTGCGGAGGGGGAGGAGATAATGAGGTATCCATTTTACGTTTTTTGTTAGTTTTCCTGTTTTCAGTTCTTATCCAGCCCGTTTCATATGCTAAATCTTCTTCATCGGTGCAGTATTCAAGTTTATCTGTTTTCAATTTCTTTTGTGATTCATCAGCACTTGCGGTTAACCCTGTATGTTGTTCGGCTTTTTCCAGCTGTGCTAATCTCTTTTCCATATCGTCGATTATTTGACTCAATCGTTGATTATCCATATTAAGTCTCTTAACATTTTCTTCCGACTGACACCATGCATTATAAAGCGACTGCTCACTTTGTGAACGTTGTGTATTTTCTGCGAACATCGCATTATTTTGTTACACTAGTAGTGCGTCTGTTTCGGTATGAATAGGAAACATTATAAATATTTAAATATTTCGCTTACCTAGGTTTACTTGAATTTATCGCCATAGCTTATAGCCATGGCCACTCACGACTAATGATATCTTAATTACTACTTAATTACCACTGATTAGATAGCGGAGCTCTGAATACGTCTATACACTTAGACGGTCAAAGCCAGAATTAAAATAAATCTGCACAGCAAATATTAGCAGATAAATTATATCATAATCACCAATAAGATCATTTATATAATAGTCCGTTTAGAAAGTATCCGGAAAAAAAGAAAGCAGAATTATAATTTTACGCTATTTATTTCTATCACTTGAAATATAAAATTTCATTAAATAATTTATCTTATTTACTTATACAACCCCCATTTAAATCTAAACACTTAACTAAACGTCCAGATACACCCAAAACTAGGTCAAGGCCATAATTTTTGGTAATGGTGTTCCAGGCCTGTAAAACTGATCGAATCAAACCTTATTTAACTCGTGGCGCTGCTCGTTCCACTTCAATCTTCATCAGTTCCCATATGTTTTCAATGTTGCTAAGATCTAGAGATGCACTGCCCACGAAATTGTTGTTAATTCATGTTCTTGCATCCAAGCTTGAGTATAAGCAGAAGCATGGCATCTTGCATTATCTTCTGAAAACTCCACCCCTCTGGATAGAAAACATGATCCGTTTCAAGAAGAAAACCGTTTAGGATGTCACAATATTTCACACTATCAACAGTACCATTAACTATACAGAGAGGTGGGAAATTTTAGTGGGAAATTTGGAAAGTGGAACGGTAACATTTTCTCTTGATAGGACTTTTAGATGATTTGCGTCAAGCTGAAAACAACTTTCATTAGACATTATTAAAATTATCTTCTTGAAAACGTTGACAAAAATCTATTCTTCGTTGCCTTTGCAGAGGTGTCATTGTAGGGATTTTTTTTGGATTTCTTGATATGTAGCCTTTCTTTTTCAGTGACTTGCGGACTGTTTCTGGGCACACTTTTATTCTTCGTTGATTTCCAAATCTGTTTGCTAATTTTCGAAACTCTAGGCGTTGATTTTGTCGTCTAAGCCACTAAAGCATTTAAATTGTTTACGCGGATGTTACGCGGACTACCCGAAATTGGTCTATGTCTCATATATATGCCATTTTTTATCCTCTTTATTGTCTCATACGCTGCACTTTTTCCAAGTTCAGTCAATTGCATTAATTTTTTAACGTTTCGGACACTTCTATTTAAATATTCCACCACTTTTCTTTTTTCCACTTGCGACATTATTTAACAAATCTTAAGTCTGTTTACAAACAACAATATTTGACAGATGGTGTTGTCATGCAATTTTGTCCATAACGTACTATCGGCACAACCTACCTGATGAATTAGTTTTGTCTTAAAATGTTACAAAAAGGAAATCTATTAAAATTAGGAAAAATATAAAATTCCGGATACTTTCTATTTTAGACGGACTATAGTTTTAGTTTAGTAATCATTTCTAAATTTTAACTTAACCCGGTTTCAGGTAGAATGAAGTAAGTGTACTTAAAGGTTTTTACTAGTCGATATGAAAGAGAAATTTTAATTAATCGTACACGTAAAATGTATTAAAGACACTTATCACCTTTTTACTGAATATGGTATGCAGTAGTAGAAATATATTGTTGTCCGGCATAATAATATATGTGGGCTTACTTTGTTTTACATGCAAAGGAACTTTAATTTTATGGAAGTAAGTAGCGATATATTGTTTTATTTGAAAATGAAAAGTTGGTTAGCTGTAACTTATTTGTTTATTACACAAATTATCTGAACGGTAAGTCGTATCATTTATTGGGCTTTACCTGTATGTAGAGCGAAAAAAGCTGAGAATTTTGGTATACTTAACTGAATATTTGTCATTTACCTGGTTTTCGCAGTATACCGACGAAATATTGATCTTTTATGCTCGACCTCAACTTTTATTATCAGCAATAATTCGTGAATAGTTCTGGTCTATAAATGATCGAAACTTAGTCAAACAAATCGTTTATTATAATTATATTCGATGTTTTCGGAACTTTTCGTAACTAATTCTCCGCACTTTGGCGGAATTTGGAAAGCCAGTGTTGGAGTCGGATTGAGTCTTGTTTAAATTGCCTACCAATTTCTCCCCTATCTGATGACTGAAAATAAGCTGGGTCGACAGAGTTAGAAATGAGGAGGTCCTTAGACGGCTGAACCAAATAACACAACTGGTCAATATAATAAAGAAACGCAAGCTGGAATACTTTGGTCATATTATGAGACACCCTGAAAAATATGATCTTTTACATCTGATCTTTCAGAGAAAGATCCAAGGTAATCGTGGTCCTGGTAGAAGAAGAACATCATGGCTGAAAAATCTAAGGCAATGGTATGGAAAATCAACTACATCGTTATTTAGAGCTGCTGTCAATAAAGTCACGATAGCGAATATGGTAGCCAACATGATATCCAACGATCGATAACGGTCATGGAACTAGAAGAAGATCTGATGATCCCAAGGATCTTAATCATCTGACAATCGCCGCGCGCCTTTTGATAGGAGAATGGAGAATCACTTTTCTCTATACAAGACCATAATAATTGGCTTGATCTTAGCGAATACCGCCTCAACAAATATCAGCTGATCTAACTACGACGTCATTATTTGCAACAGATCGTCATAGGAAGAGGATACATAATGGGAAACAAAGAAATAAAAATACTCTGTTACGCAGACTACGCAATATTGATAGCCCAAGATGTAGAAAAAGGAAAAAGAAAAAAAACCCACGCAAACTTATATCAAAAATAGAACATCTATATACCTTTTTCTATATTATCATAGTGCTCTGTTCTAAATAAATACTTTCAAAAAATTAACACACATTTCCAAAATATACCGATTGAAACAATTTACACAATACCTACATTCCTAGTCTAGTTGTTAATATTCTGTCCCCTCAAGAACTTTCCCTTTATTCGTTAATAGTTTACACTTTTGTAATAATGCTTGTATTACATGCAAGTAATATTTATTTATTTAATTTTAATATTACTAGATTATTTTTTTACTTAAGTTTTATTTTGTTTATTTCAATCAATTTTAAATTCTTATTTAATAATTACACACATTTAGTATTGATATAATTGCTGTATATTCTGTACCATACAGCACCTTAATACGTGTTATTATATTTTCAGCATTTAGTTTACCATGTACCATTGACCTGAAGATGCATAGCAAATTATAGTATGCGAAACCGGTCGTTGGTCTCTTCTTGTTTCTCTTTATAAGCAATTCTGCTTACTTTTTGGCGGATTAATATCTCTATGGCAGATTGTCAGTCCATATTTTGCACGGTCGTCCGATATTTGTTCTGCCGATGATTGGTGACTTATCTCTTGCTATTTTGACGAAACAGGTCTCTTCCATTCTGCTTATGTGGTTACTCCATTCATTTTTTCTATTTTGTGTCCAATCATTTATACAATGTACGTTACATTTTCTTCTAATATCTTCACTTCCCTTTCGATCTCTCCAGTTTCCAGTAGCATTTGCGTTGTGGCTGTGTCTTTTTTCTTAGGTATATGTCATTATTGGTCTTACACTGGTTTTATAATTTCTTGACTTCATCTCAGTGTTAACGTGTCTGTTTCGCCATATAGTGTTATTAAGGCATCCTGCCAGTCTATTTGCTTTTTGTACTTGATCTCTTACTTCTTTCTCCTACTCTACATAGCTAGAAGTGTAATTCCCAGGTATTTTATTTCCATTACTTGTTCAATACTGATGCCATCAATTTCTATTTTACATCTGGTTGACTCTTTTCTGACTACTATTGCTTTAGTTTTATGAGATGAAATTGTCATATTAAATTCTTCTGCTCTTATGCTAAATCTGTGGACCAGTCTTTGCAGATTATCTTCATCTTAGACTATCAATATTGCGTCATCTGCGTAATGGAGTATTTTGGTTTCTCTGTTTCCCATTTTGAATCCTCTTCCTTTGTTAACGGTTTTGATGATTTTATCCATGATCAAATTGAAGAGCATGGGGCTCAATGAATCCCCTTGTCTTATAACGCTGCCTATTTCTTTAGGTTATGTAAGTTGCCCATCTATTCTGACTGCCATTTTGTTGTTTTGGTAGATGTTGTCGATAGTTTTTATAATATTTAGAGGAACTTCTCTATTATACAAAAGATGGATTACATCTTTGAGTCTTACTCTGTCAAACGTTTTTTAGCTCAAAAAGACACAGATATACTCTAGTGATTTCTCAGTAATTTGCTTTATAACGAATATTGCATCTGTACACTATCAAGTTTAAACCTCTGTAGTTTTCTGGCTGTTTTTTATCTCCTTTTTTGATTAGTAGAATTAGTTGGCTTAGTTCCAGCTCTCTTGTGCTGATCGTTGGTGATGGAATAAATTGATTGTAAGGCTTATTCTTATTTCTTTTTACCTATTCAAAAATATATTTAAATTAAGAAATCAGAATCAAAAGAATAGTAGTGACAGTAATCAATACCTATTTCATAGTTCGCAGAAGTGAATTATTATTATCGTTATATATTGTTACCAGTTCTTAAATCGTCGTATATTCAGACGTATACATATAAATTTAGATCTTGTAGCTTGGCAACAGAAAGGTAATTGAATTGTTACTTCTCTGAACCTATTGCAAATTACATAAGAAATAAATACCAACTGCAAATCATCGAAGTGTTTAGGTTAAAGTAACTCCGTATACACACACATATATACAACCCAATTCCGAAAGACATGTGTGTTCCATTAAACATTGGGACCAATATGCTCGAAGATCAAATCAGTCACACTTCGTCATGAAATGGTATCTATTTGACCTCCAAGCTATGTCACCACCCCTCCCCATCGTGTGACTTACGAATCGAGATACTTATGTTCTAAACGTTGTACTTTAGATGCCCTGGGTAATAGAACATCCACTGTTTTTCTCGTTTGTGGTTGGGCCACCTTCAGATGTAGCTCAAAGACAGTTTTTCTCCCTATTATGATTGACTGAATTTGATTTTATATCTTGACTTTCGGACTCAAGTCCCTTAAAGTGTATGTTCTGGATAGAGAGCCGTCAACCTAAGTTGATGTATTTTTATCCGAAAAATATGTGTGTTAGGTCACTCAGCCGGTGAATTGACAAATAAATCTTGCTCTCCTCGCCGGACCGGTTGACCCGAATATACTGGGCACCCAGCCCACGTTTGTCACACGTAATCTTGATACTCAGGTGGTGTGGCTAGAGGTCCATTTGACCTGACTGATGGGCATATTTTGGAGTATATGAAGGTTGTTAGTTAAAGTGAAGTTAAAATAATAATTAATAATAGAAAAAAAGGGACAAGTGGGTATATTCCCGGCCATTACAGTAAGGTGTTATTATGTCCGAATATCAAAAAGGTCACGCCTAGTAGATACGGTAGGCGGTACCTCTCTAATCCCCAAACTACCTCCATTACTTGGCATCGCAAACATAACTTTGGGGAGGGGGGATTTACTTGTTTTTGATCTTTGATGCCCTGTTCCTGTTATCTTTCTCCTTTCTCCCTCGATAGACAAAAGCAATAGTAACGTCTCTTTGTGTTACTTTTTATATTTAGATAATACTTAATGAAGACTTTTGGGCTTTGGACTTCTATTTTCTGATAGCACATAAACAACATCAAGCGAATCGGTAAGGCCACAAACTTATTATTTTTCTGTGCCATTAATTTTAAGCAGTAAACGATTATTTCAAACTTAGTAAATTTACCCAAATAAATAAGAATTACTATTTTATACACATTCACACCATAACAATTTAGTTTGCCTCACTTGATAGATGCTATCATAAATAAATTAATAAACACAAGAAACCTTTCAGTCTGATTAAATTTGTTTATAATATAAAATAAATCTAATTTATGTGACATCAGATAATTAAAATTACCAAGAATAATAACTTATGTGGTGCTGAAAATGCTGAAGTCTATGTTGAAATTACGATATTGTTTATTTTGCCGTAGCAGCGACGCGAAATATAATCGTATACTTATAGTGCTTATAATAGTTCTTAATATTCAATATTAATTTTCGTTATTTTTATAGTTCGTTTTAAACTGATGTGAACTCGTACTACATACAAAGTTTTTATAGTCAGGCCTTGGATATGATCTTACTCGTAAAATCTCGAATTTTACTTACTTTTTCAATTTCTGTAACAAAATATGATATTCCAAATAATTGCCTGACGACTGGACGAAATCTACAATAACGGCAATACATAAAAAAGGCAGCTTCCATAAATTCCACAGTTATAGAACCATCTCTCTTATGCCAGCAAAAGAATGCTACACATAATCAATAAGAGACTGAAAACTTTCCTACACCAAAAGAAATACCCCAAGAGCAAATTGGATTTACCAAAGGTAGTGGTACTCGAGAACACCTTCTGAACATAAGACAAATAGAACATAAGACTAGTAAAAATTTAACACTGTACATTTGTTTTATAGATTATAGCAAAGCGTTCGACAAGGTCAAATGGCAATACTTGTGGCAGATAGAAAAGAACTAGGCATACCATAACAGCTAATTTCGATTATAACTGAACTAGACGAGCACACTGCTGGAACAATTCACACACTGTCAAACGAATTACATCCAAAGTAAAGTGCCAGCCACTTCTTATTAAGGTGCCTTCTCCATTACTGAAGGTTGGCTATAACTACAGCAAATTGCTATATGTCTTGAGCTGTTCTTAGTATCGAATGTGTGTCCATGCCTGTCCAGTCTCTTATATTCTTCCACCAGGAACATTTTCTTCTTCCTGGACCTCTTCTTCCTTCCACTTTCCCTTTCACTATAATTCGTAGAAAGTTTTATTTTTCTCCTCTGTAAATATGTCCTAGATAACTTGTTTTTCTGTTTTTTACAATATTTAGGAGTTCTCTCTCAGTACTCATTCTTTTTAGCACCTTGTTGTTGGTCACGTGCTCTGTACAA
This sequence comes from Diabrotica balteata, assembly GCA_918026665.1. NCBI lineage: Eukaryota > Metazoa > Arthropoda > Insecta > Coleoptera > Chrysomelidae > Diabrotica > Diabrotica balteata. Next base: position 107,296,413 of record OU898276.1, read on the forward strand.
GAGATCTTCAGCATCCTTCAAAAAACCCACATTTCAAAGCTTCTATATACCTCATACTTGTAATTCCGAGAGTCCATGTTTCAACTCCGTATAGCAATATGGAATAAATAATTTACAAATTGGTATCGGATATCCAACGATAACGTAGAGTTTATTAGGAAATAAAAATCCACAATTATTTAATATATGTATATGGAGAGCATATTATGAAAAGAGCGCTTGAAGAATGGGACAAAGGTATTTCAATAAGTGGCCGAAAAAACAAACTACGTTTGCAGATGATGCAGTCCTTCTTGCAAATAGTCAAAAAGAGTTAATTGATCTCATACGACTAGATGGAAACGAAAGTCAAATATTTGATCTGCAGATAAACATATCAAAGATAAAGATCATCATAGTGAATAAACTATGTAGATAATATTCATCAACATATAACCACGATTGAGCAGTGTGAGTTTGTGAGCTCCTACGCGTGGCCTACACATTAAACTATTTTAATGGTTTTTTAAGAAGAAACTACATACTAAAACAAGTAAGAAAACAATAATAGTTTCTTTTTTTGGAGTTGGATCCTATTCTGACGGATATCAGCTAAACTGCCTTCTCTTCTTTTGTTTTATTGCCAGCCTGTCTTTCAGTGCCGACGTTCACTCGCTTCAGTAGCACAGTCAACCCATGTGTGGCAGGCGCTTAAGTGTCAATTCGCCACATACTTATATCTGGGTTCATTGGTAACAAACACAGGATTACTACAGGAAAAAATCAAACGTAGATTTGATGTAGTAAAAGTTACCAAGATAGCCAAAATATCGATGGACTCTCAAATTTTATGAACTCTAAAAATGAGATTGACAAAATGTTTATTATTTCCAACACTGACACAAGGATGTGATCTTAAACGCTACGACAAGCGGAAAGAAGAAAGATGGACGCCACTAAAATGTTCTGTTGGGAAAGAATGTTACGAATTCCGTGAATGGACCACATTATAAACAATTCAATTTGAAATAAACTAAAGGTCAGCAAAGCCTCTCCAGCAAAGTCCATCTTCAACACTTAAAATACTTTGTACATGTTATGAGAGCAGATAAAGAAAACATGGAAAGATTTATTATTCAAGGATAGGTAGAAAGCTGAAGATCACGAGAAAGATCTCAACATGATGGATAGATCAAATTACATGAATTTGCAAAAGACCTATGAATGAGTTTAACTTAAAAAATTTTTAATTGAAGGTGATTAATTGGCAACGTCGTATTTAAAGCGACGAAAGGATATTTCCCTTATCAACTTTGCAGATGCGTACTAAAATAAGATTTTATTTATTTATTTCAATACTTATACCGATATACATATGTAATTATTAAATTATCATGTGTGTTTGACAGGCAAAGTAAAATCCATATAAGAAGATAGATTAGTAATTAGGCGATGATCAATGAGCATGAAACAATTTTTAAAATTTAAGTTTAGTCACTTAAAAAGTAAATGATTTAATTTCATATTATATTTTGTTCCATAAGAATATTTGATTTTGTTCCGGTAAAAGCAAATGAAATTAATATAATATCTATATATAATTTATTACATAGAATAAAATTTATTTTATATCATACTAGTTTATTATTATGTTTTTATAGCTTAGTTACCAATTAAAGTCTTCTTTACCATTAAATATTTGGACCACAGGAAACTCAGAGAAAATGTTTCGGCGAGATCGGCAAATTATACAAGTAGCACAGTTCCACTAATATGTTCTACATGATTTTCTGTCATCCAGTGCTGCAATTCTTCATATTTCTTGTCGTAGGCATCTCTCGACTTATGTGGTAGTAACTTTTGCGTTGCTTTTCCGCTTTTTTTTTAATTTGTTTAGGGATCTCAAAAATATCTTGAATTTTCACGGTTTTCGTTTGACACGTTTGACAGCATTTCAAGAGATTGCGAAACTTTTTTTCAATTTTGAAAAAAATCTTTTTTGATTGTCCATTTACCTAAATGTAATTTTCACTAAGCTATTAAATAATATTTATTAACCCAGTAGCGCACCTAGAATGTTTCTTTAAGGGGGTTTTGGTTGGGCACCGAAATTTTTTTATGCTACCTCCACCATTTTAAGTCCTTAAAAATTTGTAAATAACAGTGTCGGAATGGGGTCCTGGGAAGGGGGGGGGTTAACCCCCATACCACCCCCTGGGTGCGCCACTGTATTAACCATAAAAAAATGTAATATATGATGACAAATATGAATTTTATGGGTAATACGATATTCACAGATATCGTGACTATAGCACATTATTTTTTAATTATACGTGTGGACGGAATCTTATTTTTTGAATATTAATATGTTCTTGCAAATGCATAATTTTGTTTAGTTGTTGAACTTACAATATACGTCAAAAAATTAAACAAAAATCATTAAAATAAAAATAAGTAAATAATAAATTCACTGTATGAATACGATATGTATTCCGGAGTACCTATTTCAATAAAATAAATCGAAAATTTGTTAAACAGTAATATATACAGTTACATACTGTATGCGAACGCTATATAACGTGCAGATGTAAAAGATATCTTCGCTTGCTTCGTCGACTAGTAATAAAGTTATCAGCATTAAATGGCAAAGTGGTCTTTGTACGTGGCTGGAACTTTATCTTATAATTGTCTAACAAAATAAAGTAAACTTTTATTGTTAATATAGAGTGCCTTATACAATACTTTAAAAAACCAAAAATTTTGCAAAATACTTATTATATTCCATTTATATAGAAGGATAACTACAAAGCAAAGAAATAATTACCTAAATTATGCTTATGAAGTTTCGGAATCCAGCGACTCGTCCGATGTCACACTTAAGTTTATTATTATTTTGTCGGAAACAGCGTCTACCATCCCGTCCAATTTTCAAATTTTCTCTTCTTTCTTGATCATAGGAGCTACAGCATTAGCCCAATCGTCTTTCCGTATCCGTTTCATTGCTAGTTCTAACAAACCTTGAACCTTGGAAATTTTACGTCACGTTTTCACGAACTATGTAACCCTTTATTTGAGCCCAGATTATTTCTATTGAGTTTAACTCTCAATGGTAAGGAGAAAGTCTCAAAATGTTGATGCCTTTAGCAAAACCATAGACACAGCGGACAAAAAAGATATGACGAATACAGATTAATAAATAGTCTGATGAACCACACAGTAAATTTTTTTTTTCGAATTATTCATAAAAGAATAAGAAGTCATTGCGAAAGAGACCTTGATAAAACACAGTGTGGATTTGGGAATACGCTAAAGTAACGTAAATGTTTTGTTACAAATGTTACAAATAGAAAGGCGTCAGACAGGGATGCATTCTATCTCCGCTGTTATTTAATATCTACTTGGGTATAATTTTCAAACAGGCTTTGCAAGATACATACGTTAGAGTGAAAATCAATGGTGAACTGAATAATAATCTTAGATGCGCTGACGATACTGTTATCTTATGAGTTAGTCTACAGGAAACTCAAGAGTTATATTGCACAAACAAGACAGGAAGAAAAATAGGAATATGCCTAAGACAAAACTTATAATCTTCAGTCGCTAATCTCACGACAATAGTTCCCTATAGATAGATCAAGAAAACATTGACAAAGTTACTCACTTTAAATATCTGGGATGCCACATTACAGACCTACTAGACCGAATTAAAGAGATCAAGGGTAGAATTAAAGCAGCGCCCACAACATTTCTATAAATTACATCATTCTTTTGTGATCACAGCTTAAACCTAGAATTACGTCAAACATTGATCAAATGCTATATTTTATCAGGGTTATTATATAGCACCGAGAATTGGACTTTGAAGGCTGGTACGATCAATTGCCTAGAGGCGTTTGAGGTATATGATTGCTTATTTGCATAAAATAATGCTCCGAATACAGCGATAAAAACCAACGATTATGTGTTAAATAGAACAAATGATATTTTAAAATCTATTAAAATAAGAAATATTTCATATCTAGCGCATGTTTTTAAAATCGAGGGCTGCAGACGAACTGAAGAGAAGCAAATATCATTACTCAAGAATATTCTTAATTGGATAAGAATAAGCAGTGGCCAACAACTATTTTGAATTGTGAACGTTAGGGCCAAGTAATATGGACAAGGATCTACGTACACCCCAGTAATGTCTGCCTGAAAGTCTTTTTTCCTAAGTAAATGGGTACACCGTAGTTAACAGTTAGTAATTGAATCCCGTACTTTCTCTAATATAGACTGCAATTGTATTTTTGCAGCTATTTCACATTTCAGCATTGCAATACCCATTCATTTTGTTACTTCCATGTGTTTTAGGTGATCTAATATTTTTCCCTCTTTTTCTCATATTGCCTGATCTATAACATGTAGGCATTTTTTTGGCAGTAAATAATCTTCTTAACCATGCGTATTTACAAATGAGGACAAATTTTGCTTTTCAGTAGTCATCCACCACTGAAATTCTTTTTCACTAGCAACTGTCAAGGAATGTTCTGTTCGGTAATGGGTAATCAGATGTTTTGACGATGGTCCTGTAAATTGACACAATGGGCACTTTAGTTCCTTATTGATTACTGCATGTTGTGATCTTCGGTGCATAATTAATTTTGTTTAACACGTCAGCTCTACCTGCATGATTTTATTGTATATCCATTCTGAAACTATCAAGCTTAACAAATGTTGCTATACATTCTTCGCATATAAAAGTTCCATGTCCACCTTTAACCTTTGGTACCAATATATCAATTTTTTTTCTAAAAGAATATATATCTTGTAAACATTTAAATGTCTAATTATGTTAGATTTGGCACTGTGTTCTTACCAAGAAAAGAAATTTGGTACTTATCTGAATGCATTATTTTTACCTGCGCCCCTAAATTGGTCGTTTTGGTAACACGAAATGCCCAACTGAGCTTGTGGGAAGCTTTCGCTTTGCGAAGAAAAATGTAAAAAATTGCAAGATTAGCACTAAATGTTTATTACTACGCATTAGAAATCCCTTTTTTATTTATTATTACCGCAAATGCGATTAAAACATGGTTATTATCGACTTTATATTACCCAACTCCGGGAGAGGGATGGTAAAAATCTTCAAAAAATGCGTTAATGTAATAATGAAACGACAGCAGTTAGAGAAATATATCATAGGTTTGATGCTCGATAGAGACGGTATAAAAGTTTGTTTTCTCAAAAATTTCTAAAGAAAAGATCTAAATTCTAAATGTTGCTAATTTTATTTAAAATAGGAGCTTAGTTCTTCGATTCAACAATTGATTTAAATATTTTAAATACATGTTTTTATATAATATGTATGTATATTATATTTATATTCGATATAATGTTCTCATCATGATCATGTTACACAATTATATTTATAATATAATATTCTTAATATTAAACGAACACTTTTCTATTCTAATCATATTATTACCGCCGTCCTATCAGTGGTAACATTTCGCAAGAATGGCAGTGAGTTGTCAGCAATTTTATTACCTCTATTATTCACCACATACCAAAGCTCGAAATAGCTCAATAATCAAATTGTTGTTTAAGTGATAATAAAATTATGTTTAAAAAACAAAGCTATTAACCAGTTAAGTATTTGATTGTAAGAATTTCCAAAGTAGATTTTAATGTGGCGATTTTATGAACACCTGCAAAATTGCAGATAAAAAGAATGATTATTGCAGTTATTGAAACTGATAATTTTTTTTTTGTTAGATGTTTTATTATAATAATATGGGAGTTCCAAGTCCAAGCAACAGTATAAAATAAGGAGCGCAATATACAACAATAATAATTATAATATGACAAACATTTCATATTTTCGTTTCTTAATTTAAATATTTTTTAACTATGGCTTAAGTGACTTATTCAAAGAAAAGTTATTTTTTGTTGCACTTGTGTTACAACATTAATATTAATCTAACTTTCTGTCCACTAAATATTGTTTGGTATTCTTCGTCTCCCCTTTCACGGAATTTACTTTTTTTTTTTACTTTCACTCGACCTGATGATGATGCTGATCTTGATGATGATAGTGCGTTTGGCATGGAAACTAGTCCATTTGCTACAGATTTTTAAATAATTTATGTTATATGAGAAAAGGCAGCAAATATTTGATTTCACGCAAACAAATCCTATGTATCACTTGATACGTATTTCGACCTAATAGGTCTCGTCAGAAGAGCTATTCATAGGGGTTCTCAACGTGAAAAATCAATATTTTCTGCCTTTTAAGAAGCAACAATAACATGGCTTCAATACGGCCGCAGTAGCGGCATCTAATTAAACAATCGTAAAATAGTTTCGAAACACAATTCAGATTTCTACTTTATAATCTGAGCCTTCTAATTAGATTCTCCATGTCTCTTTTAACATTTTTTATCAACGTCTGTTTGCCTTGCAATTCTTAGAAGGCTCAGATTATAAAGCAGAAATCTGAATTGTGTTTCGAAACTATTTTACGATAATTTATGTTATATTTATGAATAGTGCAATTTGATTATTGGGGTGAAAAAATAATCGCAGTCTTATTATAGGAAAATTATTTTTGACGGATGCACATAATTACGAAATGAGCAGTGACGGCGAAGGATTATTAATTATTATTATGATAAAAATAATTATGTAATGTGTAATGTTATGTTTATTTACGGGCTTATTCTTAATAGTACTTACTGATAAATGAAAAAAATCATTACTGTTAAATTTGTTTGCATTTATGCACATTCTCTGTAAGGGTTTATTTACAGTATAAGTTGGATTATGAAATTCTAAATAAAATAAGTCTTGGGATCTCGTGTCTCTACAGAGAGTACAAAAGCAAACCTTTTCCAAAAGAACACTAGCATCAATGATTCCTCGTATTAAAGATTGCAAAATAATGTATTTAATTTCATTTACAGGTATTCTCAATTTAAAAGCAATAAATCTTAAGAACTTTTTCTGTACTCTTTCTAATAGATCTTTGTAGCATTTATAATGAGACAATAAATATTATCAAATTCATAGAGACTACGTTTTATGACAATCATGTCACCTAAAAGTTTATTAATCTAACTACCTAAACTTTACCTAAAAGTGGTAAATAATTTTTATTAAATTTGTATAATATTCCTATGAATATAGGAACCTGGAACGTACTAAGCCTATATCGGCCTGGAGCCCTAACTCAGGTGGTCAAAGAACTTGAATCCAGAAACATGGACATAACTGCTTTACAAGAGATTAGATGGACTGGAGAAGGTACACTAAAAACTAATAAATCTTTGTACCTTAGTAGTATTTTTCAGCGGAAGCGAACGAGAACATCAATTCGGAACTGGTTTTATAGTCAGGGAAAGTCTTGTGGGGTCAGTTTTAACTTTCAAACCCGTTATTGAAAGACTTTGTTATATCAGAATCAAAGGACAACTACATAACTATTCCCTAGTTTCTGCCCATGCACCGACAGAGGAAAAGGAAGAGCATGTAAAAGATAACTTCTACGAGAAACTAGAGGAACTGATAAATAATTTACCTAAACAGGACATGCATATTATCTTAGGAGATTGCAATGCAAAGATTGGGAAGGAAGCAGCGTACAAACCACCAATAGGTAACCATAGTCTTCACGATGTCAGCAACGATAATGGAACAAGGCTAATAGACTTTGCAGCATCCCACAATCTACTAATAAAATCGACAATGTTTGAACACAAGAATATACACAAACAAACATGGGTCTCCAACGACGGCGTCACAAGAAATCAGATTGATCATGTTCTAGTAGATGCCAGGAGGGTTAGTAACTGTCTAGACGTAAGAAGCCTAAGAGGAGCTGATGGAGACACGGATCATTTTCTTGTAAAAGCGAAGATAAGGACAAGAATAGCGTCCAAAAAAACACACAAGAATACACCAACACAATTATGGAATACCGAAGTTCTACGTAATACGGAGACAGAACAGAAATTTCAAAAGGCTATAAAATTCGCTCTAGCACAGACAGAAGACTATAACAACATAGACTCAGCTTGGAAAACAACAAAAAAATGGTTCGATGATGATTGCCTTAACTCCATATTAGCAAGAAATATGGCTAGAAGCAACATGCTACAAAACCCCTCGCACAACAACAATGAAATGTATAGACAAAGAAGAACAGAGACAAGAAAACTAATGAAAAGGAAGAAGAGAGAGTATCAGGAACAAATAATCAGGGATATAGAAGAAAAAAAAAAGAACAAACAAGCGAGGCAGTTCTTTAAAGGAGTTTCAGATATCAAGACCGGGTACCAAGCAAGAACAGGAAACTTTCTTCAAAACGACAGTGGACAGCTTATCACTGATGATAAGGAAATCTTAAAAACCTGGAAGGAATACTTCTATCAACTATTGAATGACCAATCTAGCAGAAGTACATCAAACATAGAGGTACATACAGCTGAAATAGAAGACCAATACCCGACATACGAAGAAGTAATACAGGCAATTAAAAAACTCAAAAATAATAAGACACCAGGTAGCGATGGTATACCCGCAGAGTGCTTAAAACATGGAGGAGAAGCGTTGTACAGTTCGATATACAAGCTAATTCAAGACATTTGGCAAGAAGAAACAATGCCAGATGAATGGAAAGAAGGGGTTATTGTACCAATACACAAAAAAAGGAAACAAAAAGCAATGTATTAACTACAGGGGAATAACACTCCTAAACACCACCTACAAAATCCTTTCAAACATCCTACTAGAAAGAACCAAAACATACACAGAAGAAATCGTTGGAGATTATCAATGCGGATTTAGACCGGGCCGCTCTACAATTGACCAGATATTCACAATAAAACAGATAATGGAAAAATGCTGGGAGTTTGATCGTGAGCTTCATCAGATGTTCATAGATTTTAAACAAGCATTTGATAGAGTATGTAGGGACAGACTGTGGACAGCGATGCAGGAACTTGGCTTTCCAAAAAAACTAGTCCGGTTGATACGGATGTGTATAGAACGGTCACGATGTAAGGTGAGAGTTGGACAACAATACTCGGAGACATTTGAAATAAACAATGGACTAAAACAGGGAGATGCACTTTCACCACAACTCTTTAACTTAGCTCTGGAGCAAATAATCAGAAGTGCAAAAATCGAAAAACCGAATACAGTATTTCATCGAGAAGGACCAAACTTACTACTGGAATTTGCAGACGATATAGATCTAATAGGAAACACGCGATTAAGGATGAAGGAGACTTTCGTAAGGTTTGAGAAAGAAGCAGAGAAGATGGGGCTCCAAATCAACGAAAACAAGACGAAATATATGTATATGAGCCGCAATAACCAAAGCAGAGACAGAATCGATCAGAACATTACCATCGATGACTTTAACTTTGAGGGCGTTAGAGAATTCAAGTATCTTGGAACAACAATAACTGAAGACAATAACGGATCACAAGAAATAAACAACAGGATTCAGGCCGGCAACAGATGTATTTTTGCCCTCCAAAACCTTATAAAATCAAAACAACTAACACGACGTACGAAGATACAGGTCTATAAAACAATCATATGATCCGTTGTGATGTATGGAAGCGAAACGTGGACGATAACAAAGGCAAATGAAGAGAGACTACGTGTTTGGGAAAGAAAAATCCTAAGGAAGATCTTTGGTCCGGTGCTTGATGAAGCATCAGGACAATATAGGATAAGAACTAATAAAGAGCTTGAAGAACTTTACCCAGACGCCAACATCATAAAAGAAATAAAGTCCAGAAGACTCGAATGGGCAGGACACCTCAGAAGACATTCTGACGAACGAACAGTAAGACTGGTGTGGGAGGAAGTCCCAACTGGAAGGAGACCACGCGGACGCCCTCGTCTTCGGTGGCGAGATAATATAGCAGGAGACCTAAGCACTATGGGCGTGGAGAATTGGATGGAGATTGCTCAAGACAGAAAACAGTGGAGGCATGTTGTCGAGTCGGCTAAAACCCACGAAGGGTTGTAACGCCACGGAGTAAGTAAGTAAGTATAATATTCACATTTTAATGTTGTGTAGAAATCCCCTTTTTTCAGACAGCTGTAATTCAAATAAAAATTATGAGGAATAATTCAATAATATAAACACTACTTGCCAGAAAACACCTTTATTTGCCATTATAATCAAGTAATATAAAGTACCAGTTCTATAAGTAAAAAACTAGGAGTAGAAAATAGTCGATAGTATTAATTGTCAACTTGATGGACAGTGGGCCATTCTGATATTTCCTTCCAAAATGGGATATTGTCACCGTCGATGAATCTTAGTATTTTTCGTGTCTGCAACCTTGGATGCCATTAATGGGCGTTATATGGCTCAGATATGGCACCATTAATGAACTCACTGCATGTGAGGATGTCAGGTTCCGCTATATCGCATTTCATGTGATAGTAAGTTGAAATTTGATATCTTATTTTTCTTTTCGTTGGCAACTTTTATTCCACAGGATGAGTTACTAAGACACGTTTTTTTTATAATAACGTGGCCACCAATTACTGAAGTCGAGAAAAGCATCGTGTCTCAGCAGATGTACTCGAAATATTGACGGGTTTTTAGAAGCATTCATTATCACATTAAGAATTTCTTCTATCAGATACAGCCTGTCAATTTTCTTTAGCTTCATCTTGATCAAGGCAAAATCTCGATCACACGGCATGTATGAGTGACCCCTAATCGGATAGAGTAATTCAACGCTGTCAAATTTAACTAGTTCAACAAGGGTTATGATAAACCTTGCAATAGGATGGTTTTTATTTTGACCAGCACAGTTATTAGCAAAAATTTTCAATTTTTTTACGTGAGGGTCACATAAAATGTATGTCTCAATATAATTACTCAAAAGACTTAAAATCTCGTTTGGGCCTTTGCCACTATCTCCTTCGTGGTAAACATAGCAGACCATCGTTCCATCTTTCAAATTATGAATTCCGAAAACACTAACTGTTAATTTTCTGTAATAGTAGAGATCTTGCACAGGTATAATAGGTAAAGATATATTGGCCATGCAATCTATTGCAATTGTTGCAGTTGTTTGGTCTTTATCCTCCCGTTCTACTCTGAGGTAATTATAAAATTTTTTGCTCCTTCGCTTATGAACTAGCAACTCAGCAACAGCCACTCTTTTTGCGTTGTCATTTAAAAATTTATTTTTAATTTTTAGTGATAACTCTTCACAAGTTATACATGCATCCTGCTGAGGTTGGCCGAATTTGAGATCCAAATTTTCTTTAAAGTATCTCCAAAAAGATTCATAACTAATTTTATGATCAGCGTGTTTAACTTTGTACATGTCGTACATTTTCTGCACATTAAGTGTGGAATCAAGATATTGCATTTCGTGAGAAGTATAATGAGCTGTTTTAGTGGGGTACGAAGCAATGTGTTTATGTACTTCCGAAAGTAGTTCAGTTGGTATTTTATTCTAGCTGATACTTTTCTCGCGTCGATCACGAGGAGTTTGCTATTTATGAAGCAGATTAGATAACCGCTCACATCTTTTCTTTGTAATTCCAAAGCTCGCCAAAAATCCTTTTTTACAAATAGCAACTCTACTGCCATTGAGAAGTAAATTGTACGTCACTGTCTTGGATTTAGGCTTTTTGTTTTTATCAGCGGGTAATCGCCGCTTAGAAACAGCACAATCCATAAGGCCTTGCAAGAAAACATCCTGTTCATTTTTATTGGATAAGTTGTGGAATGTGGAGAGGAGCGTGGTCTTCTCCTCACCATTCCAGTGAGACAAACAATTCAACTTGCATCTGAAATAAATGAGACAGATATTAAAACAACTTAAAATAATTGACAGATTAACATAACTTAAATAATCTTAGTAAATTGTGTTAGAATGTCAGCCAAATGCAATGCGAATGATTATTACATTAAGTTACAAAATAAAAGCACAATAAATTGAAGAGTATTATGGCTAAAACTGCTACTTGCCCACATTCTAAGGCGGGAACAAGAGCTAGTATCTCCTTTCCGGCAGCATTGATAAAAGAAACGCCGCGAACTCTTACATCACGATATTTATTTCGTGCTTATTTATAAGAATTCACAACACCCTTTTTTCTTATGCAAGGTGTATCCGAATCACTATCACTACTATTTGCTACGAGCCATTGCAAACAAAGTTCGAGATATGATACAATAACACCTTTCTTATAAATAATTCAAGTCGAACTAGGGCGAACACCGCTGTTGTCTTTACTGGTAGTCCAGTCGTGCTGCCGTGCTGGTATTGAAGAGAAAACATGCGCCGACACGAGCGGCGCCTCTGTAAAAAGGAAACTTCTGCTGTAAAAGTCCCCTTTTTGCAGTTAAAGAAAAATTTTAGCCGCCATTTTTTATATACTTTGAATAGACACAGAAGTCCCCTGTTTGTTAAAAACGATGTGTTTACGTGTAAAGAACGCAATAATAACATAAAGTAAATTTATGAAAATTTGTTGGAAGTCCTCTTTTTGCAGTTAGCAGTTCATATAAAGTACCTATATAAAAAATAATAATAAGCATTATAAAATTTAGAGATTAGGACAGTATGATTAACTCTATAGAAAAGCCTTCGAAAAGTCGGTGTAAACGACATCACCTGGTCATACCATTCAAGAGCGTCGAACAAAAATTCTTATAATACTAAAAGATTGGTAGTAATAGAACGTCCTGGAATAAAACCATGTTGGTCGAGCATTAAAGTAGGATTCAATAATGGACCAAGTTTTGCAGCTACAATACCTTCAAAAGGTTTAGCAAAAACTGTAATTGTAGTTATAGCTCGGTAGCTTTCAATATTTTCTCTATTGTCACCTTTTAGGACTGGGGTAATATAACTTATCTTTCATATCTCTGGAAAGACACATAAACTCAATAATAAACTAAATATTTTTTGTAAAACATAACTCAGAATAAATCTACAATTAAATATGAACAAGGGGGATATATTATCAGGTCCACAACTTACTTTTATATTAATCTTAGATATCAATTCATATACATCTAATACAATAATATCACAAATTTCAACCCAAAACACTATTATCAGAGTTTACAGCTAGATAATCGGTATTACTAGTAACATAAATTGAATTAAAAAATTTACTAAACAAAGTTGCTATATTTTGGGAATTATTAGAAGTTATATCCTCATATTTCATTGTGTTTAGCAAATCAAAACATTTTCTTTTATTATTTACTTAATTCCAAAAATCTTTATTACCATTCATAGCAGTTTGTAAATTATTTAAGTGAATCTGATGACATGTTTTGTAACAGTCCCTAAATTCTTGACGCAAATTAGAAAAAAAAATCATAATTCTCCTTAGATCAGGTCATTTTGTATTTTGCTTGAGCAATGTTCTTTTGAAATAATATATGTTTTAAATGAGGAGTGTACCATTTCGGAAATTTTGATTTTTTCCATCTAGTTTTTTGGTACAAATACATTAATGAAATAATCGTAGCTAAGAGATTCTAAAATAACATTTCCAATAATGTCAAATGAGAAAGGTGGATGATAGCTATCGCATTTTAATAAAGATCGATCAGCAATTTTTAAGTCAATCTTATTTATAGTAGAAAAAATAAGATCCAAGAAACTACCATTACAGTTTGGTACCTTATTTAATTGAAAGAGATTTAAAAAAGCAAAAGTTTTTGAAATACATTCAATTTTGTTAGTAATATTTGAAATCGGTCTTGAACCATATTCATCATTTTCCCAATGAATATTTGATAGATTAGAATCACCAAGTAAATATACCAAACTGTACTGTGTTTCACATAAAATACCTTCTACACAATTTACATAGTCTTTATACAAACATAATGGAGAGTTTGGAGGTAAATAAACACATTTCATAAGACACTTTTGTTTTCCAAATAAAAGTTCAACAAAAATACATTCAAAATTTTTATATTAATGATTTACTAAAACTGGAGAAATGTCTATACTATACTATCACATAATGAGGGCTCAGTAAATGCCAGTATATCATAATCATTCGATGTTATCTATTCAGAGAGTTGTTATCTATTCTGACATTTTGATAGTAGACACACTGTAATAACCATTTGAGGCACATGTACAGTACGACCAGGATAGCAATAGACGTGAACTGCGCGTTAACCGTTGTAGGGCTGTAGAATTCATTTGTGGGTGTAAAGCAAAATACCGAATTATGTCCTACGTCACAACATAACCAGCATAAACCCAATCTTGCTTTACACCCACAAATGAATTCTACAGCCCTACAACGGTTAACGCGCAGTTCACGTCTATTGCTATCCTGGTCGTACTGTAGGTACATCCAGATGATCGTCTTGTTACGAACATGCATTCAGCGTGGCTCGCCTAACGTTTGCATCTCGAAGCATCTCAGGCATCGAGAACCATGGATAGATCTCTCGACCGTAAGAGAATAATCCGTCACGTATTTGAGTGAATTAGAATTAGAGGTGGGAACTTTCTAGAACATAGTAACTTTGGTATAGATATGTAACGAAATTAGGAGTTAAGTTAGTTGATAAGACAGTACCAATCTGTAAAGTTATAAATAAATATATTTATATAAATTCGAACCGCTCGTTTTATTTAATCTCGCTACAGTTGGTGTCCGGTGTGAGATTTGAAAATAAATGCAGCAGTGACTTTTAAAAAAGACTTTTAAACTTTTGAAAAGTATTGTTCGTCAGGAACATCCGCGTATTTCGGTAGTGATCTTTGTACGAAAGAACAATTAAAATAAAAGTACGTGTGTGCCTGATCAAAGATGCTGCTAGTAGAACTTTCAGTGAAACAGTTGCGTGAGCAACTAGAAGAACGTGATGAAGACTGTAGCGGGTCCAAGAAGATACTCCAAGAACGACTGAAGACTATTCTTAACAAGAATGGAGACGACCCAGAGACCTTTCAGTTCCAGTCAGCAGAAGAAGCCGTTTTAACTAAAATAATTGATGGAAAATTCGAGACGACTGTTCCAAAAGATTCGATGAAACGTCTCAAATGATTGAAGAATCTTAAAAAAAATGATGAAAGATTCAATGTAACATCTCAAATTATTAAAGAAGTAGCTAGACAAAATGACGAAAAACTCGAAAATGTGTCTAGAAGATTTGACGGGAAATTTGAAAATGTTTCTCAAATGATAGAAGAAACTTCTAAACAGAATTATGAGAAATTTAAAGAAGTCTCAAAAACATTCGATCAGATGCAGAAAAATGTAAACAACGTAGAAGAGAAAATCAAACAATTAGAGACCATGATAACTAACACGAAAGTCCTACCACTAATTAATACGGTAGCTTTAGATCCGGTAGTGAAAGAAGAATCACCTAGAGACGAAATGACACATCATATGAGATTCAAATTGCCACCATTTGATGGAAAGTCTTCTTGGTCCATATACCTTAGACAATTTGAAGCTATTGCGACAGCCAATCATTGGACAGAACAAGAAAAGGCTGTTTCCTTGACTGCTGCTTTACAAGGTGATGCTGCAGATATCCTAAGATCGATTTCCAAGGGTCAAGAAAAATGTTACCAGACCTTGTTCACTCGACTAGACAAACGTTACGGAGATGCCCACCTACAACAAGTCTATAAGGTGCAACTAAGAAGTAGAATTCAACGAGCAAGTGAGAATTTGCAAGGGTTTGAAACAGATGTTGCTCGAATAGTGCGGTTGGCTTATCCGGAGGTGCCAGTACATTTTGGAAGAAAGTGCCGTAGATACCTTCGTCAATGGGTTAAAAAAAAGTGAATTACAGAAAGCTTTACGACTAGCAAGACCGAAAGTTCTAGATGAAGCGCTCGCTATTGCCTTAGAACATGAAACAGCTAGTCACACTTCACGAAGCCATCGAGTAAGAACCATTGAAGAAGGCGACGAACCAAACGATGAACGTCTAGAAAAAATGGTACGAAAAATAGTTCATAACACGATGCCAAAGAGACGCGAGCCCAGATGTTGGAATTGTGGTGACGTAGGTCACATTCGCCGTAATTGCAAGAAAATGATACAACAGTCGGAAAACTAAAACACAGCCCCCATATTAACTGTGAACATTACGTCCTCCGGTGGAATTCATAGCTTGTACATCGAGGGCCGCATTAATAATAAATGTGTATCGTTTTTGGTAGATACAGGTGCAACAAGAACTATAGCATGGCCAGAAGTAGTACCAGACCATCTTAAATTATCGCCTGCAACAATAAAGCTTAGAACAGCAACTGGTGAGATAATTAATACATATGGCGAGGTGAATATGTCAGTATCCATTGGCCAGACCACAGTGAAACATCGAGTATTAATTGCAGAGATCTCCGACGAGTTTATATTGGGGATGGATTTACTACGGAAAGTTGGGGCTGTATTGAATGTCAAAGATGGAGTTCTCGAGATCAGTGGTGAAGAGTTGCCGTTTCATGAAGACAAAGAAGATGCTATTAGCTTAATAACTACTTGTGACGTAACAATACCCGGTAATAGTGAGAAAATTTTGATGGCCAGACCTGATGGTTACTGCCGAAAGGGAAGTTTAAGGATGGTCTAAGATGTGAACAATGCCTAGCAAGTGAGTTCCTAACGGCAAAAGCTTTGGTGAGAATTCGAGATATCGTTCCTATAAGAGTTATAAATTTAAAGGGAACTGGTATTAAGTTAAGTAAAAGAACTTTGATCGGACAGTGTGTTCCCGTGGCTTTGATTTGTTCCATGAGTACTAATGAGACACCGTCGAAATCTAAGTATCCAAAGGAGCTTGTTGAGACGATAATTAAAACATGCCAAGATCTTGATGATGAACGAACTAAAAAAGTGAAGTCTATGCTGATAGAATTTCAAGATGTTTTTGCCATTGATAAGAAGGATAATGGTAAAACAAGCATAGTAAAGGATAAAATTGTACCGGAGACGCTCAGATCATTTAATTTTTATGTAAATATTTTTCTAAAAAAAAACCTAATGATTTGGGTAATATTGCGAGTCGTGATCATATTTTTTTAATTTGAAAGTTGCATGGGCAAATTAGTTTCAATTTTATATATTTGGATCCAATTTTTGCCCCGATATCAGATTTATTGTATTACTTAATATATTTTTTTAAGGTGAACTACTATAAAATATTTAACCAGATATTTGAATTTTAAGAAAAATTTGCTTTTTTTCTATTATTACAAAGTAGGCTTTAAAAAAAGTTACTAAAATAAACTAAAGTTTAATTATTATTTAATACTATCAAAGTATTGGTAATTCATATTAATTTAGAAATAATAACATTTTTGTTTTCTTATCGAGTCTAGTTCTTTTATTTGATACTTGTCCAGCTTTTGAAAACAGCCTTTCACACGGTATTGAGGAAGCCAGAACACATAATTTTTCTTGTACTATTATTTATAAAGTGTGAGTAGTATTTGTGTTGTCGCCACCAGTTTAAAGGATTTTCATTTCTTGGTAAAATGTCATCACCCAAAAATCGTTCAAAAACCTTAATAATGGCACGAGATTTGCTAATTACCTGAGGTTGAGCTACTGTCGCGGACTTGTTAAAAGAGCCCCAAATTAACAGTTTATCACAATCAGTGGAAATAGTTAATTTTTATTTCAGGACATACAGTTCTTCTGCATAGTTTTCTCAAATTGCCGCTGTAACACATTATTTGCCATTCTCACATTTTTCACCTTAATTTATTTCAGAAAATCAAAACGTTTTAAATCTTTTGTAGAATTTTCGAATGGTTTTGACAGAAGCTGTAGAGAAATGTAAAGAAATAGAAAGACTACAAGCCAAGCATGACAATTTTAATGTACACAAAAAGGTAAAAGAAATACCGGGTACTTTTAAAAAGCGAACACAAATGAAACTCATAGACACCAATGGAAAATTAATCATTAACACCCAAGAGATGAAAAACAGATGGAGAATATATTTGGAGACACTTTTTCTAGACCAAAGAACGGATTATAGGCATCCATTTTCAGAGAGGATGACGGGCCCGGACATACTTAAATCCGAGGTAGAAGAAGCAATAAAACGGATGAAAAGCAGGAAAGCTGTAGGGCCTGATAATATCGAAGCTGAATTTTTAAAACTCTTGGAGGAAGAAGGAATAATTTGGATCACGGCTGTCTTCAATAAACTATACAATACAGGAATCATTCCTGATAAATGGCTAGAATCAGAATTCATAGCGATACCTAAAAAACAGGGGGCTAAAAAGTGCGAAGAATATCGAACAATCAGCCTAATGAGCCACATGTTGAAATTGTTTCTTAGAGTCATCCATGAAAGAATTTATAAGAAGTGCGAGGAACAAATATCGGACAGACAGTTCGGCTTCATTAACGCAGTGGGTACCAGAGAGGCACTTTTCGGAGTACAGGTACTGATTCAAAGATGCAGAGACGTTAACTGCGACGTGTACGCGTGCTTGATCAACTATGAAAAGGCATTTGACAGAGTTCAACATCAAAAGATGATGAAAAATTTTAAAAGAGGCAGACCTGGATGACAAAGACCTCAGAATAATTTCAGACTACTGGAATTTTACTAATTTTTACTGGAATCAGAACGCATACATGAAAATTAACGGAGAAGAAACAGATCACATAAAAATACTACGTGGAGTTAGACAGGGATGTATCCTATCGCCGTTGATATTTAATATGTACTCAGAGAAAATTTTTAACGAGGCTCTTTACGGAATAGACGAAGGTATCCTTCTAAGTGGTGAAAGAGTAAACAATGTTAGATATGCCGACGACACCATGGTGATAGCAGATAGTTTAGAGGGACTTCAGAGGCTAATGGATAGAATAAACGAGTACAGTCAACAGTACGGACTAAACATTAATTCCCACAAACGAAACAACTGATTATCAGCAAGTAGAATATAAATAGGGCTCATCTATACATTAACGGGACGCAGATAGAGCGAGTAAAACAGTATTGTTACCTGGGAACTATTATTAACAAACAGTGGAGCAACTTACAGGAAATAAAGTGCCGCATAGGAAAGGCAAGAACAGTCTTTAACAAAATAAGCGCCATCTTTAAAAGTCACAACGTATCCCTTGATACCAAAATGAGACATTTAAGATGCTATGTTTTCTCTGTGTTGTTGTACGGGGCGGAGGCATGGACGCTCACAGACACCACTGTTAAAAAACTTGAAGCATTTGAGATGTGGCTTTATAGAAGAATGCTGAGAATATCATGGACAGCAAGGATCACGAACAAGGAAGTTCTAGGAAAAATTAAGAAGGAACCAGAGATTGTTTTTACGATCAAACGCATAAAATTGCAATATCTGGGACACATTATGAGAAATCAGCACCATTATTCCCTGCTACAGTCTATATGGCAAGGTAAAGTCAAAGGTAAGCGAGGACCCGGTAGAAGGAGAATATCATGGCTGCGGAATTTAAGAACATGGTTTAAGAAAACCTCAACGGAGCTGTTTCGAGCCGCAGCGAGCAAGGTTATGATTGCCAATATGATTTCCAACATCCGAAACGGATAGGAACCAGAAGAAGAAGAAGAAGAAGAAGATAGAATCTAGATGCTACATAAATGTTTAATATTTTTTCAATTAGGCTACATTCAGAATAGGAAGTTCTATCAATGAGCTCTAGAAATCTTTGCAACATATAAAAAGTAGAGTTTTAACAAGCTAGAACATCATTAAGCAATTTTCCAGGTTACGCTGGTTACGACCATTACCCTCATTAGCCGTATTATAACTCTTTTGGAAATGAGTTACAATCGTCTTAACTTGACAAAAAAGTTGCTCAATTAATGTTATTTGCATTTTAATAAGGGCATTATTAGAAACTGTAAGCAATATTTTGTTTTCTACTGAATATTGAGTAAACGAAACAAGTACGGTCGCATGTCGCCGCCTACCAAGATTATTTTTCTATTTGTTTCATTTCAGAATAATTAAAACAGATATATTACTAGTTTATGTCCATTTTTAAAAATTAACAACGAAATACACGTACTTTTTTGCATTGGAATAAAGGGCGATTCCAGGACGTTCAAATATGCGATTTTAAATTCGTGGGAGAAGTTTTACAAACTTCATCAACGGGTTTAAAAAAGTGTCACACTTCACTCGCTTTCCATTTTAAAGACATTTTTTATTTAAAAAAATAAACAAACACCAAATCCATAGTAATATCTAACAATGCATGCTTCTTCCTCTAAATACAATTTACTAATAGGCCACCAGAAAAATGACTATTCAGGTCTACTTAATACTTAATGTATCGGTTTATTTTTTTATTGATTTAATTGTTCAAAGTATATTTGCAATGTCTGGGACACGTTATGAGAAATCAGCACCGTTACTCCCTGCTACAGTCTATATTGCAAGGTAAAGTCAAAGGTAAGCGAGGACCCGGTAGAACAAGAATATCACGACTGCGGAATTTAAGAACATGATTAAAGAAAACCTCAACGGAGCTGTTTCGAGCCGCAGCGAGCAAGGTTATGATTGCCAATATGATTTCCAACATCCAAAACGGATAGGAACCAGAAGAAGAAGATATTTAATTGTTTAAAGATAAGTATTACAATAGAAAACTTTAAACTAGTCATAAATAAATTATACCTATTTTTTTAGTCACCACTACATAACGGTACCAGTGCCCCGTTATTTAGCTTATTCGTATACAGGTATATCTCGCACATCCTGCACATCGCACCAAATGTTGTAGAACCGGTATCGTACTATCGCCTTCATAATTTCTATTGCTATTCAATTCGCATATTCTTATAAATAGCTATATTCAGAATTAATGCCTTTTTATTTTTCCATAAGAGTTGCTAACTGCGCTTTTCAAATAGAAGCTATAAAATCGCCGGTTGTTATAAATTACTCATCACTAAACTGGACTATTATGCATCCATATATAGAAGCAAGATCAATCACTAAAGACAACCCCATTCTATTCCTGATCCCAAGCCAATCGTTTTCTGCACCATTTAATATGATTACGTCGATATTCAGGGATAAGAGGTAGTGACCATTGAATTGCAATAGAACTGGTAGTGAAGAAGCGTTCTCTTAAAGCCATCAACCTTGGCGACGATCTTGACGCTCTGTTGTTCTTTGACGCCTCCCTGTGCCCCCTAATCTTCGTGATCGGTCATCTTGACGCCATGCCCGATAACATCTTATAGCGCCTTCACACGATCGGCGATTGCCATTCTACGATCGGCGATTGCCATTCTACAGATCATCGCGGACATCCGATGAACACGGACGGCAACGCACTACAGATAGAGCTCTTCCTAAGGTCCGTGATAGTCTCTACTTTTGTTTTTTTCCATTTGTATGTCGACATTAAATTGTCGCTCTTCTTTTTTAAGGCTTTAATCGAAATAGTACTATTCTTTAATTGGTTGTTTATTCGGTTCCAAGCATCGTATATGTCGTTCCGGTTATTATACTCTGGCGTCGTAGAATTCCATAAACTTGGTTCATTTTGATGCAAATTAAAAGTAACTTTGTTTTTCCATTCCATTTTTTAGCAAAAAACTAATAAAACAAATGCAAAACAACTTTGACAATACTATAGAGAACTTTTCGTGTCAGAAAATAAACTATCTGTTAAAACACGGACGTGCTCGTATCATATCGTACCTTTGATGTTACCGACTCTCGATAGATACGACGCACCACTACAGACGTGCACGGACGACGGACGAGATATTTCCCACGGTGCGTAAGTGCGAGCTGGTCTGCGTCCATCGCCGATCGTGGGAACAAGCCTTTAACTAGGGATGTACCGGATCGAATACCTGACCAATCCAGCCGAAACCGGAATTCCTACCGCTAACCGGACCGGACTTTTACAATTGCTATCTACTCAAACTTGTAACTCAAACAGATGTAATGAAAATTTCTGCTTTAGCTTCTTAGTTTCATTACGTATGCAAATTTTGCAGATCTATTGTAGCTATGCCAAAATATTTATAAAACTGGCAGCGACAGTGTAGTAATTTTAATTCATTCTGCTGTTTCTCTTGCAGTAAACGGAAGAATCCCGACCCATTTCATTTTTCATTTCACTTACGATTTTCATTTTCAGTAATGAGTCGTGTTTTGCAACACTGACTGTACTGAAATTAGCATAATTTAATTAGCATTTATATTTTAATAATTATAATATTTTAATTTCCTTTACTTTACTTTATTTGTATTTATTAATTCCTTAACATTCACTTTCTTTTTTCTATTTTTTCTTCAGAAAATAGTTGGCACCCTCTCTCTCTCTTTTGGGTATACTATATGTTCTTTTCTATGTTGACAGAGCAGCTAATTCCGTCATAGATACATGTTCTATATGTGTTCTATTGCATCTGTGCTATACTTCATTGTACTCACAACTTTGGTCTTCCACTTATTTGTGGTGTGTCTTTTTTGTGTGTAGTTGGAATTTATAAAAAAGGTAAAAATTATTATAAGGTTCATTTTATGGTCTGCAGAAACCTCTTGGGGTGAATACTTTCATTATAACCTATATTTCTAGATCTGACAGTATTTTCAATATTCATAACCTCACTTCTTCCAAAGCCACGTGTTCGATTTTATGCATATAGGTGTCTTACAAAACTTAAATAATTTTAATAATAATTATATTCCACTTTATCCACAAAAAAAGCCCAAATCAACTGAAGGACAGTGGTTCGGTGAAGAGTGGCGTAATATAACAGAGAGAAAAAATAATGCATACCAACGACTACAACAATGACAAGAACACGAAAGGCAGAGGAGGAATATAGAATGGTAAGGAGCGAAGAGAAGAAATTACATCGCAGAAAGAAAAGAGAACACATAGAAAAAGAACTCCAAGAAATGGAAGAACGAAATAAACCATCAGAAAACAGAAAATTCGACCAAAAACTTGACAAAAATAGAAAAGAATTTAAACCAATAACAATGATGTGTAGAGACAGAGAAGGAGATATAGTAACTCAACAGAGTGAAATACTACAAAGATGGATAGAATTCTTCAAAGATAAGTTTGAAAAAAATGAAGATCCACTATATGATGGAATTATACTGGATCAAACAGATACCAGAGAAACAACCCCCAATCAGTAGCTGAAATGCAAGAAGCAGTTACCAGACTGAAAAACAACAAGTCACCTGGATTAGACAACATTAGCGCAGAATTAATAAAGGAAGGTGGAGCTATTGAAAAACTAGAATACCGGAGTAATTATCCCACTACATAAAAAGGGAGATCGGCTTCAATGCAAAAACTACCGGGCAATAACGCTACTGACTGTGGCATATAAAATACTGTCAAAAATACTACCGATTGAGACCATATGCGGAACAAATAGTTGGGGGATATCAATGTGGTTTCCGCAGGCAGAAGTCCACAATAGATTAGATCTTCGTCTTAAGGCAAATCTTGGAAAAGACTAGTGAATTTAATATAGACACACATCATCTTTTCATTGACTTTGAGAGTGCCCATGATAGCATCCATCCAGATTTTCTGATCCATGCACTGAAAGAGTTTAATATACCAACTCAACTCATTGATATAGTAAAAGAAACACTTAAAGTACAAAACAAAATTCGAATTCAAAACGAACTAACAGATACAATCCATATGAGAACGGATCTACGACAGGGAGATGCCCTATCTTGTATTCTATTCAACATCACATTAGAGAAAATAATTAGGGAGTCAAAAGTCAACACTAGAGGAACAATAATAATAAAAAGTGTACAAATATTGGCATGTGTAGATGATGCTGATATCATAGCTAGAAGCTAAAGAGAGATGATAGAAGCATTTAATGCTATAGAAAGAGCGGCACAAAACAGTGGCCTAAACATTAATGAAATAAAAACCAAATACATGAATTCCAGTAAATCAACAGGCCAAAGAAACCTACAGAATCTGACAATATGAGACTATAACATTGAAAGCGTGAAAAGTTTTACATATATAGGGGAAGGTTTTACATATAAATGAAAATGACATATGGCGCAAAAGATATAACTTTGAACTATACACAGCGTACAATGAATCCGAGATCGTAACATCCATAAAGATCGGACGTCTGCGCTGGATGGGCCATGTTGAACGGATGTTGGAGACTGAAACGCCAAAACATATAATGAGGCAAACACCAGTAGGGAGAAGGTCAAAGGGAAGACCCAAACTTAGATACATGGAACAAGTGGAACAAGATCTGAAAACACTTAAGATTACCACCTGGAAAAACTAAGCAAAGAACAGTTTGCCACTTTATCCGTGCTATCTGCTATTTGTTTAATTGTGATTTTGTAAAATAATTGGCACGGAAGTTAACCCCCTTTGATGTCTCGGTAATACACTCTGTGTTATATTCTAGTTTATGGAATAATTTATATATAATTTATTGGTACTAGTGTAGTAAGACGGAACGATGCCTACGGAGATGAAATTTATATCAATGAATTCTCCTTAAAACTACAAAGCGGTTCATCAACTTGAAATCTGCTCATTTAGTGACAATCCATCCAACCACCATCAGGAGCCATCAACAACTTACCCTATCAACCACGTGAAGCCATAAGTATCAATTTCAAATTTGTTTATTGTAAAGCAATAGGCAGGGTTTGCTTGTGCAAAATATTATTATTTTGTTTGTTTTATGCTAAATAAACATGATTAGTTAATTCATTGTTTTATTTGTTACCGACTAAATTTTCATTGTTTAATTCATAGTTTAAGACAAGATGGATTCACACTTGAGAGACTGAGCTAGGCGAAGCTTAGACGATAAGCTCCCATAGTTGATTAAAGTATTATTTTATAATAGTATTTGAATTCTCTTTGGTAGTCTTATCATTACAAGTGGTTAGCCAATTAAAAAAAAATTAATAAAAAACGAAAAACCAAATTGATATTCCTCAACTTCTAACCATTTATTGTTTTTGTCAGGATAAGCCTGTATTCCAAATTTTATTAAAATATAATAATTCATAATTTGTGTTCAGATTTGTATGTAACTTAATATTTATTGACTCTAACCTATCTCCAATCATTTTGAAGTCTAAGATGAAAGTTATTTTGAAAGAGTGAATATTAGAAGTTATATGAAGTTCAATAACGTATAATCTTTTACTATTGAAATATTCCCCTGAAAAATCCACGTTATCCATTTTTAAAAATCAATTATTTTACAAATTACTCTTTCAATTTCTTTAGTGCAATTACATGTTTTATATTATTCCTTAACAATTATTTGGAATATAAAACTTCTTTAAAGTTTCGTGTTATTGGTAATAAGCCTAATAACACGTAAAGACTTAATAATAAAATTTGGTGAAAAATACTTCTAATAACACTAAATTTAGAAAATTGGACAATTATTTTGCGTATAAAACAACAAAATTTAGTATTTTATTTTCATTATCCAAAAAAGATTTCCACAATGGCTACGAAAAATGTGCTGTTGGATTTTAAGAAATTTTATTTAAGAGATATGAGATTGCTGAATAATCTTGGCGTGTATGTACCAGTAGAAAAAAGTAAATATCCTAAGCTTTTTGCATTTTATTGCTTCATGGTATTTTTCTTTTTTATGGGTTTACTAAATGGAGCTCAGTACTTGTACACTTTTATCAACGCACAAAGTATTCGCGATTTTGCAGGTAAGATATCATTTTTTTTTATTTTATTGCTTATTTTAAAAACTTGAAACTATATTGAAATAAAATAAACTCCTGGATAAAATTTAAAGCTTAACCTTTTACTGTAACTTGTTTTACTTGTTGTTTTCACTCATGAAATATACGAACGAGTATTGTACTGTACAAGAAGCTTATTAGACCAGCTCCGATCGGGTTGAGGTTGGTTGTAGAAATCAGAAGGTTGTTTATAACTAAAATTTAAATACTTTCAAGTTGGAAAAGTTGTTGAAATATTAGGAAAAATTTTAGAGCAAAAAATGGACAATCCCTATTGTTCAATATTTTATCCTCAATATCTCGGAAAGTATCATATCTAAGACAAACGGATATGGATAAAATTATTTTGCCATTAAATTTCCTTTCAAAAATGTCCCAAACTTTGTTATAAAAAATTTAAGCATAAAAATGTAATCTTTTTGTTATTTTTGCATGATTATTGTGCAAACAAGAGTAAAGAAAAATAATAGTATATTACATAACGAGAGTTGTAAGAAGCTTATTACATGCGAGTAAAAAAGTTGCGAGCGAGCCGCGTAGCGGCGAGCGCAGTAATTTTACAAGCATGTAATAAGCTTACAACTCAAGTTGTGTACTATACTTTTTCTACTATTATTTTCGTTTATAAAAATAAAAATTAAATTACCACTATATTTACACTGACAGATTAATAATTTTTAATCTGTCAAAATAACGTCTGTTAGTTCGTTTCCATGGTAACTCGACCAACTGACTTACGAGGCTTATGTGATTTTGACACATTTTTATACAACTGAAGCGTAATTTTTTTTATTACGTGCTAGTCATTACGTGTCAGTATCTGTTATGATGCATTTACTTAGCATCCAAATAGTAGGTAATATACAATTTACTAGTAAGAGAGTAGAAAAATAAGATTTCAAACCAACCTTGAAATATTAAAATTGGGTAATATGGGTAACTAGACGATCCTGTGAAATTTTTATAAAGAGGTTATACAAGACTGGTTTATTATTTATTGAAATTTGTTTTTACCATAAAGTGACACAGGTGTTAATGTATTAAATCATTGGTCACATTTAGATACTATAGTTTATTTTTATGAACGAGGGAGTAATTAGCATAATTTTAACTGGTCTCTCCGACCACTCCATGGGCGTGCTCAAGATTAATTGAAAAATTACTTTGAATAATTGTAAAAAATAAATGAATTATTTCAGTGGTATAAAGTGTTATGTGTATGTAAACAAAAGTGACCTCTTTTATCCACACTATATTAGAACTGACTGGCCTACATTAAAAAGGGTTTTAAAAAATTCACATTTTTTGTAATTTTTAAAAATTACAAAAGAGAAAAAGAATTTTTAAAACCGTCTAAGGTATGTTAAATAGATGAATAAAAATATTAATATAAAACTTACAGCTACTTGTTACAAATCCAAATCAGATTCAGAAGATGAACTTTCAGAACCAAGATTTATAATAACTTGCTCGATCATTTTATCAGTAATATTGTCCAGCTTCCACATTTTTTCCTCTTCTTTAATAGTGTGATTTACTGCCTTTTCCCAGTTTTCAGGTTTTACATTATTTACGGCCTCCAAAAACAACTGTTTAACATCATGAATTTTAAAAGTGGTATTTTTTCTTGAAACTTCACTCTTTATCTGTGCCCATACCAGTTCAATCGGGTTTAATTCACAATGATATGGTGGGGATCTAAGTACTGTCATTCCACGATTTTTGGCAATTTCATTAATTTCGTATTTTTTAAATTTTTCTTTATGAAGGGCACACAACGAATAAAGTTCCTTTCTTATAGATCCGGGATGGTACGTAATATTTTTTGAACTCAGCCAAATCTGCAAGTCTTTTTTTAACCACTTGGTTGTGGGCAGTCCTTCTATAAGTCTGGAGTGATAACTAGCATTATCCATTACTATTACACAGTTCTTAGGAAGAAGGTCTATCATTTGTTCGAACCATTCTTGAAAGACATCAGCGTTCATGTCTTCATGGTAGTCACCGGTACCAGTTGATTCAAAAGTTAATAAACCACTTTCAACAAAACCGTCTGAACTGTCAATGTGTACTACTATCAGCCTGCGTCCCTTTCCTGATGGTGGGTTTAAACCAGTAGATAAGTTATTTACAAAAGCGTGCCTTTGACTTGTAACAGTTTCATCCTGCCAAAATTTATTTGGTGTATGACCCTCGTTGATCCATGTTTCATCAAGATAAAATATTTTTCTTTTTTGGTTTCTCATTTCCTTTATGGTTCTTAGAAAATGTCTTCTCCATATGACAATATCGCTTCTTTCTAATAAAATAGACTTTCTGGCATTCTTTTTCCAGCGGAAGCCCATTTCTTTTAAAAGTTTCCATAACGTACTTCGACTCATTTCTGGGTAATCCTTATCATCTCGAACTGAGACAAGAACTTTATCCAATGTTGGAAATTCTTGTCTAAAGAAGAATTCATGCACTTTCTGTCGAAGTCCTTCTTTAAAATGATATTCTATTTGAAATTTTGTTTCCAGTTTCCCTGGAGCATTACGTGGCATTTGAAAACTACCACATTTCTCTTCTTTAATAACTCTGTAAATCGTAGATTTCCCAACATCAAGTGTACTGCTAACTAACTTAACGGTCTCATCAACACTTTCACATAAACGTTTGTTTGTAAATGATTTAAAACAATTAAATATTAATGTTTTTTCATTAACTGTTAAAGAACCAATTTTTCGGCGTTTACACGGCACTTCCAAATTTTCCATAACACTAGTATACACAATAAACTGCACCTTGTAACTGAAGTACCTACTTTTAGTGAACTGTTAAGAATTTTGAATACGCCACTTGGACCTTCCTACAAAATGGAAAAACCCACTATAACATTTTCTGTGGAATAAGTTTAGAAGGTAATTATCTAGTCAATTACTGTCGTAGATTCCTGGAATTAAAGAATTAAATGTTTGATTGTTGAAACCCTTACTTCGTGGAATGCACTCATTTCAGATAAAATAAAACGTTTTATTTTATCTAAAGAATTAAACTTTATTTTGCAAATAGGTAGGTACTTATTAAACTTTTATTGGTTATATATAACCAATAAAATAAACATCTTACATTTCTTGCAAATTCATTAGTACCTGTTAACCTCCATCACTCCGATACTGGCAACCTTGTTTAGGAATTAGTAACCCTCACAACTATTGTATTCTATTCTGCTCCAACCTTTATACCTGGTGGTCATACTCAATTTAAAATTGTTTTCCTATATACTTCTGTAAACTTGTTGACAAATATCTGTTTTTCATTGAGTCACCCGTATCAACAGTTTAGGGATTTACATACATAATTTATTGTTTTATTACTCTCTCATACATAAAAATACACTATAAGTGTAAATATGGTTTCACAGGTAAGATTCTTCATCACACCCCGTACTTAATTGTAAGGGATTAAATAGAATTAAGTTAATAGGGCTATTTCACAAGCTCGAAAGAATCATTTATAAACTTGTTTTATTTAGACAACGACACCAATCAGGAAGAAGAATACATACATTAAAAGAATTCAAGCACACCTGTGAACTATTAGAAAATAGACATCTTCATAGACGCTGGGGCGTACTTATAGAAGACTTATTTAGGTTATTTTCGTGCATGGTTAGCTATAGGTAAAAAATCTTAAAAAAAATATTCGTCGCCATTCTGTTCGGTTTTTGGCAACATGTTGCCATCTGCTGATTTTTAATATTCGTAAGTCGATTTCTACTCCATCTAACCACCTAATTCGCGGTCGGCCTTTACTTCTTTTTCCTACAGGTGTTCCTGTGGTTAGCTTTTCAGCAATGGTATTTTCTGGCATTCGTATTATGTGTCCAGCCCATCTAAGTCGCTGTGTTTTAATGAACGTTATGACATCTGGCTCATCAAAGAGCTGATACAATTCAAAATTATAACTTATGTGCCACTGCCCTTGGTCGTTTACAGCTCCAAATATTTTGCGGAGTATTTTAGGCTCAAATATTCCCAAAAGTCTTTCATCTTTCTGCGTTAGTGTCCATGTTTCTGCTCCATATGTGAGGACCGGCCTCAGCAATGTTTTGTATATAATAATTTTAGTTCTTCTTTGAATGTTTCTTGAGTGGAAATGCTTTTGGAGTCCATAGTATGCCCTATTTGTAAGATTTATTCGTCTTTTGATTTCTTCGCTTGTTTTATTGGTAGCAGTCAATAGCGACCCAAGGTATGTGAAGTTGTCAACACGTCCAAAGGTATGACTTCCAAAGACTGTTTCTCGTTCCTCATTTGCTATCGGATCCTTTGTAACCAACATGTACTTGGTTTTGTCTTCGTTGATGACTAGACCGACCTGTTTCGCCGCTGTTTCCAATTCTAGGAGATATTGCTCAACATCTCGCTTGCTACGCCCTACTATGTCAATATCATCAGCATATGCTAAGACTTGTATCGATCTATTGTAAATCGTACCGCCATCCCTAATTCGTGTATCTCGGACTGCCTTTTCTAAGGCAATATTAAATAGGAGGCAAGCCAGAGCATCTCCTTGTCTGAGTCCATCCTTTATCTCAAAGGATCTAGAACTCTCTCCCTGTATTCTATCAGTGGCTTTTAAGTTAGACATTGTCATTCTCGTTAGTCGGATAAGTTTCTCTGGTATACCAAACTCATGCATTGATTGGTATAGCACTGTTCTCTTGACACTGTCGTATGCGGCCTTGAAGTCGACGAATAGGTGATGTAATGTAATGTAATGTAATGTTTTCTCGAGAATCTGTCTTATTGAATGAATCTGGTCAATTGTTGATTTTTCTGGAGTGAATCCAACTTGATATTTACCAACTATGCCCACTGTGTAAACTTGCAACCTTTCGTAGAGAATATTTGCTAGTATTTTGTAAGCAGTTGTTAACAGGGTTATACCTCTATAGTTGTCACACTGGAGCTGGTCACCTTTTTTATGTAACGGGCATATCACGCCTTGAGACCATTCACACGGCATGGTCTCATTATGGCAAACAAGAAGTAAAAGCTTATGCAGTGTCTGTAGTAGGGCATCGCCACCATTCTTGTAGAGCTCACTGCAAATTTGATCAACTCCTGGTGATTTATTATTTTTAAGCTTTTTAATGGCTTGGGCAACGTTTTCCATGGTAGGTGGTCTTTCGTTTGGGTTAAAAGGATTCCAATCATTTCGATTTACTAGGGTGTTGTCTGCTTCTTCGATATGATGGCCATTAAATTTTGCATCGAAAAATTCAACCCATCTGTTTAGGATTGAGGCCGTATCATTTAGGATGTTTCCTTCTGCATCCTTACAGCTCCTTATTCTTGGCTTAAACTCTTTGCGCATTTTGTTTAGATTTCTGTAGAACTTTCGAGTTTCATTTTGATTTCTTAGCCATTCTGTGCTTTCCAATTGCTTTTGCTCAAATTGTCTTTTTTTTCTTCTATGTAATCGTTTTTCTTCTCTTCTTAGTGTCCGGTATTCTTCCTTTGCTCTTCTTGTGCATCCAGCTTGATTTGTCTTTAGGTATGCCCTGTTTTTGTTATATGTTGCTTCTTGGCACTCCTTGTCAAACCATTCGTTTTCTTTAACTAGTTTGGTTTTCCTCAATATTTTTGTTGCTTTCTCAGTTATTATGTTTTTACATTTTGTCCACAGTTCCTCTACATTTTCCCCCACCTCGAGGCTCTCCATTTCCTCGTCCATTTGTCTCCTATACTCTCTCGCAACGGTTTCAATGCGCAGATTATCAACATTAATTCTGTCTTGTTTCGTGTGTTTATCTTTCTTTAGGTTTGATATTCTTCCTCTGATTTTTGCCATTACAAGAAAGTGGTCACTGTCAATGTTTGGGCCTCGGTAGCTTCTGACGTCTATGAGATCGGAAAAGTGCCTTGCATCTATCAGGATGTGATCTATCTGGTTAATGGTTTCGTTATCAGGGGATTTCCATGTTCCTTTGTGTATCATTTTATGGGGAAATCTTGTTCCTCCTACTATCATGTTTTTATTACTTGCAAAGTTTATTAGTCTCAACCCGTTATCATTTGACTCTTCATGTAAGCTCTCACGTCCTATAGTTGGCTGGAAAAATTGCTCTTTGCCAGTTTTTGCATTAAGATCCCCAGCAATGATTTTCACGTCATGACGTGGACATCGATCATATTCTTTGTCTAAGGTGTCATAGAATTCATCTTTTTCATTATCCCCCTTTTCTTCCGTAGGTGCGTGTACACTAAGTAAGCTATAATTAAAGAATTTTCCTTTAAGACGTAGATAACATATTCTGTTGTTTATGGGTTTAAAGTTAAGGAATAATTGCTTTGCTTTTTTACTGACTAGAAAACCACTGCCAAACTCGTGTCGACTGCTATGTCCGCTATAGTATATATTGTAGTCTCTTTTCTCGATGATTCCTGAACCAGTCCATCTCATCTCTTGAATCGCTACTACATCGGTTTCATTTTATCAAGGTCTTGTGTTAGCAGTCTTAGAGCACCTGGGGCATAAAGGGTTCGTACATTCCATGTGCATATCCGTAAATCGTTATTCCATTGTCGTTTGCTAGGTCGTCGTGAATTAAACAGTCCGGCTTTTCCACTTTGTGCTTTCATAACAATGAGTTTTTTTAAGGGAAGAGGTCGTTAACATTTTGCCCAACCCCCTAATCTTCGAAGGACCATTTCTCCCACTCTCGTTTGCCCTGACTCTGCTTCCCACTGGGGTTGGTTACCACAATCTTCCACAGAGTTGCTCAGGTTACCAAGGTTCACCGCGTGGAGGTGAGAGTTGGAATTGAGTAGGAGAGGCTAGTGACGCTAACAGGATGCAGCGTCATATTTTACGCATCACTACCCCATTTGAACCCTCTACGTGTTATTCACGTATAATTAATCGAGTAATGTAGTGATTAACTGGCAGCAAAATTTGATGTTTGAGACTCAAATTACCAGGATCGATTAATCTTATCAATGCTTAAGATTCCGTTGTTACCTTTACCAATAACAAAATCTTTGTTTTTTAGAGAATTAATTTCTTTTGAAAATTCCGAGAATTGTGTCATCTTAATTATTAAAGTTTGCGAATAGATCAAGTATTGAGCATGTAGCTCGTTTAAATTGCGCTTATCTTTTCCCTTCACCTTGGCGTTAAAAATAAATCGACGAACATATGCAATCACGCGAATTAATTTATGCATCTAGCTATATTTTTCTAAAATATTACTATTATTCAACAAAACTTTCATACAATTTATTGATTGAGGCCTTACCATTTTTAATTCGGGAATTTCGATCGAATCAAAAATCTCTTTTGGCCATGAAGACTGTGTTCGAGATAACCAAGACGGACCGATTTGCCAATAATACGTATACAATAACTGGGCTCAACAATCCCAGCGGATCAAACAATTTTGCGATTTGCGACAACATAGAGCGTGTCGTCATAGTGTCGATGCTTGAAATGCCCGAGCCCCGAGCTATAAAACAGAGTATCATCACGAGAATTCCATTGAATTCCTAATGCCTTGATGGTGGCATCAGGATATAAAGACATATGAGTACGCTCAGCATGTTCATTTTTGATTATCTATAAAAGAGCCATCATTTGATGCCCATTTTCAAAGAAGAGAACAGCCCTTTTTTAACATGCGATAAGATCTTCTCGCAAGGCGGCTGCTTCTTCGCGAATCTTTCCACCAGTGAGAAGATCATCGACACAAAAATCTCTGTTTAATGCAATAGCTGTGAGAGGATGCGCAAACCCTCATCTTGAGCTAATTGCTTAAAAGTCCGAGTTGTCAAATATGGTAATGGAGCAGTACCGTACGTGACGGTATTAATAATTTACGTTTTAATTGACTCTTGTGGATTTTTACAAAACAATTTTTTTTACATATTTAACATTTTACGATACATTTTTTTGCGTCGGCTGCCAATACGAATATATGTTGACGATAACGAAGAAGAATGACAAATTGGTCATCCTGTTGCTTGGGACCGACGATTAATGTATGATTGAGCGATATTCCCGTTGACGTTTTTGCCAAGCCGTCAAAAACTACGCGAGTTTGAGTTGTGAGACTATCTTGTTTTAATACCGCGTAATGAGGAAGATACAATCCAATTTTTTGGCCATTTACGTCATTTGTATCCATGTGAGTTAATTTCTTATACTCAGTCAAAAAAGCAGAATAGTTCAGTTACAAAAGAGGATCTTTGCTAAAACGATTTTCTGGCGAGTAAAAACGCTTTAACGCGCTATTGTATGAATCACCTAATTTCGATTTTTTGTCATTAAATGGTTACCTTACGATGTATCTACCATTAACATCCCGAGTAGTGTGACACTCATAGTACTTTCCGCATGCTTTTTCTTCCGGTGAGAAAACTTTGATGCTTGGAATTTCTTCCATTTCCTAGAAGGCGATTTAAATTGAGTTCCGTCATTGGACTATTTAATGAAAGATGAAACGAAATATTTTGCAATCGAAACGATTTATTTTACAATGATTTATTTTACCTGCAACAATCGAACCCAGATGAGTTTTTTGGAAAACAGCATTAGGCTGATTTTTCAACGATATTTGACCTACACTGAGAAGATTGTAAAATAATTGTACTCCCAAAAGAGCATCTACTTTTGCGGTTTTCCAAACTTGAGGATCAGCTAACACGATATTTTTTGGTATTTCGAGTTGAGTAGGATTTATTTCAATCGACGGCATTGTTTTGCTGATTAGTGGTAAAATCAAAAAGTCAAACCCCGGAAACTGTAATATTAACGGGCTTTGGATCTAGATTTTAAAATTGAGCCACGTATTCGGTAATAAAATGTGCTTGAGAACCAGCGTTTAAAAACACACGACAAGTTGTTGTGGTACTGCTTATAGTTGTGGTTTTTTAAAACTCTATGTATCGTCGTCGCACGGCTTTTCTCTAATGCATTAGTAGTATTGTTTAGACTTGTTTCGGAATTTTCTAAAATAAAAATGCTATTATGGATTTAATCTATTATTAAGTATTAAATTTTTACCATCAAAGTAAAGCAAAGTATTAAGATCTTCATCATAATTTCCTACGATAGTACGTTTCTTCCGTTCAAACATTTTTTCATTTATGACATGACGATACTTATATAAAAATGTATTTGCAGGAGTCTGTCGATCTGGATAAATCAGACTATATTCTCTTCTTGCCGCTTGCTTGTTTTTATTATTTTTTACATAAATTGAGAATATATCTACTTTTTCATCTACAGTATAACCTATTTTGGTATGAGGACTGACAGTTTATAATAAATTATTAATTGTTTCATTTTGAACTGTCAGTTGCATAGCCACCTATGGTTACCATTTTGTAGTACCATATGCCATTATAGAACAAAACTAATGCTACACAATGTTATATATTGGTAATCAGGAAATGCAGGGCTACTTAAAACGATAAAAAAATACAGAGTGTCCCATTTGAAATATTGAAGATGCATTTTATTGGGTACTCCCTGTATACAAACTTTGGTCTGTTGCTACATTGTTGGTCGGTATAGATAAAATAATACAACTTTTATATAAAACTGTTTTAATATTTCCGAAATTAAAGAAAATAAGTGGGGGTCAATATATAATGAGAAACCCGGTACATAATGCAATTTTCAATTTTCCACCAAAAATTTTATTCACATACTTTCCTGACACTTTTTCGAATTGAATGCCACAAGTTACACAACGACTCAATTTTATGTGGAAAATTGGTAGGTTTAATGTTTTTTAGTACTTCATTTCCTCGCCTATATGTCTATTATTTTTACCTTACTCACATAGCATATCTTAAATGGAAGTTTGGTAGCCATGAAATAACATAATTCTAGATTGCCAATTACCAAAAGAACGTAGAATTACCGAACAAAAAAAATGACCCCAAATGTGAAAACAGAGGACGGTGGTGGAAAGAGGGAGAAGCCTATATATAAAAGTGGGTCTTTGTTTGTGCTTACCCTATGATTTTAGCTCATTGAACTATTACTTCGTATCATATTTTGTGGCCTAACACTATTGTAATAAATATACTTTCTTAGGAACTGGATATGTGGCAAATATTTGTTCGATGGCCAACGTAAAATCGTACTATATTTTTACTCAGAGAAAACAAGTAATAAAAATTTTCAATGATCTAAACTGCCAAAGATTTCAGCCAACAACAGAAAAAGCCAAGAAGTTAGCTCAAAAAGGCTTAGATTTCTATTATAAGGTATGTCAGTTTTTGTACTCTATAGCTTTAAGTTTACTAATTGTTAAATCAATTAAATATTGTTCTGCTTTTAAATTTTTTAAATAATAATATTTAAAAATTATTTCAAAATTTTAAATCATATTTAAAAAAATTTTTCGACTTCTCGTTATCCCCTTATAGAAAAATTGTACGACACGCAAAAATTCATCTTCAACTGATGGCTATAAGTTGACACCTTCCTTGACTACGTGTAATGATTATGTTATTTTACTATAACTATAGTATAACTAGAGAAATATTCTGTATTAGTGACAATGTTTTTTATCCGAATAAAAAGGCAGTAGTATAGTTATCACATTTTAAGAGAAAAAATAATTAATTCTATCAGTTGTTGGTTTTTGGTAAAAATCCAAATATTCAATTTAATCTGGATTTTTCTAAACCGATCAATACTTATATCTAAATACTCCAGTATATGACCATTTTGGACTGAAAAAGTTAAAAATTTGGATTTAGGTTCCTTTTACTGATCGCAGGGTTGCTTTTACTTGCGGGGTGAAAGCCACCCCTTCTCGACAAGTTATAAGCAACTTTTATCCTATAGAGTTTTTTTCATTAAATCAATAATTTTTGAGTTATTTGCGAGTTAAAATGTTCATTTTCAAAACCACGTTTTCAGACGGTTTTCACAACTAATTCAAAAAGTAAGTATTTATCGAAAAACTATTTGTTAGCTAAAATATAGACTATAAAAAAAAGTTTGTGTACTTATGAAGCCTGTAGCCCTAGTAGAAGCAGAGTTGTAGCTTATGAAAATTAAGTTCTTATTTTTCAAATTCCATAAGAGTTTGAAACAAATTTGACAAAACTGTTCAAAAAAGGTTCATTTTTGTTTTTTTAAGTTTCTAGCATCAAATAAGATAGTTATGCTCAAAATAAAGTTAGTCACTTTTTTTCGGTTAAAGTATCGTGAAAATCAGCCCCTACTTAGCACCCTAAATAAAATTAATCAATATCGCTTTACTATTTACTTTATGTATGTATTGTTTATATTATCTCTAAGTTTAAGCAGTTTAAAGTGCCTTCAACCGGAGTGACTTAATACATCGGGGTGTTTTGATACCATTCTACGCATTACCCTTACTTCATTTCTAAAATGTAGAGACATCCTCGTTAACAGTTTATATGTCCTTGATTGTCGTTAGAGACTATATGTGAGTCATCTCTATGTCTACTGTTTTTGGCGCCACAAGGCTAAAACACGTGCTTCAGTACCTGCTTAAAACAAAACAAAACACCGTCGTATTTCTAGTGGTCTGTAAACTTTAATCTGTAGCTACGGCTGTTCCTTGCGTTTCTGGGCATATTTAAGTTCCAATGTAAAAGTTTATATCAAATAACGTAAAAACTATGGCAGATATTTAGATGATTCTTTTTTTATATGGAAGGTCTTAAAAAGTTCTAGTGCACTATTTGGTTGTAAATTAATAAATTGTTTAAACAATTTTTTTTTTCAAATATTTTTGGTTAAAATAAACGTAATTTTTTTTTTTTGAAATAGGGCACTACGGAATTTAACCCACTTTCCGAATCTGTTCTTATTTTTAACATAAAGTGTAACACAAAGCAGCTATTTGGTATAAACTTTTTTAAAAATCTCAAATTTTGCTAAATGTAACTTTCTCTCTCGGCTAGTACAGGCTGTCCTTGTCGATAGTTTCTGGATTCACGCCGACGGTTAGGTTGGTTAGGTAAGAAGTATAATACCCTCTTGAAGGTGGGTCATAAATAATGTTGAATAACATTATTAGGGTTTATTTCGACTTTTGACAAACCAGTGTGTTAATTGTTTTTAAAATGGGTAGTTCACGAAGACGTTTATGTTCCGATTGAGTAAATTTTATATAAATAAGCAGTAAGTACCTTTAATTTGATTAAATTTTTATATGAATAGAAATATTTTCTGTTTACTTGTGAGATTTTCCTTCTAAATATTTATACTGTTTTTATAATAATACTATTGTTTCAGTATTTGCTTATATAATAATAATTTATTATGTAGAAACAGCGTAGAATTTTGGTCAATCAGCCAGTATATTTTTTTTTGTATTTCAATCAGAATTATTATTTTCTTTTCTTCTTTACATAAAAGCTTAGAGTAATACTCAAATATTTTGCAGTATTTGAATACGGAATTTGATTATTTATATTTATTGGACAATACCCAAATATTTTGCTGTATTTGAATATGGAATTTGATTATTTATATTTATAGGAATATTTATTTTGATATTTTTATTTTTTATGTTTTTCTTAGTAAAGTTTACATAATATATGAAGTTTGATTCTTCACTTGCTTGTCCAGCCATATTAGTCCAGGGTAATAAGGATTTTCTGTGCCACTCAATAATCCAGGTAGCTGACAACTTTTTTAGTTATTGTAGACCTATAAGAAGAGAACCTCCCTGTTTCCTGCGTAAAGTTCGGAGCCGTTTTTTAATGATTAACAATTTAATGCAAAAAACGCGATTCTTTCGATTTTTGCACCCTATTATTTATTTATTTATTTTTACGCACAACAGACCGTTAAGGCCTAGTGCATTTTTTTTAAAACATAATTTTAATATTAACTAATTATAATTATTTTAAACAAAACTTTAACTTAAATATGTATATATAACATTCTTAACTACTCTGAAAGACCTGGTGTACAATATTTTTCCATTCGATTCTATTTTGTGCTTTTATTTTCCAGTCCCTCACCTTCACGTGTTTAAGGTCTTCCTCCGCTTTACTAATCCACCTCGTTCTGGGTCTACCTCTTCTTTTGGGTTATTTAATTAATTTTCTGGTTATTACTAGTTTAGGCATTCTGTTTGCTGCCATTCTTTCCACATGTCCCAACCATCTGATTCTTTGTGCCCTGACGAACTTGGTAATGGTAGGTTCTTTGTATAAAGCCAATAATTCATTGTTGGTTCTTCTCTCCCAACCATCTTCTGTCTTCCGTCCTCCGAATATGCATCTCAATATTTTCCTTTCCCATCTTTCCAGAGTATCCTCTTCCTTCTTAGTTAATGTCCATGTCTCACCGGCATATCTTACTGTGGGTCGAATTACTGTTTTATATATTCTGAGTTTACCTTGTCTAGAAACGTATTATGAGTTCAGTAGGGCTATTAAACCATCTAATCTTTTATTCCCTTTTGCTATTCTGGCTACGAGCTCCCATTTCTCTTTTCCATTTTCATCGAAAACTACACCCAGGTATTCAAATTTGTCCACCCTTTTAAAACTATATCTTTTACCATTTACTGACCTCACACTAAAGTCTTCTTTTTTCCCTTCTGTCCCTTCCATGATCATATATTTATTTTTGTCTTCATTTAGTTCCAATCCGAATTTCTGTGCTTCTTCGATGATTTTCTTCACAACTCTTCTTAATTCTTACTCGGTTTTTGCTAGGATCGTTAGATCATCAGCAAATGCCAAGCACTGGTGCTCATTTTTCATGATCGTTTCTTTCATCTTCATGCTGCATTTTCTGATTACAGTTTCTAATACTAAGTTGAATATTGTAGTGGATAAAGGATCTTCCTGTCTCAAGCCCTTTGCAACTGTAAATTGATCTGATATGTGACCCTGCCAAGCAATTTCACACGTAGAGTTATTAAGTGTCATTTTAACTAGTGTAACATTTTAACTCTAAAATCCACAAACAAAATATGCAGGGAAACTTTACGTTCATAACAAGTCGTTTGTATCTCCTTTAATGAGAAGATTTGGTCTACAGTAGATCTGTCCTTTCTAAAGCCGGCCTGATATTCATGCAGGATTCTTTCCGTGTAGAAATTTAGTTTATTTCTCAATATTCTTGCCAAGATTTTGTATACCGTATATAATAAGGCTATACCTTTATAGTTGCCGAACTTCAGATGGGATTAAAAACTATCACTTTGTCCTTGATACTAAAATGTCTTGTCCTTGATTCAGCTACTAAAAAACCAGTTCCAAGCATTCTATCTTTACCTCCACTTTTAAAAAGCACCATATCTTCTATATCAGTTATTTCCGATCCTAATTGTTTTGTCTCTTGAAGAGCCATTAAATCGATTTTATACTTCCTTGCCTCATTCATTAGTTCTTTTAGTGCACCTTCATAAAAGGTTCCTCTGCATTCCATGTAGCTAACTGTATCTTGTCATTCTTCGGCTTTACTTTTGTATTACTTTCTTGTTTTGTTTCGTTTTCATAGTTCGTAATCATTTTCTTCGCACTCTATTAGAAAGCTAAATACTTGATATAAAATTACAAAATTTTATTTTTTAGAATATTGAAAAAGTTTAAAAATCAATTTGTTGTTTTGCAAACTGCAAAATAAGTGACAATTGATATTTGTTAAAAACTTTTAATAAACTTAAATTTTAAACTTTAGCGTTCCACCCAAGGTTGGGTATTGGGGTACTTAACAAACCCTTAAAATTTGGGACCAATATATTAATTAGTTAAAAAGTTATTGTATTTGTTTATCCCAGAGACCTTTTTTTACAATAACATACGACAGAAAATAATAAAGATAGGGAAATGATGTGGGTAACAAATGAAAGCAATAGTATACTTATACTATCAATATGTATTAAAAAAAATAACAAAATAATTTATTATAGTCAAAAATCCCGATGCCAAATTTTTGAAATTATGTAGTTTATAAACATTTAGAATAACTTTAAAAACATTGCCCCCAGAAAAAAATCTTTTTTTACATTCGAAAAGCTAGTATTTTCACCCGAATTTTCAAATAAAAAAATTTGGCCTAGGTTAATTTGGGCCAAAGTTAGCCATGTTTTTTTGTTAATTCACAACTAGTTTGATTATAATAATTAAGGATCCTCATTGACGCCATTTTAAAGAATGGGATTTGTATTTTTAACACTAGTTCTTTTAACACTGTCATAGGCTGCTTTGAACTCGACAAAGATATAGTGTGTATCTATGTTGTATTCTAGTGACTTTTCTAGAATCTACCCATGTGCTTAAATTTGAGGTATAGTTGATTTTGCAGCAGTAATTCCGTGTATAACAATCTACAAAAAGTTTCGTGATGTACGCCGACCTGTATGATTGAATTTTCACAAAACTAATTGAAGTCACTACTATAAAAAAATTAAAAGTTCGTAAAATGGATTCTGTCAAAGGTTACCAACTGCGTTGCCACAAAAAAGTCATTTTAAGAGGATTCAGGAAATAATATATACCAGAATGGGACGATAATGCAGAAGTATTATAAACTTAATTAGACGAACAAGAAAAGAAAAGATGAATTCTTATCAATCTCCGATAAAAAATGGAACAAAAGTTTATACAGCTGAAATTCAACTTAAAATTTAAACTTAAGAAAGACTTGTAGGCTACTGAAGAAACTTGGTGGTGATATTACACTAATAATATATAACATAAAAAGCTCTGTTACTGCCGATGAATTCTCCTCTGTTACTAGAATAAACAGCTAAAAATAATACACAGAGAATCCATTAATTAGTGAATATGAATAGTAAACGTGTTATTTATTTGCATAGTATATTTACAATAAATTTTTGCAATTGTACTGAAAGTTGAAAATAGTTTATTGATTATTGCACTATAAAAGCAAAAAAGAATAAGAATAAAGATTTTAAGTCAAATGTAAAAATACGTTGTAAATTAAAATATATCAACCCAATTAGAAATTACGGTTTTTCCTAGCGATTATTTTATCGAAAGTTTAATGTCATAATACTGAATAAAGATTTTTGTAGGCAAACGTGTTCCTTACTGCCATATCAGTAGTGGCTTGCACGTTTTCAGTGACAACGCCAATCTTTTATCCTAAAAATGGCGGCCTTCCGTTTGCTACATGGTATCCCTTCAATGTGTCAACTACACCTATACACCAAATGGTCTACCTTCACCAGACAATATCAGTGTATTATGATACTCTAATCAACGTCAGTGGCGATTTGTTGGTAGCTGGTTTGAGCACTTTTATCGGTGTTCAGTGCGACTTGCTTTGTTACGAACTAGTAGAGGGTCGAAGTGACTCCTTGGTTGATTATATCAAGTATCATCAGGAAATTGTAAGGTAAGTATATTATTTGTCACGTTCATCGGGTCAGTATCCGCCGAGTCACTACAGGTATTCGAATATAATAAGAGATTCTTTGTAAAAACATTGAAGCAAACTTAACATACTAACATCAACTTAAGGGCTGTTTAAGTATTAAGTGAGCACCATAGGGGGCAGAGGTCTTTTCTTTGCTTATTTTGGATGGCATTCCTTATTAGTGGTCTGTGGTCTAGATAGTAATTACGTCAGTATATGTTATTTACTTTTGAATCTCGAATCTACTTTAGAAAAATCTAATTTCGAGTTAGCAGGAAATGTGTTTATGGAGTTCAATGGAGAGATATTCGCTCCGTGCGTGACTGACGCGACACCTACCGCCTTCATCTGACAGTTTTGGACCTCCCAATTTTCAGGTTAAAGATATGACATATTTTTGACATGGTTAAATACATGGGAAATTGACAATTATTAATAATTAGTTTTTTAATTATATTTTTTCAGTTTATGTACAAAATAAACATAGTATTAAAAAATGGATTTCTCAAAATTCATCATAATATATCTTTTCAACCCCAAACGGAAATGAAAGGGAAAATCTAGTACTGGCAAATCAAGTTTTCACGTGAAAGAGCATATATTTAATAACAATAATAGTAAAAGTTATGATATAAAAGCTAATGTCATCTGGCACTCTGCAGTTAGCTTGAAGCCTTATGAAATATCATTTAAGATAAATTATTTAAATTTTTCCTATTTCAATTGCATAAAAATGAAATTATGTGATGTTTACTTATTCATATCCATCATAATCCATCTTCTTCTTTTTTCTAATTTATATGTAATCTTTGGGAACCTATAAAAACTACACTCACTATTTTTGCTATTATTAGCACAATTAAATACACAAAATGTATTTGCACACATTTTTGATAAAATTTATGCGTAAAAAGATAGGTCTAATTTTGTCATATTTCAATGCTACGCACGCTGGCATCGTTTCAAGGTACCCCTATCATGGTCACGCACGGAGCGAATAATATTACTGCAAAATATGTTTGGCAGGGCGAACACGATCTTCCTGAATTTACTAGACATAGAATATTCAGAACATGCGAGTTAAAGCCAATACTTGCTTCAAAGTTTAAAATGAAGAAACGGAATGCTTTTGTCCAAGAAGTGGCCTATTTAGATTACTAGACAACAGGTTTCTTCATTTCTTCCACCACTCGTAAAAGTAAAACAAACAGTTAATGATTTGGTGTTGGATGAGGGAGGGCAGTTCCTTAATCTTAATTGCTTCATACAAAGAATTCCTGCAAATTCCCTACGATTATTTTTGTGCGACCGTAAAATTAAAGCTATTAAGTAAAACATGCAAAACATGTGGTGTTTATCATTCTTACGTCAACGCACTAAATCGTCACATCGAGAAGATCCATAAAAAAGTTAACACGCGCACTGATATGAAACTTAGGCCTATAAGAATCGTTGCTCGTCGTGTTAATAAACTGATGTGCATTAGTCAATTGCATTGAATGACTATTTACTATTTACTCTCTTTTTATCGAGGTACTTGAAATGTTTAACCGGTGCAGTAACTTCTTCAGGAGCTTTATTACATTTTATTTCTTTTATGGCCCTTAAGACTTTAGCTTTTAGGATGGCGAAGTTGCCTTTATGTTCAATTGACTGCTATTTTTCGATCTGTGATCCCAGAACAATTTGTAGAGATACTTTTTCCATATTCCTTTTTGTTTGTCGGAACGCAATTCGATTAGGTTGTTCTCATTTTCTGTTAGAAATATGTTTCCGGATTTAAGACTTGCGGTTTCTAATATTTTACTCATGTTATGAAAATTTTAACTTCGTTATATTTAATAGGCTTTTTTAACATCGGAATAACATTCTTTAAGATCTTTTGTGCTTGCAGATGTTAGTGCGTATTTTTGGTTAATTTTAATCAACATTACTCTTATTTAATGGCAGGAAGCCTTTAACATAGTTAATCTACCAATATTTAAGTTTTTTAGTTTTACTATCCTAGGGTACACTAGTACGTCATTCAAAAATAAATTCAAAAGTAATGTTTGAATGAATTTATTAAAAACAATTTTTTTACACAAATATAACTAAAAAATTTTAATAACTCTGTGAACATTATTGTTTCTTAGAACATCCTGGACAAACTTTAATTTAATGTTCTTCACAGATGAATTTTTTGCAAGCATTGCACCTTATTCGGGTCTCACGGTCTCGGAATTGCACACGTAAACTGCAGTTGCCTGAATTTGCATTAGTTTCTTCTTGAATTTCATTAGATCTACCTTCCTTTCACATACCATTGAT
Source organism: Diabrotica balteata (assembly GCA_918026665.1). Taxonomy (NCBI): domain Eukaryota; kingdom Metazoa; phylum Arthropoda; class Insecta; order Coleoptera; family Chrysomelidae; genus Diabrotica; species Diabrotica balteata. Next base: position 107,340,839 of record OU898276.1, read on the forward strand.
GGTTTCGCGAAGATATACTAGTAAGGTTGGCCAAGCTAATCTTTCCCTCTTATAGGGCTGCATGAGTGACAAAATTAAAGATTTCAAGTAGAGCCAAGTGTGCGATACACTCTCTTTTTCTCTTGCTTCTGAACCCTTTAGCAGAACAAGCGTATTAACTTCCACAATGTTAAGAAGTCCGTAAAACATGCACAGAGACCAACGATGGGTTCTCCTTGATACGGAGTATTGGTGACAAAGCTTGTCTATACTACTATCAACTTCCCCTTTTATGCTATTGTAGAATTGTATTATGTTGTGCAATTAAACACTGTTATCTTTATCCGAGTCCTCATGCATGCTGGATAGCAGTATAACAGATTTTTTAGGTTTATATTTTGTAGGATAATAAGAAAAGAGAACTAGATTTTCGCTAAATGTAAACATGGTGGTATTTTTGTTTCTATCCTTTTTTTTATAAAGCTTGGTGGTATTTCAGTTTTAATCACTTTCATAAAACCTACAAGTATTACCTATTAACAACTTTTGAACCATAGAAGTGAACGAATTATCAAATTAAAGTTTCTGTTTGTGTCGCAAATGGACTCGGTCATCTTCTTCTTCTTATGGTGTCCTACCCAATTAGTGGATGTTGGCGACAATTCTGGCATACTCCTCTCGATCTTGCGTGTCACTTAAAAGTGCATGGGCATCGAGGTTTGTCCAATCCCTTATGTTTTTAAGCCATGAGTATTTCTTTCTTCCGATGCCTCGTTTTTCTTCTATCTTTTCTTTCATAATAAGCGTTAAGAACTGGTACTTGTAATTTCGAAATATATGACCCAGATAAGCAGTTTTTCTTGTTTTTATTATTGGCAGCAATTCTTGTTCTCTGCCCATTCGATTTAATACTTCGACATTTGTTGTGTGATCTGTCCAGGGAATTTTAAGTAGTCTTCTAAATACCCACATTTCAAAGGCCTTCAATCGATTCATCACATTAACCCTTATGGTCCAGGTTTCTACATCATATAGCAGTATGGAGTAAATGTAACATTTTACAAAGCGATATCGAAGCGTTAATTTGAGGCTGCTGTTACTTAGCAACATCGGCCTTAACTGAATAATATTCTGCAACGGGTATGCCTCCAGAAGTTGAAGCAAAATGTTTTTGCATCACACATCATTCCAATTTTTAATGCCATATTTATCAGGATTTCACAGAATTTATATCATAAATTGACATTTTTCTCTGAATGCAAGTAGCTGCTCGTCTATAGTGCAATATTTGGGTGGGACATATAAATCCTGGCTTCTTTGAACTATATGATCTAACAAAGCTTTAATAGGGGTTAAGCGATCTAATTTCTTTCTTTCTTCCCTGGTATTGCGCTCGTCAAATCTTCCAGTTAGTCAGATACTCAAATTGAGCTTGAGGCATGGTACAGCGAAAATAGCTTACACCTGAATACCTATCAAATACTCTGACATGATTCATGTTCAGAACTTCTGCCAATGTAGAGCCCAAATAGTTCCTTCAGTTAGATTATGGTAATATGTTTGGTAAAAGTGGAGTCTTCCACTTGGTCTTCCACCCTCTTACGGTCAATTTTATACTGAGTACGCTGGCTATTTATTTTTTTGTTGGTGGAATCCCGTATATGTTTCATGATATCATCATGATATCATCAATAAAAACATTGAATGCTTCATACCCTCACTTGACACATTTAGTTTCATTTTTATTCCCCGGTAGATAAACTACAATATTTTTTGCAGCATTTCGAGTACGATTAATGGGTCTCACTCCACTGTATTTAAATTTGTTTTTACCTTAAAGTCTTATAGGTACACTAACAACGTTTACCATGTTACCAGAATCTCTCACTCGAATTTCATTTTAACCATCATTTTTTTGCTTTATCGATGTCTTCTGTTTCTTTACAATTTTAATATCTATATCAAAAGGTTGTAATGTACCTACCTACTCACATGTAAGATAATTAAAGTATCTATGTATTTCTATATAGTTTTTAGTCACCTGGTATATGTTATTTACAATTATGAAAAGTTCTCATGTATAATCACTAATAATTATTTGCTGTTAGAAATCAGAATCAATACTCTTCATAAATATTTTCCTATTTAGAATAAATAAGTTTCGCTAGTTTATTCGCCTAATACTTCGTATCTATGGAATAATAATAATTTATTTCTCTTATTTCTTTGTTCGATAAGCTATCCGTATTTGCTATTTTAATATTAATATTTGAGTCCAATCTCTTGTACTCAAATCCATCCAGAAACATCGTTAAATAATTGTAGATAACAGAACTTATAAATTCATAGTTTTAAGAAATAACAGGCAGTGTAATTTTCATCCTCTAATATAATAAATTTATACATGTCAATATATTCTGTTTAATTCCAAAACAAAGAGTTAGTCCGGAGAAGAAATAAACGCATAGTATTCCATAACAAAATTTGGTGTCAGAAGTGGGATATTAGTAGCAGAGTTCCTCTGATTGCTGATAGAAGGAGAGCTGAGGAATTTTTGAATTGACTTGTTTCCTTCGAGGAATCATTCAAAAAAACTGTCAGTGTGGAAAAATCGCCACTACAACTAATTACATTGGGGTCCAGTACATCCAGTTCGAAATCCAGTTCCAGTCATAACCCAATTGTAGTTCCATCGGAAGTAGAGGTGAACCCGTGGAATAATAGACTATGCGACCAACAACAATATTCTACTTGTAAGTACATTCTATCTTAAAATCTGTCTCATATTTTAAAAATCTTGTAAACGTATGTCTACTTTATATCCTGATATAAGTAACTTATTTGACGAACAAATACCTTCTCCCGACTCAAATTCTCTTTCAAATTCTTCTACTTCTAATTCAAATAAAATGTCAGTATCAATTGAAATAGCTGAAAAACTTCTCATTAGATTTGATGGTACAAAATCAAAATTATACGAATTCATAGACAATTGTGATAAAGCATACAATTTAGTAAATCCGCAATCCAAACCCATCTTATTAGCCATTATAGAAACTAAATTAACCGATAAAGCTAGGGCCATAACTAGAAACAGAACATTTGACGAATGGAAAGATTTAAAAGACTTCTTATTAGATGCTTATTCTGAACGCCGAACTGAAGGTCAGTGGCAATTGGAATTACATTCCTTACGTCAGATGCCCAGTGAAAATGTAATGTCATTTGCAAATAAAGTTGAAAATTGCTATATAAAATTAATAAATACACTTGATCCAGACTTATCTCCAGATGCAAGAAATGCATGTACTAAACTCTTAAAAACTCAAGCACTAAATGTCTTTATTAGAGGATTAAACAAAGACCTCTCTATTTTAATCAAAGCCCGAAATCCAGATTCCTTAGAAAGAGCTGTTGCTATAGCAATTGCCGAAGAACAAGAACAGTTATCAAGACAAGAAATTTTCAGACCATTCTGTAATATTTGCAAACGAAATAACCATTCCTCAAATAACTGTCGATATAAAAACAATTCAGATAGAAATGTTAGACATCTTCAAAATTCTAGTTTTCAAAACCCAAAATATCCTAATTCAAATCTTCAAAGGTCAAATTCTCAAAATCAAAATTATAAACCTTCAAATTCAAATTCCAATTCTGATTTTCCTCCAAACTTAAGAAAAGAAAATACCAACACTTCCCAACGTTTTTGCAGATACTGCAAAAAACCAGGTCACGTTATAGAAGAATGTAGAAAACGCGAATTTAACAATAAAAACAAAAATCCAACAAATTCTTTAAACTTCCAGAATCCTCGACAACCAACGGTCGATTCTCGAGGAGTTCGTTCAGTTCAGGCCGTATCACAACCATCAACTTCTCAGTCACTTCCTATGTAGATTTACCCTTAGTAAATAATTCTAATCCATCCTCTTGCAAGTTTCTAATCGATACAGGCGCAGATATTTCTTTAATTAAATATTCAAAAATACTAAACATTCCAAAAATTTATTCTAAGTCTATTACTCTACGAGGCATTGATAAAAATGTCTTAAATCCAAATAAAACTATATGTAGTTGTAACGTAAATTTCAAGATAAAAGATTTTGTCCAAACTCATGTTTTCTATGTCGTAGAAGACGATTTTCCTCTTCATTTCGACGGTATATTAGGTAGCGATTTTTTTGAAATAAATAAATGCCAAATTGATTATAAAGAAAATAAATTAAACTTTAAAAATTGTTCTATTCCAATTGAATATATAAAATCTCCATTAAACAATGACAATGACGAATTTCTGAGAGATCAAAATATCGAGACAAGTTCTAATATCGATGAAATATTTCCTTATGATGCTAAATCCATAGAGGATCATTCTTATTTAGAAACCAATGATATCCAAATAACCTTAAGTAGTGAAGAACTACTATCCAATCCAATTCAATCTAAATCTAACTCTAAATCCAAAGAAAATTCAAGTCCAAAATGTGTAAAATCCACTGAGATATGCACAAATAAAACTTGTAACTCTTCACGAAATCATAAATCAAAATCCTGTTCAGAAGAAAAATCCTGTTCAGACGATCTTATACTAAATCAAAACTCTAATTCTAACTCAAGAAGTAATAAAACTATTCTATCCGCAAGAACTGAAACAATTGTTCAAATTAAAGTAATAAATAATGAATTAAGCGAAGGATTATGTCCCGAACGCGAAATCTTTAAGGGTGTATTTTTATGTCCTAGTGTTGTTAAAGTAAAAAATGATTTCTTTTTAACCTCAATCGTAAACACTACTGAAACGGATGTTGAATTAAACGATATTCAAGTAGCAATAGAAAAAATTCCAAATTTACAAAACAATGCAAATATACGAAAAATGTCTTCTTATAAAGATAATACGAATTCTAACAGAATTGCTAAATTAAAAAATGCCTTGAGAACAGATCATTTAAATAGTGAAGAAAAATCATCTTTAATTTCTATTTGCAAGGAGTACAATCATATCTTTTATCTGGAAGGAGATCAACTTACCAGTACAAATGCCATAACTTGCAAAATTCCTTTAAATTCTAATGTACCTATTAGCACTAAATCATACAGGTATCCTGAAGTACACAAACATGAAGTCGAAACTCAAATAAAAGGTATGCTAGATCAAGGTATTATCGAAGAATCAACTTCGCCATGGAATTCGCCCCTTTGGGTTGTGCCAAAAAAGGCCGATGCTTCAGCAAAGAAGAAATGGCGAATTGTTATAGACTATCGACGACTAAATGATATTACTATAGGAGATTCATTTCCACTTCCGAATATAGTCGATATATTAGACCAATTGGGTCATTCAAAATATTTTTCAACAATAGATTTAACATCAGGATTTCACCAGATCAAAATGGATCCTGAGGATTCTCCAAAGACTGCTTTCTCAACTCCGTCTGGACATTATCAATATTCACGAATGCCATTTGGATTAAAAAATGCTCCCAGTATTTTTCAAAGGCTAATGAATACTGTCCTCTCAGGAATACAAAATTACAGATGTTTTGTCTATCTCGACGATATAGTCATTCATGCCGATACATTAGAAAATCATAATAAAAGATTAAAAGAAGTATTCGAAAAATTGTCTACATTCAACTTAAAAATACAACCAGATAAGTGCGAATTTTTTCGTCGCGAAGTAATGTATTTAGGACATTTAATAACTGAATTTGGTGTCAAACCGGACGAAAAAAAGGTATGTGCTGTTACAGATTTTCCTATACCCAGAACACAAAAAGATATTAAGAGCTTTTTGGGTCTCACTGGTTATTATAGACGCTTTATAAAAAATTTCAGTGCTTTAACACAACCTTTAACAAAACTGCTGAGGAAAAATGTTGAATTTAATTGGACAAGCATTCAACAACAGTCATTTGAGAACCTGAAATCAATACTTTGTTCAGAACCAATACTTCAGTATCCAGATTTTACCAAACCCTTTGTCTTAACAACGGATGCTAGTAATTATGCAATAGGGTCCATACTTTCTCAAGGTAAAGTACCAGATGATTTACCTATTGCTTATGCTAGTCGTACCTTGAACAAAGCGGAATCAAACTATAGCACAACAGAAAAAGAATTACTTGCAATTGTATGGAGTGTTAAACACTTTAGACCATATTTGTACGGAAATAAATTTTTCATTTATACGGATCATAAACCACTCACATGGCTATTTAATGTAAAAGATCCCGGATCAAGACTCGTTAGGTGGAGATTAGCATTAGAAGAATATAGCTATGAAATTATTTATAAACCAGGTAAATTAAATCAAAATGCTGATTGTTTAAGTCGTCCTCCTTTAACCATATCTGAAACAAATATTTGCGAAGAAAACAAAAACCCGGCAACAATCACCTTACAAATAAACAAAATGAGTAAAGAAAATAATGACACTTATTCACAGTTCTTATCTAAATCCGAAACTATATTAATAACAAATGATAATATAAAAGAAACAAATGAAAAGATTACATCATTTTCACAAAATTTAGCATTGTTTGTTTCCGTAGATTTAAATTTTAATGAGATCGTTCAGAAACAAATAAATAAACAATTCAGTCATATAGAAAAATTGAAAGCCAAAAATCCAAGACTAAATGACATTATATATATTTCTGATCAAAATAAAAACTTTTATTACATATTTATAAAAAATAATTATTGGGACAATACCTCTTATGAAGATATATTTAATTCCCTAATAAAATTAAGAGACTGGTTATTAAACGATAAAATATTAAAAATTTGCCTACCCAGAATAACTTTTAGCTACGATAAATTAAGTTGGGGAAAAATTAGATCTATGATTAGATTTATTTTTAGAAAAACTGATATATCTATTATCATTTATCATGATATACTAACAAATCCTGAACCTGAGGAAATAACTACAATATTACAAGAGAATCACACTAGTCCTACGGCTGGACACTCTGGTTTTCATCGGACATACAATCGTATAAAAAAACATTTCAAATGGAATAATATGAAAAATGATATTAAAAACTTTATAAAAACCTGTGAATCTTGTCAGAAAAATAAACTCGTTAGAAAAAAATTCGTAAAGCCCATGGAGATAACAACAACAAGCTCAAATCCATTAGAAAAAATATTTTTAGATATAGTAGGTCCTTTACCTTTAACCGAGTCAGGTAATAAGTTCATATTAACATTACAAGATGACTTAACAAAATTTTCTCAAGCTTACGCAATTCCGAATCATGAAACCAAGACTATCGCTGAAAATCTGGTTCGTGGATTTATTTGCAAGTTTGGAAAACCCGATATAATAGTTACTGATCAAGGCCGAGATTTTACTTCCAAATTATTTTCTCAAATCGCCAAGCTTTTTAAAATCAGACATATAAATTGTACTGCTTATCATCCAGAATCAAATGCTGCATTAGAAAGGAGTCACGCTACTTTAGCAGACTACCTTAAACATTATATTAAAGCTGATCAATCCGATTGGGACGAATGGCTAGATTTTGCTATGTTTTCATATAATACAACTAATCATACTTCAACCAAATTCACACCATATGAACTAATATTTGGATATACACCTAATCTACCTAGCAGTATAATACGACCAGTAGAACTCAAATATACATATGAAGATTATTTAGATAATTTAACACTTAAGCTTAGAAAATCTCATGAGTTAGCAAAAACGAATCTATTAGAATCTAAAGTAGTCAGTAAAAAATATTATGACCAAAAGATTAATGACACCGTTTTCTTAGAAGGACAATTAGTATATCTCCAAAATGAGCAAACAAAGAAGGGTCAAACCAAAAAACTTACACAAAATTATAATGGACCTTATAAAATTCTAGAGATAAATTCTCCTGTCAATTGCACAATTTTAGTAAATAAAAAACCAATAAAAGTTCACATGAATAGATTGAAACATGCTTTTGTTTCAGGTATGCAATAATATGGCTGACAAATAGTGAACAAATTCACAAGAAATATACCAATACTCCTATCAACAAATCACCTGGAATCTATTACGAACACATAAAAAATGTTCAATTTATTGAAACTCATTGGAACATATTAAGTCATATTCCTTTACAACCTTTTACAGACAAATTAAATTTTGTAGATCTCACCTATCAAAAAACATTAAGACTGTGTCAAAACAAACCAGTTCTTATTGAATTACGATTATGTGATACTTCACTAAAACTCTTAGGACAAATCATACCTAGACTCTTTCAAGATGAACAAACTTTAAAAAACATAATTCTGCATGAACATTTTAGACCAAAACGCGCTCTATTTAATGCAATTGGATCTGTTTTCAGGACCTTATTCGGTACCTTAGACAGTGATGATGCTGAAAATTTCAATAATGCTATTAACAAAGCTGAAAGTAACGAAAATCATCTTCTTGATTTACTAAAACAACAAATTCATGTAGTAAAAGCCACGATTGCAAATTTTAATAACTCTATTACAAATCTAGACCGAAACAAAGTGATTTTTGATAAAAATTTTGAATCAATTACCAATTACACAGATAAAATGAATAATAAATATTTTAATTTAGATTTAAAACAAAAAATTGAAGAACATTTTACTTTACTAACTTTCTTTATAACAGAATTACAACAAGAATATTCTACTTTAATAAACGTTATTCTATTTGCAAGAAATAATAACCTTCATCCTTCTGTTATAACACCTGAGCAACTAATTCAAGAATTATCTAAAACGGTAACGCATTTACCTAGTACATCGACTTATCCATTTCCATTGACTATCGATTATGCTCATAAATATTTCGATATCATTTTACTTAAATATATATATTTTGATAACAAGATTTTAATTACGGTTAGTATACCTTTGGTTAGTAATACTCCTTATTCTCTTTTTAAACTAATATCTCTTCCTATAATTCATCCAACATTAAAGAGACTTACCTTTATTCTTCCATCTGTCAAATATCTTGTTCTTTCAGAAAATAGAAACATTTATGTTACTATTGATACATTAGAAGACTGTTATTCATTAGATGAAGAAAAACTTATTTGCAAAAATCCTGATACTTTCCGATTTACACACACTAATCCAATTTGTGAAACTGAATTGTTAACTTCAATAACAAACATACCATCTAGTTGCGATACTCGTATAATTCAAACAGAATATGAAATTTGGCATAAATTAAACAAACCAAATTCTTGGATATATGTTTTACCCAAACCAACAGATTTAACTTTAAGCTGTCAGACTAGTACGCCAATATCTATTGTTCTTTCAAACACAGGTATTTTTTCTACTTCAAATAATTGCAAAACTTACACCGGATCAACTATTTTGATATCTGTCTCAAATCCAAAAGAAAGTAATTTTCAATCTATCATTCCAGATTTATCCCTTCCAGAAGTCTGTTGTGATGATATTAAGATAAATAATGAATCCAAATTACACCTTGTTCCCTTACAATTAAATAATCTCGATCGAGATGCATTAAATTTAGCAAGCCATAAACTAGATAATTTAGAGAAAATGACCTCAGAAACAAATATTAATTTTTCAGACACAATAAAAAATAGTTCTTATTTCACTTATGCAATCTTATTTTTGATAAAATGTATGTTACTTTATATTTTATACAGGATAATTAAATATTTTTACCGACGATTTCGTAGAAATCCGTCACATAGTTGTCAACAAATTACAAATTGTTTAACACTAAATATATGTCAAAGTAAACGAAAACATGTACATGAGACAGATTTAAGTATAGATTGTAAACATAATAAAGACAATAATTATAGTGAATCCAAAAAGTGTGAAGAGACTAGTTTCACAGAGACTACACCGATAAGACGAAGTGAAAGACTATCGAGACTAAAAGAAACTATTTAAATGTGTTAAAATAAAATAATAATGTATACAAATGTTTTATACCATTTAAATGAAAATTCATTTTACAATTATTTTCATTCTTACAAAAGGAGGTGTAATGTACCTACCTACTCACATGTAAGATAATTAAAGTATCTATGTATTTCTATATAGTTTTTAGTCACCTGGTATATGTTATTTACAATTATGAAAAGTTCTCATGTATAATCACTAATAATTATTTGCTGTTAGAAATCAGAATCAATACTCTTCATAAATATTTTCCTATTTAGAATAAATAAGTTTCGCTAGTTTATTCGCCTAATACTTCGTATCTATGGAATAATAATAATTTATTTCTCTTATTTCTTTGTTCGATAAGCTATCCGTATTTGCTATTTTAATATTAATATTTGAGTCCAATCTCTTGTACTCAAATCCATCCAGAAACATCGTTAAATAATTGTAGATAACAGAACTTATAAATTCATAGTTTTAAGAAATAACAGGCAGTGTAATTTTCATCCTCTAATATAATAAATTTATACATGTCAATATATTCTGTTTAATTCCAAAACAAAGAGTTAGTCCGGAGAAGAAATAAACGCATAGTATTCCATAACAAGGTTTTATTACTTCATCTTCTTAACTTTCTGAATTATCTTCTGGATCTTGGTCACTTTCTTCGACAAATTTCTTCATTATGTTTTCCAACTCATGTTTGTTTAAAATACTTTCATTGCTACTTCTGTTTTGACTCTTAGTAGTACTGGGCTCTGGAGATCTATAATTTTATTTTATAATAATGCAACATACGTCCAAGTAAGTATGTAAAACGTACAATTTTTATCAACATATAACTAGGATTATGAAATAATATAACTTACCGGAAACACTTACTCAAACGTCTAAATAATAATCACGATTTGTTACATTTTCCCTAACCAGGAGTACTACTATACCCCAACACGTCATATAGCCTAGCGTATCGGGAACAACTAAAGGAAACGTACCATACACTGTGCCGAACCTAATACCATTTTAGAAAGGTAGCTGGAGGACCGTGCCAAATCTTTAAAATTCCAAGAATCATAATAAAATTACTGTTGCTTGTGGTACTCCAGTATCCTGGGTAGGGTTAAAACGTTAATAGTAGCAAAATTTTGGCATAAAAGCATATTTTGGTATATTTGTTAATTATATTTTGCACTAAATCTATTTGTTAACAACAAACACTATTAATAGCACAATAAATAATATTTAAATAAATTTTAAAATACTTTATTATCCTTAAATTTTTAGGTTAGCTCAAAAATCAGAACAAATCTTTAGTAGAATATACTTTTTTCAGTTCTTTGCAACAACAACGGGATTATGTATGACCCTATTCTTAATAACCTTGGTAAGATACCATGATTTGAAGTTATTTAAAAATAATGATAATGAGTTCTTTTAGGTCGAGCCTAATACAGTTGAATTTCTGTTCTTGGTGATATATCTAGCAGCTATTTTTAATTTATTGTTAATTCCAACCTTGTTTTCTTCAGAGCTTAGACGAAAGGTATGTTGGAAAAGAGGTAGATAATGATATATGCAGCGCAAATTATTTTATAATTTCTAAATAGGTAAGATTTCGCTTAATTTGTTGTTATCAGTTGCCTCGCACAGTCGCACACAAAGTTAAGAAGTTTATTTACTACATCGCCGTTCCAAAAAAACATTGACGCAACTGCAATAATTAAAAGTGGCCAAATAGAAGACGGTGTTTGCGCCGGTTCTAACATTTGGTAGTTAGACACTTACTGATAAATTAAGATCGAAAATACAGAGCATAGAGGTGAAGTTTCTTAGAAAAATAATGGGCATAACCAGATTGGACAGGATTAGAAATTACTCAGTTATAGAACATCTTAAGGTCCAACCAATAATTAAGAAAATTGAAGAGGTCCAAATAAGATGGTATAGACACATGATTAGAATGAATCAAGAAAGACCAGTTAAATAAGTATGGGAAGCGAGAAGACAAATTAAGATACCAAGAGGCAGGTCAATGAAGACATGGGACGATAATGTAACTTCAATCCTAGATACAAGAACAAGCAAGAAACCAAGCATTCCACCCGACACCTTAGGGTAAAAGGATTTAAGAAAAAACTGGACTTTCTCGTGACAGCCAGTAGAAAAGGACCGAACAAGAAACATAACTCAAACAAAATGTAGTCCGCTTGATAGAAACAAGAGTTTTGAGTTTGTTTTATTTTTCGAGTTCTAGGAAAAAACAGAAACTCAACTGTCCGTTTAGTGGAAAACGCCATAAACATCGCGGATGCGTAATGCGAAGACCACAATACCAACTGCTGCAAGTTTTATGCAGAGAAAAATCATGAAAAAAGTAGTGTTATTGAACAGATTAACGAATGTCTTGGCTTAAGAACCTTGGAAATTAATTCAACTTCTCCTCTAATCAGATCTTCAAAGATGAAATAAACAAGATCCATATCAACAATATCATGTCCAATAGTCAACATCAGTCAACAAGACCTACTAAACGTTAATAAATTATGTGACTACCTTCAGCTTAACCACCATTAATTTTTTTGCATGCATTGTAAACTTTATTCTATTATATTTTTACTAAAATGGGAGTATTAGAAAATACAGATATTTCGGAAATTACATTTTAGTGTGTATTTACTTGTAAATTGTTAGACATTGTAACTGTTAGACATTAGACAGTCATGTATGTTATAAATATTTTCTACATTCAAGATCAGCTTTCCACTATGTATAGAAAACTTCTTGGAACACCCTGTATATATGGTAGGTGATTTTTGGGCCAACCAATTAGTTTTCTTTTTCAGATACATTAAAAGAAATATGATCTCTTTGAATAACAACATCGTTTTTGACTGATTGAAGGCGAATATAATGCTGCTTGTCACATTATACTCGTATTTTTTGTTTAAGTGGTCATAAATTTAAAAAGGTTCGAAATCTCTCAAAGCTCAGAATAGACGCAGGTACTTATTTGACCCTAAAATAAAAAACTTATTTCTGTCAATGGTTTGGAATTTTTAAGAGGTTTTGATTTAAACATACTTTTTGATGTTTATTTTTTGTAGTTTATGACTGAAGGTTTGTTCGATATATGCAGTAAAGTAATATGACGACAATTTGGAGACACATTTTTACCCTCGCATAAAATGATTATTTTCAGTTAAATATGATAGTTATTAATGTTCTAGGAAGTACGTGTTTGACAGTGTGCAAAAGTGTAGGTATGTCTCGTGTGATTTAGGAGACAGTATTGTAACACTCAAATCAAATGGAATTCGGTATTGGTATTGGAATCTGCTCCTTCTTTTTCAATGGTTAAAAGAAGATTACCGAATTTAAAACATTGAGATCATAATATAAATAAAAATATTGAGATTTATAGTCTTTCAAAAATATATAAAACAGTTTCATAGCGTCCGTCTTCGTGGTCCGTTCTCTAAACTTCTACAAGTTTACGTCATTTGTACATCGCTCTATGTCCAGTCAGATTTTTTCTTCGAATTTTCTCACAGTCGCCGTTTTCTGATAGGTAAGTCCTCAGTACATTTACGGTTATCCTTACTTCCTTGTTTAGGATGTTATATGTGGGGCTTTTCAAATCTGCGCTATTCTCTCAGTAATTTTTTAGTTTTTTCCTTCGTTTCATCTTCTTTTTCATTTCAAAATTTTCATTTCTCTTGTTCTTATTATCCTTTTTGTTGCTGTTTTGATTCTTGCCTCAGTAGCACAAGTCAGTATGGGCCCGACGCAGGTAATTAAGTTTATTTTTGTAGACACTTTGTTTTTAAAAACTTTTATTCTCAAAATATAATACAAAATACTTATTTGCCGAAATATAAATATACGCTCTTAATATAATTAACTGAACTACTAATTAATGAATCTTCGTTGTAAACAAGTGCAGGCCTATTTATACCCTCTCATCGGATGGACTGTGGTCGGCGGATTCCAATGGAATTATCTTGTTTATGTTTATATAATTCCTCCCTCCTTAAGCTCTGAAAACAAGGGACTTGCTTTTTCTGAGCCATTTTTTGTCTTCTGGGTTTTCCTTTTGGTATAATATTCTTTGATTTTATTATTGAACACCTTAAAGATTGCTAAAATAAGAATTATTAGTACAATTATAATAATTAAACTTGAGTTGGTCCAGTTGTGATATGTTGGGATTTCTTTTAGTTTAGGCATTTCTATATTTTCTGCTATTTTCTGTATTTTCTTAATTTCGCTGCTATCCAATGTTTTCAATTTTAATATGGGTAGATTTGTTATATTTTCTTTATATTCAAATCTTGGTAAATCGAATATATATTCTTCGTGTATTGTTTCTTCTTTTTCATATATTTGATTGTTGATTGTTATTTGGCATTTTCCGATAGTGATGACTGATGGTTTGCTTATTTTATATATTCCATTTTTATCACAATTGGTTTCTATAGTTGCTGAATTAACAGGAATGACTACTAGTTGATTGGAATTAATAGTTGATATTGTGGTTTTCTTTAAATGTATATTTGTACTTTTACATTCATTTTTACCAGTTTGTATAAGTTTACTTAAACATGGTTGAGAATTTTCTTGCAAAGTCTTCTTTAAACAATAATAATAATTTTCGATTTCGGGACATAATTAAATAACTCGTTTTCAGACTCGCGTTTTTAAAAACAATTTATTTAAAATTAACTAAATACAATGGTTAAATAACGAATCAAAACAAGTATACAATAACAATAATAAATCAGGAATGAATGTTCACAGCCGTGGCTGCACTATATATAACGCACTAATGACTTGGACTATGATGTGTAGATATCTCTTTATGTCTATATAATTCCTCCCTCCTTAAGCTCGGAAAACAAGGGAGTTGGATTTTCTGAGCCATGTGCCTCTCTTGGTCGACTTCTTGTGATGGAGTTGAGTTTGGATTTGAATACTTTGAAATAAGCTAAAACAGAGATTATTAGTGTAATAAGGATGATGAGAGATGTGTTGGTCCAATTGTGATACGTCGGGCTTCTTTTAATTCTGGTAGTTCAATATTCTCTGCTACGGTCTGGATATGCTTGATTTTTGCGTCGTCTAATGTTTTTAGTTTTATTGTTGTGTTATGGAATACTATGCGTTTATTTCTTCTCCGGACTAACTCTTTGTTTTGGAATTAAACAGAATATATTGACATGTATAAATTTATTATATTAGAGGATGAAAATTACACTGCCTGTTATTTCTTAAAACTATGAATTTATAAGTTCTGTTATCTACAATTATTTAACGATGTTTCTGGATGGATTTGAGTACAAGAGATTGGACTCAAATATTAATATTAAAATAGCAAATACGGATAGCTTATCGAACAAAGAAATAAGAGAAATAAATTATTATTATTCCATAGATACGAAGTATTAGGCGAATAAACTAGCGAAACTTATTTATTCTAAATAGGAAAATATTTATGAAGAGTATTGATTCTGATTTCTAACAGCAAATAATTATTAGTGATTATACATGAGAACTTTTCATAATTGTAAATAACATATACCAGGTGACTAAAAACTATATAGAAATACATAGATACTTTAATTATCTTACATGTGAGTAGGTAGGTACATTACACCTCCTTTTGTAAGAATGAAAATAATTGTAAAATGAATTTTCATTTAAATGGTATAAAACATTTGTATACATTATTATTTTATTTTAACACATTTAAATAGTTTCTTTTAGTCTCGATAGTCTTTCACTTCGTCTTATCGGTGTAGTCTCTGTGAAACTAGTCTCTTCACACTTTTTGGATTCACTATAATTATTGTCTTTATTATGTTTACAATCTATACTTAAATCTGTCTCATGTACATGTTTTCGTTTACTTTGACATATATTTAGTGTTAAACAATTTGTAATTTGTTGACAACTATGTGACGGATTTCTACGAAATCGTCGGTAAAAATATTTAATTATCCTGTATAAAATATAAAGTAACATACATTTTATCAAAAATAAGATTGCATAAGTGAAATAAGAACTATTTTTTATTGTGTCTGAAAAATTAATATTTGTTTCTGAGGTCATTTTCTCTAAATTATCTAGTTTATGGCTTGCTAAATTTAATGCATCTCGATCGAGATTATTTAATTGTAAGGGAACAAGGTGTAGTTTGGATTCATTATTTATCTTAATATCATCACAACAGACTTCTGGAAGGGATAAATCTGGAATGATAGACTGAAAATTACTTTTCTTTTGGATTTGAGACAGATATCAAAATAGTTGATCCGGTGTAAGTTTTGCAATTATTCGAAGTAGAAAAAATACCTGTGTTTGAAAGAACAATAGATATTGGCGTACTAGTCTGACAGCTTAAAGTTAAATCTGTTGGTTTGGGTAAAACATATATCCAAGAATTTGGTTTGTTTAATTTATGCCAAATTTCATATTCTGTTTGAATTATACGAGTATCGCAACTAGATGGTATGTTTGTTATTGAAGTTAACAATTCAGTTTCACAAATTGGATTAGTGTGTGTAAATCGGAAAGTATCAGGATTTTTGCAAATAAGTTTTTCTTCATCTAATGAATAACAGTCTTCTAATGTATCAATAGTAACATAAATGTTTCTATTTTCTGAAAGAACAAGATATTTGACAGATGGAAGAATAAAGGTAAGTCTCTTTAATGTTGGATGAATTATAGGAAGAGATATTAGTTTAAAAAGAGAATAAGGAGTATTACTAACCAAAGGTATACTAACCGTAATTAAAATCTTGTTATCAAAATATATATATTTAAGTAAAATGATATCGAAATATTTATGAGCATAATCGATAGTCAATGGAAATGGATAAGTCGATGTACTAGGTAAATGCGTTACCGTTTTAGATAATTCTTGAATTAGTTGCTCAGGTGTTATAACAGAAGGATGAAGGTTATTATTTCTTGCAAATAGAATAACGTTTATTAAAGTAGAATATTCTTGTTGTAATTCTGTTATAAAGAAAGTTAGTAAAGTAAAATGTTCTTCAATTTTTTGTTTTAAATCTAAATTAAAATATTTATTATTCATTTTATCTGTGTAATTGGTAATTGATTCAAAATTTTTATCAAAAATCACTTTGTTTCGGTCTAGATTTGTAATAGAGTTATTAAAATTTGCAATCGTGGCTTTTACTACATGAATTTGTTGTTTTAGTAAATCAAGAAGATGATTTTCGTTACTTTCAGCTTTGTTAATAGCATTATTGAAATTTTCAGCATCATCACTGTCTAAGGTACCGAATAAGGTCCTGAAAACAGATCCAATTGCATTAAATAGAGCGCGTTTTGGTCTAAAATGTTCATGCAGAATTATGTTTTTTAAAGTTTGTTCATCTTGAAAGAGTCTAGGTATGATTTGTCCTAAGAGTTTTAGTGAAGTATCGCATAATCGTAATTCAATAAGAACTGGTTTGTTTTGACACAGTCTTAATGTTTTTTGATAGGTGAGAACTACAAAATTTAATTTGTCTGTAAAAGGTTGTAAAGGAATATGACTTAATATGTTCCAATGAGTTTCAATAAATTGAACATTTTTTATGTGTTCGTAATAGATTCCAGGTGATTTGTTGATAGGAGTATTGGTATATTTCTTGTGAATTTGTTCACTATTTGTCAGCCATATTATTGCATACCTGAAACAAAAGCATGTTTCAATCTATTCATGTGAACTTTTATTGGTTTTTTATTTACTAAAATTGTGCAATTGACAGGAGAATTTATCTCTAGAATTTTATAAGGTCCATTATAATTTTGTGTAAGTTTTTTGGTTTGACCCTTCTTTGTTTGCTCATTTTGGAGATATACTAATTGTCCTTCTAAGAAAACGGTGTCATTAATCTTTTGGTCATAATATTTTTTACTGACTACTTTAGATTCTAATAGATTCGTTTTTGCTAACTCATGAGATTTTCTAAGTTTAAGTGTTAAATTATCTAAATAATCTTCATATGTATATTTGAGTTCTACTGGTCGTATTATACTGCTAGGTAGATTAGGTGTATATCCAAATATTAGTTCATATGGTGTGAATTTGGTTGAAGTATGATTAGTTGTATTATATGAAAACATAGCAAAATCTAGCCATTCGTCCCAATCGGATTGATCAGCTTTAATATAATGTTTAAGGTAGTCTGCTAAAGTAGCGTGACTCCTTTCTAATGCAGCATTTGATTCTGGATGATAAGCAGTACAATTTATATGTCTGATTTTAAAAAGCTTGGCGATTTGAGAAAATAATTTGGAAGTAAAATCTCGGCCTTGATCAGTAACTATTATATCGGGTTTTCCAAACTTGCAAATAAATCCACGAACCAGATTTTCAGCGATAGTCTTGGTTTCATGATTCGGAATTGCGTAAGCTTGAGAAAATTTTGTTAAGTCATCTTGTAATGTTAATATGAACTTATTACCTGACTCGGTTAAAGGTAAAGGACCTACTATATCTAAAAATATTTTTTCTAATGGATTTGAGCTTGTTGTTGTTATCTCCATGGGCTTTACGAATTTTTTTCTAACGAGTTTATTTTTCTGACAAGATTCACAGGTTTTTATAAAGTTTTTAATATCATTTTTCATATTATTCCATTTGAAATGTTTTTTTTATACGATTGTATGTCCGATGAAAACCAGAGTGTCCAGCCGTAGGACTAGTGTGATTCTCTTGTAATATTGTAGTTATTTCCTCAGGTTCAGGATTTGTTAGTATATCATGATAAATGATAATAGATATATCAGTTTTTCTAAAAATAAATCTAATCATAGATCTAATTTTTCCCCAACTTAATTTATCGTAGCTAAAAGTTATTCTGGGTAGGCAAATTTTTAATATTTTATCGTTTAATAACCAGTCTCTTAATTTTATTAGGGAATTAAATATATCTTCATAAGAGGTATTGTCCCAATAATTATTTTTTATAAATATGTAATAAAAGTTTTTATTTTGATCAGAAATATATATAATGTCATTTAGTCTTGGATTTTTGGCTTTCAATTTTTCTATATGACTGAATTGTTTATTTATTTGTTTCTGAACGATCTCATTAAAATTTAAATCTACGAAACAAACAATGCTAAATTTTGTGAAAATGATGTAATCTTTTCATTGTTTCTTTTATATTATCATTTGTTATTAATATAGTTTCGGATTTAGATAAGAACTGTGAATAAGTGTCATTATTTTCTTTACTCATTTTGTTTATTTGTAAGGTGATTGTTGCCGGGTTTTTGTTTTCTTCGCAAATATTTGTTTCAGATATGGTTAAAGGAGGACGACTTAAACAATCAGCATTTTGATTTAATTTACCTGGTTTATAAATAATTTCATAGCTATATTCTTCTAATGCTAATCTCCACCTAACGAGTCTTGATCCGGGATCTTTTACATTAAATAGCCATGTGAGTGGTTTATGATCCGTATAAATGAAAAATTTATTTCCGTACAAATATGGTCTAAAGTGTTTAACACTCCATACAATTGCAAGTAATTCTTTTTCTGTTGTGCTATAGTTTGATTCCGCTTTGTTCAAGGTACGACTAGCATAAGCAATAGGTAAATCATCTGGTACTTTACCTTGAGAAAGTATGGACCCTATTGCATAATTACTAGCATCCGTTGTTAAGACAAAGGGTTTGGTAAAATCTGGATACTGAAGTATTGGTTCTGAACAAAGTATTGATTTCAGGTTCTCAAATGACTGTTGTTGAATGCTTGTCCAATTAAATTCAACATTTTTCCTCAGCAGTTTTGTTAAAGGTTGTGTTAAAGCACTGAAATTTTTTATAAAGCGTCTATAATAACCAGTGAGACCCAAAAAGCTCTTAATATCTTTTTGTGTTCTGGGTATAGGAAAATCTGTAACAGCACATACCTTTTTTTCGTCCGGTTTGACACCAAATTCAGTTATTAAATGTCCTAAATACATTACTTCGCGACGAAAAAATTCGCACTTATCTGGTTGTATTTTTAAGTTGAATGTAGACAATTTTTCGAATACTTCTTTTAATCTTTTATTATGATTTTCTAATGTATCGGCATGAATGACTATATCGTCGAGATAGACAAACATCTGTAATTTTGTATTCCTGAGAGGACAGTATTCATTAGCCTTTGAAAAATACTGGGAGCATTTTTAATCCAAATGGCATTCGTGAATATTGATAATGTCCAGACGGAGTTGAGAAAGCAGTCTTTGGAGAATCCTCAGGATCCATTTTGATCTGGTGAAATCCTGATGTTAAATCTATTGTTGAAAAATATTTTGAATGACCCAATTGGTCTAATATATCGACTATATTCGGAAGTGGAAATGAATCTCCTATAGTAATATCATTTAGTCGTCGATAGTCTATAACAATTCGCCATTTCTTCTTTGCTGAAGCATCGGCCTTTTTTGGCACAACCCAAAGGGCGAATTCCATGGCGAAGTTGATTCTTCGATAATACCTTGATCTAGCATACCTTTTATTTGAGTTTCGACTTCATGTTTGTGTACTTCAGGATACCTGTATGATTTAGTGCTAATAGGTACATTAGAATTTAAAGGAATTTTGCAAGTTATGGCATTTGTACTGGTAAGTTGATCTCCTTCCAGATAAAAGATATGATTGTACTCCTTGCAAATAGAAATTAAAGATGATTTTTCTTCACTATTTAAATGATCTGTTCTCAAGGCATTTTTTAATTTAGCAATTCTGTTAGAATTCGTATTATCTTTATAAGAAGACATTTTTCGTATATTTGCATTGTTTTGTAAATTTGGAATTTTTTCTATTGCTACTTGAATATCGTTTAATTCAACATCCGTTTCAGTAGTGTTTACGATTGAGGTTAAAAAGAAATCATTTTTTACTTTAACAACACTAGGACATAAAAATACACCTTTAAAGATTTCGCGTTCGGGACATAATCCTTCGCTTAATTCATTATTTATTACTTTAATTTGAACAATTGTTTCAGTTCTTGCGGATAGAATAGTTTTATTACTTCTTGAGTTAGAATTAGAGTTTTGATTTAGTATAAGATCGTCTGAACAGGATTTTTCTTCTGAACAGGATTTTGATTTATGATTTCGTGAAGAGTTACAAGTTTTATTTGTGCATATCTCAGTGGATTTTACACATTTTGGACTTGAATTTTCTTTGGATTTAGAGTTAGATTTAGATTGAATTGGATTGGATAGTAGTTCTTCACTACTTAAGGTTATTTGGATATCATTGGTTTCTAAATAAGAATGATCCTCTATGGATTTAGCATCATAAGGAAATATTTCATCGATATTAGAACTTGTCTCGATATTTTGATCTCTCAGAAATTCGTCATTGTCATTGTTTAATGGAAATTTTATATATTCAATTGGAATAGAACAATTTTTAAAGTTTAATTTATTTTCTTTATAATCAATTTGGCATTTATTTATTTCAAAAAAATCGCTACCTAATATACCGTCGAAATGAAGAGGAAAATCGTCTTCTACGACATAGAAAACATGAGTTTGGACAAAATCTTTTATCTTGAAATTTACGTTACAACTACATATAGTTTTATTTGGATTTAAGACATTTTTATCAATGCCTCGTAGAGTAATAGACTTAGAATAAATTTTGGAATGTTTAGTATTTTTGAATATTTAATTAAAGAAATATCTGCGCCTGTATCGATTAGAAACTTGCAAGAGGATGGATTAGAATTATTTACTAAGGGTAAATCTACATAGGAAGTGACTGAGAAGTTGATGGTTGTGATACGGCCTGAACTGAACGAACTCCTCGAGAATCGACCGTTGGTTGTCGAGGATTCTGGAAGTTTAAAGAATTTGTTGATTTTTGTTTTTATTGTTAAATTCGCGTTTTCTACATTCTTCTATAACGTGACCTGGTTTTTTGCAGTATCTGCAAAAACGTTGGGAAGTGTTGGTATTTTCTTTTCTTAAGTTTGGAGGAAAATCAGAATTGGAATTTGAATTTGAAGGTTTATAATTTTGATTTTGAGAATTTGACCTTTGAAGATTTGAATTAGGATATTTTGGGTTTTGAAAACTAGAATTTTGAAGATGTCTAACATTTCTATCTGAATTGTTTTTATATCGACAGTTATTTGAGGAATGGTTATTTCGTTTGCAAATATTACAGAATGGTTTGAAAATTTCTTGTCTTGATAACTGTTCTTGTTCTTCGGCAATTGCTATAGCAACAGCTCTTTCTAAGGAATCTGGATTTCGGGCTTTGATTAAAATAGAGAGGTCTTTGTTTAATCCTCTAATAAAGACATTTAGTGCTTGAGTTTTTAAGAGTTTAGTACATGCATTTCTTGCATCTGGAGATAAGTCTGGATCAAGTGTATTTATTAATTTTATATAGCAATTTTCAACTTTATTTGCAAATGACATTACATTTTCACTGGGCATCTGACGTAAGGAATGTAATTCCAATTGCCACTGACCTTCAGTTCGGCGTTCAGAATAAGCATCTAATAAGAAGTCTTTTAAATCTTTCCATTCGTCAAATGTTCTGTTTCTAGTTATGGCCCTAGCTTTATCGGTTAATTTAGTTTCTATAATGGCTAATAAGATGGGTTTGGATTGCGGATTTACTAAATTGTATGCTTTATCACAATTGTCTATGAATTCGTATAATTTTGATTTTGTACCATCAAATCTAATGAGAAGTTTTTCAGCTATTTCAATTGATACTGACATTTTATTTGAATTAGAAGTAGAAGAATTTGAAAGAGAATTTGAGTCGGGAGAAGGTATTTGTTCGTCAAATAAGTTACTTATATCAGGATATAAAGTAGACATACGTTTACAAGATTTTTAAAATATGAGACAGAATTTAAGATAGAATGTACTTACAAGTAGAATATTGTTGTTGGTCGCATAGTCTATTATTCCACGGGTTCACCTCTACTTCCGATGGAACTACAATTGGTTTATGACTGGAACTGGATTTCGAACTGGATGTACTGGACCCCAATGTAATTAGTTGTAGTGGCGATTTTTCCACACTGACAGTTTTTTTTGAATGATTCCTCGAAGGAAACAAGTCAATTCAAAAATTCCTCAGCTCTCCTTCTATCAGCAATCAGAGGAACTCTGCTACTAATATCCACGTTCTGACACCAAATTTTGTTATGGAATACTATGCGTTTATTTCTTCTCCGGACTAACTCTTTGTTTTGGAATTAAACAGAATATTATTGACATGTATAAATTTATTATATTAGAGGATGAAAATTACACTGCCTGTTATTTCTTAAAACTATGAATTTATAAGTTCTGTTATCTACAATTATTTAACGATGTTTCTGGATGGATTTGAGTACAAGAGATTGACTCAATATTAATATTAAAATAGCAAATACGGATAGCTTATCGAACAAAGAAATAAGAGAAATAAATTATTATTATTCCATAGATACGAAGTATTAGGCGAATAAACTAGCGAAACTTATTTATTCTAAATAGGAAAATATATGAAGAGTATTGATTCTGATTTCTAACAGCAAATAATTATTAGTGATTATACATGAGAACTTTTCATAATTGTAAATAACATATACCAGGTGACTAAAAACTATATAGAAATACATAGATACTTTAATTATCTTACATGTGAGTAGGTAGGTACATTACAGTTGGAACTTGGGTTAAGTTACTTTGAAACTCGAATTTGGGTAAATCGAATACATACTCTTCGTGCATTGTTTCTTCTTGTTCGTAAGTTTTGTTGTCGATGGTTATTTTACATTTGTCGATGGTTATGATGGAAGGTTTGTCTATTTCGTATATACCGTTCTTTTACAATCTGCTTCTATTCTTATGGGATTGATGGGTACGATTACTAGCTGGTTTGAATTAATTGTGGTTATTTCAGTCTTCTTCAAATGGATACTCGTGCTTATACATTTATTCTTGCCAGTTCGGATGAGTTTGCTTAAACAAGGTTGTGTATTTTCTTGTAGGTACTTCTTTGGACAGTAATAGTAGTTTTCGATTTCGGGACATTGTTCAGATGTTGTCCATTTTCTTCGTTACTGAGAAGCAGGAATGGTTGATCGGGTATAATTGTTAGGTTGTTTAAAGGATAGGATATATTCGGAAATATTTTAAGGGATTACTAACTATTGGGGTATGAATCTTGAAAATTACCAAGTTCCCATGAATATTCACCTGAGTTGAGAAGAGACTGTAATAATTCATAAAATTTTGAAGTTTTGGTACATTTCGTACGTATATATTTTGTTTAATTTTAGTATTATTGATTCTAATTGCAAAGGATTAATAATTGAGCTATGAAGAATATTTAGTTTTGCTAGTGATTAGCGGTTTCAATGTTATTGACCAAATTTGTAGGTCGTGTAGTTGATTTATTAGGTTATCTATTTTTATATTTATTGAGAAATCTTTTTCTACATTTATTAATTCTTTAATTTCTTCTGAAATTATTGTCATTTGTTTGCTTATTATTATTTGATTTTCTTTAATTGTTTCAAATCCTTTTGAGTACGTTTTCGACATTTCTTATTAACAAGGTGTGATGCTGAAATAAACTTGAATTTATCTTATTTTGATTGTCATTGAGAGTGGATAAGTAGTTGTTGTAATAATTTTCGTCATCAGTGTCTAAGGTGCCAAAAAGCCATTTGGATACCTTTCCTATTGCGTTAATTAATGCTCGTTTGGTTCTGGGGTTTTGTGGGTATGTTTCTAATTGATTATTTATAGCTTTACTTAGTTTTATGGCATGATCTATTTTGTTTATAATTAATATTGAAAAGTGATTGTTTACTTTAATAGAATTTCTTAAGTTTATTACTTCATTATATATTTGATTACTTATTTCTAATGGTTGGGATAAATTAATATGATAAAGAAATGTATGTTTTGATAGTATCCTTTTTGCTTGTCCAATTTGAACAGGTAGGATGGGATTATTAATTTCTTTTATTTCTAACGTTTGATATCCTTGTAGATAGAGGAGTATCGTCATCGCTAGTATTTTCATGTTGATTGTAGTTATCTGTAACAATACGTTGAGGTTTTATACTTCGCAAGTGATATACTTTATTGTTGGATAATATTTTATTATCTCCAACTAATTTGGGATTTATTAATTTTTGATAAGGTTGATTACATTTTGCTAATCTTTGTTCTGAACCTTTTAACTGATATATGGGACGATTCGTGTCTAATTTTATTTCTGATTGTTTAGATTTATTTGCACGTTCTAAGTTTTGTGTTTGGTTTTTATTTAGTTTATTAAGAATAATATTGTTAAGTAATTTTAGGTTTTTTGAGTGATCATGAATATATTGTGTTATTCTTTCATTCTCATCTCGTTCGAAGGGGTTTTTATAATCTAGTTTGCCTCGCATTATTTGAAAGGGAGTATAGCCTGTAGCACTATGAATACTATTGTTATAAGCTAATATTGCGTAACTCATTAACTGAGAAATAATGATATTTTCTTTTTCTTCTTTAAGTATTCTCAAACTTTCTATGATTGAAGAATGAAATCTTTCTATCGGACTATTGCTATTTGGGTTGTAGGCGGTTACGTAATGGACATCTATATGATGTAAGAGACAGAGATCTTGAAATATTTTATTCCTAAATTCTGTGCCATTGTCACATGTGATTTTGTTGGGTATTCCGTAGTGACTTATAAAGAATGTTAATTTGTTAACAATTTCCATAGCGTTTATTGAATTTATGGGATAGGCTTGACCGAATTTAGAAAAGCTATCTATAATGGTAAGGAAATTTTGGTTACTAAACTTAAATGTATCGATATATATGTGTTCCATAGGGGAATTGCCAATTGGTGTTGGTTTGAGAATAAGTGAGGTGTAGGATGTCTTTCGTACTTTGATTTTTGACATAGGTCACAAGTATTGACGTAATTTGTGACATCTTTGTCCATGTCAGGCCAGTAGAAATGTTTTTTGAGTGCTGCAAGATTTTCATTAATGCCTCTGTGGTTTGTTTTCGTTTCGTGGTAAAATTTTAACTTTTCTTGTTTTCCGCTTCTTCCGTTATATCCGTTAGAATTTTATTTGAAATGACTAAGGAAAATGCATTATTTTTAAATGAGTTTGTCATAAAACGAATAAAAGGTATTTCGAGGTCTTTGTTTTTAAATAGTAGGCAATAGGTCGTATTGGGTTTTATGATTTCTTTAATTAAACATAGAAACTGTGTTTCTTCAAAATCATTTTTTGGTATTTGCCAATGATATCTATTTTTGTTGAATATTTTTTCGTATGTATATTTTGGTTTCGATATATTTGCAGAAGTTATTATTATTTGATTTTTGTATATATTTATGGCCTTTTCTGTATACGGTATATTTAATATGGGATCTTCTTGACTAGTATGCACCGTTTCTAAATCGTCAGATTTCTCTTCTGTATTTGGTATTGCTATATTTTGAAGAATTTTTATTTTCTTATCTTTTTGGTATTTTCTTCTATGGATTCTACAATATCTTCTTCTGGTACTGGTAGTTCTTTGTCGATTATTTCGTTAATAAATTCTTGTGTTATGTTTGGTATGGATTAATATTTATAATATCTTGTATATCGTTGTGATCAAGAGCAGGTTTTAATATAATATCATTCGAATCTAAGTCTCTAAGTTTCGACATTTCGTTTGTTGATTCTTCAAGATCAATAAATTCGTTGTGGTCTAAGTTCATTATAATGGACAATTTGTCGTTATCTTCGGTATCTATGGGATGAATTTCTACTCTGGAGAGAGCATCTGCGTTTGTGTTTAATTTGCCTTTCTTATAAATAATCTGGTAGTCGTATTCCTCTAATTTAAGTTTCCATCTTATTAGTTTGGAATTAGGTTCCTTTAAGGAGAAAAGCCATTGTAAGGGTTTATGGTCACAAATAATGTTGAATTTTGTGCCGTACAAGTATGGTCTGAAATATTTAACAGCATATACTATAGCTAAGAGTTCTTTTTCTATGGTACTGTAGTGACATTCCGCTGGATTCAAAGTCCTAGATGCAAAAGCAACAGGTAAGTCGTTTCCTATTGGTCCTTGAGATAGTACTGCTCCGATTGCGAAATTTGAAGCATCTGTTGTTACATTAAAAGGTTTGCTAAAATCTGGGTATTGTAAGATAGGATCATTCATTAGGATGTTCTTACAAAGTTCAAAACTTTCTATAAATTCAGGAGTGTGTTTGATTTGCATTCCTTTTTTTTAAGCATGATGTTAGCGTTTAGTCAATTTGGCGAAATTTTTTATAAATCTTCGGTAATAGCCTATGAGTCCTAAAAATGATTTTAATTTCTTTGGCAGTTTTTGGGATGGGAAATTTTTTTATTGCATTTACCTTTTTCGGATTAGGTTTAATGCCTTCTGGCGTAATGACGTGTCCTAAAAATTCTACATCTTTGCAAAAGAATTCTGATTTGTCTAATCTAATTGTATTTTTAAACCAGCTTCTCTCAATCTCTTAAAGACTTGTTTTATATTACTTATGTGTTCTTGAAGTGAAGTGGAGAATATTATTATGTCATCCATATATACAAAACAAATTTTATTTAAAATATCTTTGAGTATGTTATCCATTACTCGTTGAAACGTTGCAGGTGCATTTTTAAGGCCAAATGGCATACGAAGATATTCATAGTGGCCATTTTCGACATTGAAAGCTGTCTTAGGAATAGACTCTTTCTCCATTTCTATCTGTGTAAATCCAGAAGCTAAGTCAATTGTAGTAAAATATTGGCATCTGCCAAGTTTAATCTAGTATATCCTGAATGGAAGGTAATGGGTAGCGATCGTCAACAGTTTTTTCATTTATTTTTCTATAGTCTACCACGATTCGCCATTTTTGTCTTCCTGAAGCGTCTAATTTCTTTGGAACAATCCAAATGGGAGAACTCCACGGACTCTGTGATGGTCTGATTATTCCATCTTCTAGCATTTTATTGATTTGTTTTCTTATCTCCTCCTTATGTATGTGGGGGTATCTGTATGATTTTGAATATACTGGAATTTCATCGGTGGTATTAATGCTGTGTTTTACTTGATTTGTGAAGGTCAATTTGTCTTCAGGGTTATGAAAAATATCTTGGTATTCTTCTACTAATAATAATTTCAGTGCATGTTTTTCTTCAAGATTCAAATGATCTTGTCTAAAATTTTCCAAAGTTATTTTCCGGTCCTTAGTGTTAATGTGTATCGTTTATAGTAATGTTCATAATTTCTTCCATTGAAAGCAATTAAAATTTTTGTATCAAAATTTTCCGCAAAACTATTTAGAAAGTTGTTATCGATATTAATTAGTTGTGTGTGGAATGTTTTATTAACAAATTCAATTTTTACACGTCCGTTTTCAACATGAACTAAACTTGATGGGATTTTTATTGTTTTTGTTTCATTAACAATGTCGTTAAGAAAGATATCTCCATCTGTAAGGTAATGATGTCTGTATATTTTTTTTTACAGACGAAAAAGGTGGAATTTCTATCTTTTGACTATTAAAATCTTTTCTATAATTAAGAGGGATCTCTGAGTTTTGATAAAAAGGATTTGGCGATTTAAATCTAAATTTAGTGTAATTTTCGAAGGTCTCGTATTCCTAATATACCGTCAAAAATAATTATGGAAATCAAATAAGACAAAGTCGAGAGGTTCGGATATGTGAAATTCTTGCAAAAGGGGGATTTTGGCTTTGAATTGGGATTCTCGGGATCCTGCACACGTAATAATCGGAGTTGTGTGTCTTGTGATTTTTTCTGAAAAGTATTTTTCGGCAATGTAGGTCTTAGGAGAGATGGGAGAGACAGCGTCAATTAGTAATTTAATGGGAGTTGGAAAGTTTAATTGAATGTATGGGAGAGAATTGGGAATTGTATTATTTAGATCAATGTGTTGGGTTAATCGTCGGGATTTTCGTGACGATCCTCTTGAAAATTTTCATTTATGTTTACAGAGTCTGTTTGGGGATTTGGAAGGTGATTATATGCATCACAATATTGGTTATCTTCATTTTCGTCTTCTACTTGATAAAGTTCCTCGAATTGGAAATTTGGAGGGCCTCTCTGAATAAAGGGAAATTTTTGTTTTCCGGAAAGATTCTAGATGTCGTTGACATTGGTTCGGTGAGAATGTATTTTTTGGGACATTCCTGGGATCAAATACATTTTTTGGTTTCCCAAAAACTTGTTCGTTTGTAAAATATTTAGTTTGAATAGGTCTAGATTGAATTTTTATCGGTTGGCTTGGAAAATTTTGTTTTGATGTACTTGGTTGATTGAAATGACGATTAGGATTAGATTGGTTGTAATTGGAAAAGGTTTGCCTTGATGTATTAGGCTGATTGAAATGATTATTTTGTTCATGGTGATTTGAATAATTAGAATTAGATGAATAACGTGTGTTATAGCGATGATTAAAGTTTGGATTAAGATTGCGGTGTTGTTGGTTATAACTTATTTGATTATTTGATTTTGAATTTTGAAATTGAGGTTTTCCTTTAAATTTATTTGAAAAGTTTATTGAATCGACTCTTTGGTCATTATAAAATTGTCTATTTAATATGTCGGATGCTTCTATAAACGATTTCGGTTCCTTTATTTCAAGAATCGTTCTAGCTTTCTCATCTACGTTTGCAAGTATAATGTCTATGGAATTTGCTTCATTTTGTTCCATTAATATCGTTTTCCGTTCAGCACTTAAATTCGTTTCTGAATTTATTTTAATTTCCAATCTTGATTTGAGTTGCGATATTCTTGCTAAAAAGTCTATAATATTTTCGTTTTTGTATTTTGTTGTTTGTAGGAATTCTTTATTCAATGTTTGCCTGTCGATTCTGTCGCCGAAGTTATTTCTCAATGTACTTCGAATCAATGGCCAGGTATTTAATTAAATCTGGTCTACACATTACGAAGTTTAATACGTTGTCTTGTAACTTCGAACATAATACATTATATGTAAAAATCGAATCAAGGTATTATCCGTTGTCTGTCCATAAGTGCGATAATACTGGTCGCATCTTTGGATAAAGCTTTCCAATTTTAACGGATCCCCATTAAATGTGGGTAAAAAGTCAGCGAGAGCTTTTGCCGCTTGAATTGTGGGTGTGTTATTTAATGCCATTTTGTTTAAGTTACAAATTAAATTATCAATATCACTTTGCATAAAAAATGTTTTTAAAATTACTCAAATGAAGAAGATTTATTACAATCTCTGACAAATGGTAAAAATAAAATAAAACTGGTAATAATTTTCAAAATATAAAGGAAAATAAGAAGTAAGGAAAATTCTCAGTAACTTACTTGTTTATTGTAGGTTCTCCGGATGAATGGTGGACACCAACGGTTGTACTGCAATTAACTGGAATCTGCTGCAACCTTCAGGTATCCTACTGACTGCGCCAATTAAGTAACTCGTTTTCAGACTCGCGTTTTTAAAAACAATTTATTTAAAATTAACTAAATACAATGGTTAAATAACGAATCAAAACAAGTATACAATAACAATAATAAATCAGGAATGAATGTTCACAGCCGTGGCTGCACTATATATAACGCACTAATGACTTGGACTATGATGTGTCTAATATCTCTTTTAATGTCTATATAATTACCATCTTATTGGCTGTCATCAAATTTTCTTTGCTACTGAGAAGTAGGAAAGGTTGGTCAGGAATATTTGTAAAGTTTTATTTAGAGGTAATAGGATAAATTTGAAAATATCTCTAGGAATTACTGGCAATTGGAGTATGAATCTTAAAAATAATTTAAATTCTTGTGAATTTGAACTTGAGTAGAAAAAGAGATTATAAATAATTCATAAAATTTTTAAGTTTTGGAATGTTTTGTTGTTCCATATAATGTATTTAGACTTGTAATTATTGATTCTAGTTGAGAAGGTTTATAATAGAATTATGAAGAATATTCAATTTTGCCAATGATATTGCGGTCTCTATATTATTAATAAATTTGCAAATCATGTAATTGATTTATTAGATTATCGATTACTATATTTAGTGAGAACGCTTTTTCAACATTTTATATTTCTTTTAATTCTTGTGACATTATTGTCATTTGTTTACTAATCAAAACCTGATT